>OZ025250.1:59831365-60200365 GCA_964019135.1 Arenicola marina
CTGATAATAAAAAGGTCACCAGGTGTATGTGCTGATAATAAAGAGGTCACCAGGTGTATGCTCTGATTATGAAGAGGTCACTAGGTGTATGTCCTGATTATAAAGAGGTCACCAAGTGTATGCTCTGATAATAAAGAGGTAACCAGGTGTTTGCGCTGATAATAAAGTGGTCACCAGGTGTATGTCCTGATTATAAAGAGGTCACCAGGTGTATGTCTTGATTATAGAGCGGTCACCAGGTGCAGGCGTTGATAATAAAGAGGTCGTCAGGTGTATGCTCTGATAATAAAGCGGTGACCAGGTGTTTGCGCTGATAATAAAGAGGTCACCAGGTGTTTGTCCTGATTATAAAGAGGTCACCCGGTGTATGTCCTGATTATAGAGAGGTCACCAGGTGTATGCTCTGATAATAAAGAGGTCAGCAGGTGTATGCTCTGATTATAAAGAGGTCACCAGGTGTATGTCCTGATTATAAAGAGGTCACCAGGTGTGTGTCCTGATCATAAAGAGGTCACCAGGTGTATGTCCTGATTATAAAGAGGTCACCAGGTGTATGCTCTGATAATAAAGAGGTCACCAGGGGTAGGCGCTGATTATAAAGAGGTCACCAAGTGTATGCTCTGATTACAAAGAGGTAACCAGGTGTTTGCGCTGATAATAAAAGTGGTCACCAGGTGTATGTGCTGACTATAAAGAGGTCACCAGGGGTATGCTCTGATAATAAAGAGGTCACCAGGTGTATGCCCTGATTATAAAGATGTCACCAAGTGTATGCTCTGATTACAAAGAGGTAACCAGGTGTATGCTCTGATTATAAAGAGGTCACCAGGTGTATGCTCTGATTACAAAGATGTAAACAGGTGTATGCTCTGATTATAAAGAGGTCACCAGGTGTATGCTCTGATTATAATGAGGTCACCAGTGTATGCTCTGATAATAAAGAGGTCACCAGGTGTATGTTCTGATTATAATGAGGTCACCAGTGTATGCTCTGATAATAAAGAGGTAACCAGGTGTTTGCGCTGATAATAAAGAGGTCACCGGGTGTATGTCCTGATAATAAAGAGGTCACCGGGTGTATGTCCTGATAATAAAGAGGTCACCAGGTGTATGTCCTGATTATAAAGAGGTCACCAGGTGTCTGTCCTGATCATAAAGAGGTCACCGGGTGTATGCTCTGATTATAATGAGGTCACCAGTGTATGCTCTGATAATAAAGAGGTCACCAGGTGTATGCTCCGATTATAAAGAGGTCACCAGGTGTAGGCGCTGATAATAAAGAGGTCACCGGGTGTATGCTCTGATAATAAAGAGGTAACCAGGTGTATGCTCTGATTATAATGAGGTCAACAGTGTATGATCTGATAATAAAGAGGTCACCAGGTGTAGGCGCTGATAATAAAGAGGTCACTGGGTGTATGCTCTGATAATAAAGAGGTAACCAGGTGTATGCTCTGATTATAATGAGGTCACCAGTGTATGCTCTGATAATAAAGAGGTCACCAGGTGTATGTTCTGATTATAATGAGGTCACCAGTGTATGCTCTGATAATAAAGAGGTAACCAGGTGTTTGCGCTGATAATAAAGAGGTCAACGGGTGTATGCACTGATTATAAAAAGGTCACCAGGAGTATGCTCTGATAATACAGAGGTCACCAGGTGTATGCTCTGATTATAAAGAGGTCACCAGGTGTATGCTCTTATTATAATGAGGTCACCAGTGTATGCTCTGATAATAAAGAGGTCACCAGGTGTATGTTCTGATTATAATGAGGTCACCAGTGTATGCTCTGATAATAAAGAGGTAACCAGGTGTTTGCGCTGATAATAAAGAGGTCACCGGGTGTATGCACTGATTATAAAGAGGTCACCAGGTGTAGGCGCTGATAATAAAGAGGTCACCGGGTGTATGTCCTGATTATAAAGAGGTCACCAGGTGTATGTCCTGATAATAAAGAGGTCACCAGGTGTGTGTCCTGATTATAAAGAGGTCACCAGGTGTATGCCCTGATTATAAAGAGTTCACCAGGTGTATGCCCTGATTATAAAGAGGTCACCTGGTTATGTTCTGATAATAAAAAGGTCACCAGGTGTATGCCCTGATTATAAAGAGGTCACCAGGTGTATGCCCTGATTATAAAGAGGTCACCTGGTGTATGCCCTGATTATAAAGAGTTCACCAGGTGTATGCCCTGATTATAAAGAGTTCACCAGGTGTATGCCCTGATTATAAAGAGGTCACCTGGTGTATGCCCTGATTATAAAGAGTTCACCAGGTGTATGCCCTGATTATAAAGAGGTCACCTGGTGTATGTTCTGATTATAATGAGGTCACCAGTGTATGCTCTGATAATAAAGAGGTCACCAGGTGTATGCTCTGATAATGAACAGGTCACCAAGTGTATGCTCTGATAATAAAGAGGTAACCAGGTGTTCGCGCTGATAATAAAGAGGTCACCAGGTGTATGCTCTGATAATAAAGAGGTCACCAGGTGTATGCCCTGATTATAAAGAAGTCACCAGGTGTATGCCCTGATTATAAAGAGGTCACCTGGTGTATGCCCTGATTATAATGAGGTCACCAGTGTATGCTCTGATAATAAAGAGGTCACCAGGTGTATGCTCTGATAATGAACAGGTCACCAAGTGTATGCTCTGATAATAAAGAGGTAACCAGGTGTTCGCGCTGATAATAAAGAGGTCACCAGGTGTAAGCTCTGATAATAAAGGTCACCAGGTGTATGTCCTGATAATAAAGAGGTCACCAAGTGTATGTCATGATTATAAAGTGGTCACCAGGTGTATGCTCTGATAATAAAGAGTTCACCAGGTGTATGCCCTGATTATAAAGAGTTCACCAGGTGTATGCCCTGATTATAAAGAGGTCACCTGGTGTATGTTCTGATTATAATGAGGTCACCAGTGTATGCTCTGATAATAAAGAGGTCACCAGGTGTATGCTCTGATAATGAACAAGTCACCAAGTGTATGCTCTGATAATAAAGAGGTAACCAGGTGTTCGCGCTGATAATAAAGAGGTAACCAGGTGTATGTGCTGATTATAAAGAGGTCACCAGGTGTATGTCCTGATTATAAAGAGGTCACCAGGTGTATGCTCTGATAATAAAGAGGTCACCAGGTGTGGGCGCTGATTATAAAGAGGTCCCCAGGTGTATGCTCTGATAATGAAGAGGTCACCAAGTGTATGCTCTGATAATAAAGAGGTAACCAGGTGTTTGCGCTGATTATAAAGAGGTCACCAGGTGTGTGTCCTGATTATAAAGAGGTCCCCAGGTGTATGCTCTGATAATGAAGAGGTCACCATTTGTATGCTCTGATAATAAAGAGGTGACCAGGTGTTTGCGCTGATTATAAAGTGGTCACCAGGTGTGTGTCCTGATTATAAAGAGGTCACCCGGTGTATGCCCTGATTATAAAGAGGTCACCAGGTGTATGCTCTGATAATAAAGAGGTCACCAGGTGTATGCTCTGATTATAAAGTGGTCACCAGGTGTGTGTCCTGATTATAAAGAGGTCCCCAGGTGTATGCTCTGATAATGAAGAGGTCACCAAGTGTATGCTCTGATAATAAAGAGGTGACCAGGTGTTTGCGCTGATTATAAAGTGGTCACCAGGTGTGTGTCCTGATTATAAAGAGGTCACCCGGTGTATGCCCTGATTATAAAGAGGTCATCAGGTGTATGCTCTGATAATGAACAGGTCACCAAGTGTATGCTCTGATAATAAAGAGGTAACCAGGTGTTCGCGCTGATAATAAAGAGGTCACCAGGTGTATGTGCTGATTATAAAGAGGTCACCAGGTGTATGTCCTGATTATAAAGAGGTCACCAGGTGTATGCTCTGATAATAAAGAGGTCACCAGGTGTGGGCGCTGATTATAAAGAGGTCCCCAGGTGTATGCTCTGATAATGAAGAGGTCACCAAGTGTATGCTCTGATAATAAAGAGGTGACCAGGTGTTTGCGCTGATTATAAAGTGGTCACCAGGTGTGTGTCCTGATTATAAAGAGGTCACCCGGTGTATGCTCTGATAATAAAGAGGTCACCATGTGTATGTCCTGATTATAAAGATCTCAGCAGTACATGTTATTGAATTTAAGACAAAGGTTAGGAGTATTTATGTCTTTTTGTCCTATGTCCGAATCTCCGGATAGATTTTCTTTACACTACAGTCAATTGGCCTGAACACGCCTAGCGTGTTTCAGCTACACTAAAAGACTAAATGTGTTACACGATTTATCTGTATTTTTTATCATTATATTATTAACGGTACATTCGCAGTAAAATTGAACAAATGATAATGCCAATTGAACCTCAATGATGTAGAATGCGGATATTGTAATCACGCTTACTGCACTAACAATAGTAAGCTATTGTAATCCGGGTGTGTGTCAGAGGTTACTGCACTAACAATAGTAAGCTATTGTAATCCGGGTGTGTGTCAGAGGTTACTGCACTAACAATAGTAAGCTATTGTAATCCGGGTGTGTGTCAGAGGTTACTGCACTAACAATAGTAAGCTATTGTAATCCGGGTGTGTGTCAGAGGTTACTGCACTAACAATAGTAAGCTATTGTAATCCGGGTGTGTGTCAGAGGTTACTGCACTAACAATAGTAAGCTATTGTAATCCGGGTGTGTGTCAGAGGTTACTGCACTAACAATAGTAAGCTATTGTAATCCGGGTGTGTGTCAGAGGTTACTGCACTAACAATAGTAAGCTATTGTAATCCGGGTGTGTGTCAGAGGTTACTGCACTAACAATAGTAAGCTATTGTAATCCGGGTGTGTGTCAGAGGTTACTGCACTAACAATAGTAAGCTATTGTAATCCGGGTGTGTGTCAGAGGTTACTGCACTAACAATAGTAAGCTATTGTAATCCGGGTGTGTGTCAGAGGTTACTGCACTAACAATAGTAAGCTATTGTAATCCGGGTGTGTGTCAGAGGTTACTGCACTAACAATAGTAAGCTATTGTAATCCGGGTGTGTGTCAGAGGTTACTGCACTAACAATAGTAAGCTATTGTAATCCGGGTGTGTGTCAGAGGTTACTGCACTAACAATAGTAAGCTATTGTAATCCGGGTGTGTGTCAGAGGTTACTGCACTAACAATAGTAAGCTATTGTAATCCGGGTGTGTGTCAGAGGTTACTGCACTAACAATAGTAAGCTATTGTAATCCGGGTGTGTGTCAGAGGTTACTGCACTAACAATAGTAAGCTATTGTAATCCGGGTGTGTGTCAGAGGTTACTGCACTAACAATAGTAAGCTATTGTAATCCGGGTGTGTGTCAGAGGTTACTGCACTAACAATAGTAAGCTATTGTAATCCGGGTGTGTGAATATTTCTTATTAAAACAGAAGAAGAGAGGTCATACAATATTAATTTTACTTGAAAACATCTTCTCATATGGAAATCACGCATTTATATACGATTTGCACCAGCAAAAATATGTAGACTGTCCAATTTTCCAATTCTCAATTTAGTGTTTTCCCCATGCAGGTTATCAGGCAAGGTAATTCATGCCATGCAGCATCTTGGTATAATTTTGCGAATCCCACTTATGTTGAGTGTTAACATCATGGAGTGAGTATGCGGCAGATATACACGTCCATTCCTCTACGTCTGCGTAAACTTCTCCATCGCTATTCGGGGCTTTGTTTTTTCTCATAAAAATTCACGAATGGCAGGATTTGTCTGAACCGCTTTATTTTTAAATACACAGGATTTGAAAAAGTCGCCATATTGCTGCCAACATTTTTACTATGTGGAAGTACCATTCATCAGTTAACTGCAAAACTGCAGGGCGCCCTTTTGCTACTGGTTCTGCTGGGTAATTTCGTCGAAAAATGACGAGGGTCTTTGTGTTTGTCGAATGCATCAGCCGAACAGTTTGCTTATGCCAAAAGCGACACCAGTAATGGCCAAGCCCCAGAACCTCTTTTCTTTGCTGCCTGCAACAAAACAACAAGTGCAAGGGATATATAATTATCCTGACAGTTATAGCGGTTAGGTTGTGTGGATGCCGGAAGCTTGCCAAGGCCGGCCTACAAAGGAGCCTGGCTCTTATCAAACCATGTTTGGCTGGGTTCAGGGGCGGATCTGGGAATTAAAAAGAGCGGGGAGGGGGGGGGGGAGGGTGCGTCCCCCGGGGAGGGCTCTCTGCTCTCTGCTCTCGGAAAACTTACGACCGGGTGGGGGTGGGGGAGGTGGGGTGGGGGGGGGGTTACCGCAAGTGTCCACACATTTTTCAGTCACCACCCCCCCTTTCAAATTCCTAGATCCGCCCCGGGTATGAATATGCTAAGCTTTCAGCAACATCTATTGCCTTTCGCTTTCGCTGTCGCAGATAATCCGCAAGCTTCAGGGGCGGATCCAGATAATCTGGATAGGGGGGGGGGGGGCTTCAGGGGGACGGATCCAGATATGCTGGATATTGGTGGGGGGGGGGGCGGTTTGAGCTGTCATATGTCAAAGGGTATAATTAATTTCGGCCTTAAAAGGGGGGCCGGGGCCAGCTCCTCCCCCCCCCCCCTGGATCCGCCCCTTAGCTACATGGTTGTGAAATCTAAGACTGAATGATATGTGTCAAGCAGACATACCTTGCTTAAAACTGGTGACGTCCTCCACCCAGTACACCTTCATCTCTTTACACATGTCTTCCATGTAGTGATATGGAGTGTCTGTGGCCACGTCTCCGATGGTCTCCCCCTGCAGCTCGGCCACCTCGCTCAGATCCATGGCAGTGGCTCCACGCACCAGGCTCGCCAGCCAAGTCTTCAGGGCAAAAAATATAATATTCTGTTTTACTTACTGCATTAAAGGCTCCTGAAATGTGACAGACGCTCCACTGTGGTCAACACTCGATATTAACGGGAACACGGTTTCGCTAATGTCACTTGCATTCTATTGAACACTGACACTTCCTGAACTATGATAGATTCTCTATTAAATGTCTGTATATCATATTTGTTTCGTCGTTAACTCTCAATGACATGTATGAGAAGACCATATCTAAAGATTTTTAATTTTTTACGTACCTCGATTCCGTCGCTTTTCATGTCGTCGTTACTGGGGAGTTTCTGTGCCGTGACTTTGGCGAAGTAACACGCCTCGGCCGTGGCGTTAAACCACTCAATCTGTCCCTGAAGGATAACATCGGACAAACACGATGAGAAGGGCGCATGCGTGATTAAATTAACAATAGTTCGAAAGATTATTGACAAATTGTCGCCTTGTAACGTAACTTTTCATTCTCATTGACAACTGGTGGTCGTATGTCGGTTTATTATCATGCTTAAAATAATAAAAAAAGGTGAATATTTCTATTTATTATATCAATTTACAAATAGTGTTATAACTTGTATTAATAACATACCTTTGCTTCATCAATGATGACCACAGAGGATGGAGTCTCAATCATTATTTCGCCGAACTTCCCGAACTCCTGGCAAAGGAAAGAAGGTAATGTGTGTAGCTGTACAGGGCGGATCAAGGAATTGGGAATAGGGTGAAGTTCACTGAAAACTTACAACCGGTGGGGGGAGGGGGTGGGAGGGGGGCTCTCTGCCTTCTGAAAAATTGCGACTGGGGTATAAAATGAGTGGGGGTCAACCAATTTGTTTACGACCACTGGCGGGGGTGGGGGAGGGGGTCCACACCTTAGATGGCGTTGCGTTTGTCTAGACAAACGGCATTCTTTACCAAATAGGGTCCTTGAATAAATGTATATTTAACCATCACCCCTTTGCTACAGGTGGGAGGGGGGGGGGGTTAAACCTATTAGCCCCGCTCCCGCTTTGGACCCGCCACTGCTGTACGGCTTATCATTGTATAGTTACACCTACCAACGATAGGCTGTCGTCGCATATTAATCATATATTAATCGAAGGAATTAACTCTCCCACCACGAGTCATGTGTTTTCGTGATTGTCTATAGTTATCGTGACTTCCCCAGTTGACCAGTAGCGGAGAGAGCGTGATTACCTGCGTGGGAAACGCGTCGACGTGCACGAGACCAAGGGTGACAACCAATAGGAAGGCCGGCATCACGTGACCGCCCAGGGAGCGTCTCGGGGCCATGGTTGAAGCTGCAAAGGTCATAGAAGATCAGCGTTAGCAATAGGTGAACGACAAAGTGTTCAAAGAAGGGATTGTTCTCTCGATGGAGTAGATCAGTTTGTATATTCAGGACGCTTTAACCACTTGTAGTCACATCGCGTCAATGGGAAAAGGGAGAGAAGAGCGGAGCCATGTCCCCGGGGGTAACCCCCTACTCTTGCCGAAAAAAGACATGGAGTCTTTATCCTGCGACCACACAGACATGGCCACAGCGGGCCTCGAACCACCTACCCACGTGTCGTGTTAGGCTCCGAGGTGCTCCGAGCGCTCTAACCCACTGAGCTATCGAGGCGGCTCCCGATGGAGTAGAACATGTGCACACATATCCATTATACTTAACCGTAAGCTGTGTCATAACTTAACTTTTGGACATATCATATATATTATGATTATAGCCATAAGCATATTATAATGAAGTTTCCCGTCTTACTTTGGGGGGGGGAGGGGGCGCAAGGGGTATTTCCATTCCTTGGGAATGGGCTTTTCATTTCAACGGGAACTGGGAATGAGGAAAATAATTCTTCGTGAACTGGGAATGGGTATTAGCCGGTCGTCGTGATCAAGGAGTTTCATTGATCGTGAACTGGGAATTTAAATATTAAATAACCGTGAATTGGGAAATATCATGTATCCGCCTCTTCCATCTTATGCGGGGTCTTCTCCTTTCGTGACCTGGGAATGAAGAAATGTATTCTTCGTGACTTGGGAACACGACCCCCCCCCCCCCTGTGCCCCCACCCCCTACTTTCATCCACGATAGCAGTGTGACGTCATCGCTGGATGACGACCGCCCCTGGCGCTCGTTCACGTATCCCACACCGTTACCAAGTTAACCCATGACCCTCAGCGTATAACGGATATATAACATGCTACGAGTAATGGACATGCGACAACCATTCCCTTAATAAAAAAAACTCGCCTCGTTACGAATGCTGCTGCCTCAAACTGTTGCGTCTGGTGATGGCGTGATTAGTGGCTCCGCCTTTCGGTCGATGTAGGCATTCGGGAGGATCTCGACAAGCATCTGAGCTGGCTTAATCTGCACCAGAATCAGCTATATATAGGGACGAAATGCCGGTCCTGATCCAGGCGGAAACGGAAACGCGACCATTGCATTCTATCATGATGTCAGGGCTCAGCTTAACGTGGCCAGGGTTTGGGGAAGTTATTGCATTTCTCGTCGCACGCTTAATTGATCCCGGTGATATCTTGTGAATGGTGAAACTGGGCGATGTGGCGAGACATACACACGTATCACGCTCCTAGCCTTATGTCACGGGATCCCTCCTATCGCATATAGCCTCGAGTGGAGAGAGCTTTTCCCGTATGTACTCACGGAAGTGACATTGTTAGGTTAGGGTTTCTGCTCTGATGATCCCGTCTACGGTGCTGTGTATTATTACTACAGCAAGTTGGGGCAAGGAGGATATAATACTGGCCTCGATTACTTTCGCCAGGACCGAAGATGGCGAGGAAGTCAGGGACTACGATGCTGATCGATAACCTGATCTGTAACCGGGAAAAGCGTCGACGGCACGAGACCAGAACGAGATGACAGAAAATAGGAAGGCCTGCGTGACGTGACTACCCAACGAGAGCCGTCCCTGCAGATCCATGGGGCACAACTACAGGAACATTTTTATTCCTGGATAAATGGGCTAGGACACTAAAATGATCAGTGGGCGGTGGACGCGCACAGCGTACAGTGGGTGGTAGGAGGGACACACACAGCGTACAGTGGGTGGTAGGAGGGACACACACAGCGTACAGTGGGTGGTGGGAGGGACACACACAGCGTACAGTGGGTGGTAGGAGGGACGCACACAGCGTACAGTGGGTGGTAGGAGGGACACACACAGCGTACAGTGGGTGGTAGGAGGGACACACACAGCGTACAGTGGGTGGTAGGAGGGACACACACAGCGTACAGTGGGTGGTGGGAGGGACACACACAGCGTACAGTGGGTGGTGGGAGGGACGCACACAGCGTACAGTGGGTGGTGGGAGGGACGCACACAGCGTACAGTGGGTGGTGGGAGGGACGCGCACAGCGTACAGTGGGTGGTAGGAGGGACACACACAGCGTACAGTGGGTGGTGGGAGGGACGCGCACAGCGTACAGTGGGTGGTGGGAGGGACGCGCACAGCGTACAGTGGGTGGTAGGAGGGACACACACAGCGTACAGTGGGTGGTGGGAGGGACGCGCACAGCGTACAGTGGGTGGTGGGAGGGACGCACACAGCGTACAGTGGGTGGTGGGAGGGACGCACACAGCGTACAGTGGGTGGTGGGAGGGACGCGCACAGCGTACAGTGGGTGGTAGGAGGGACACACACAGCGTACAGTGGGTGGTGGGAGGGACGCACACAGCGTACAGTGGGTGGTAGGAGGGACGCACACAGCGTACAGTGGGTGGTGGGAGGGACGCACACAGCGTACAGTGGGCGGTGGGAGGGACACACACAGCGTACAGTGGGTGGTGGGAGGGACGCACACAGCGTACAGTGGGTGGTGGGAGGGACGCACACAGCGTACAGTGGGTGGTGGGAGGGACGCGCACAGCGTACAGTGGGTGGTAGGAGGGACACACACAGCGTACAGTGGGTGCTGGGAGGGACGCACACAGCGTACAGTGGGTGGTAGGAGGGACGCACACGGCGTACAGTGGGTGGTGGGAGGGACACACACAGCGTACAGTGGGTGCTGGGAGGGACGCACACAGCGTACAGTGGGTGGTGCTGTGGGGGGAGGGGGGGTGCGGTGGGGGGCACATAGCATACAATGCCGGCAGAGTGCCCGGCGTTGGTGTCCTGTCATTAGCTTAATTTTCAGGTAGTTCTCATTTGAAATCATTACTGTATCTTAATTGATCCTCTTGTAGCGTGTGAGACCATATCCTTTGCAAACGGAGTAAAAGTTCATTTATTTAATACAGTTATCTGGGTGCGTGCCATTTGATATCCAAGAATGGTGGGGGAGGGGGGGGTGGGTGGGGAGGATGGGGTCATGCTCGCATGGGCCTGCCTCACAGTTCACCGATGGTTGAGTGACTCAAATCCTATAACTGGCTTCGAGTAAGGAAGGAGGCCCCACTATCCCCTGCATATCAAATGGTCAGTCCCTTACCATGGTCAGTCCCTTACCATGGTCAGTCCCTTACCATGGTCAGTCCCTTACCATGGTCAGTCCCTAACCATGGTCAGTCCCTCACCATGGTCAGTCCCTTACCATGGTCAGTCCCTTACCATGGTCAGTCCCTTACCATGGTCAGTCCCTTACCATGGTCAGTCCCTTACCATGGTCAGTCCCTTACCATGGTCAGGACACAGCACGACGTCGTTGTTTCCGACATCGGACAGATAAGACCTTCCAGAACCACTATACAACTTGCAGTGATGAGTTGCGTTTCGCCGAGCTTAACCATTGGTGACAGCATCCTTTAAGGAAGTAGTTTAACCATTGGTGACAGCATCCTTTAGAGAAGTAGCTTAACCATTGGTGACAGCATCCTTTAAGGAAGTAGCTTAACCATTGGTGACAGCATCCTTTAAGGAAGTAGCTTAACCATTGGTGACAGCATCCTTTAAGGAAGTAGCTTAACCATTGGTGACAGCATCCTTTAAGGAAGTAGCTTAACCATTGGTGACAGCATCCTTTAAGGAAGTAGTTTAACCATTGGTGACAGCATCCTTTAAGGAAGTAGCTTAACCATTGGTGACAGCATCCTTTAAGGAAGTAGCTTAACCATTGGTGACAGCATCCTTTAAGGAAGTAGCTTAACCATTGGTGACAGCATCCTTTAAGGAAGTAGCTTAACCATTGGTGACAGCATCCTTTAAGGAAGTAGCTTAACCATTGGTGACAGCATCCTTTAAGGAAGTAGCTTAACCATTGGTGACAGCATCCTTTAAGGAAGTAGCTTAACCATTGGTGACAGCATCATTTAAGGAAGTAGTTTAACCATTGGTGACAGCATCCTTTAAGGAAGTAGCTTAACCATTGGTGACAGCATCATTTAAGGAAGTAGTTTAACCATTGGTGACAGCATCCTTTAAGGAAGTAGTTTAACCATTGGTGACAGCATCCTTTAAGGAAGTAGTTTAACCATTGGTGACAGCATCCTTTAAGGAAGTAGCTTAACCATTGGTGACAGCATCCTTTAAGGAAGTAGCTTAACCATTGGTGACAGCATCCTTTAAGGAAGTAGCTTAACCATTGGTGACAGCATCCTTTAAGGAAGTAGCTTAACCATTGGTGACAGCATCCTTTAAGGAAGTAGCTTAACCATTGGTGACAGCATCCTTTAAGGAAGTAGCTTAACCATTGGTGACAGCATCATTTAAGGAAGTAGCTTAACCATTGGTGACAGCATCCTTTAAGGAAGTAGCTTAACCATTGGTGACAGCATCCTTTAAGGAAGTAGCTTAACCATTGGTGACAGCATCCTTTAAGGAAGTAGCTTAACCATTGGTGACAGCATCCTTTAAGGAAGTAGTTTAACCATTGGTGACAGCATCCTTTAAGGAAGTAGTTTAACCATTGGTGACAGCATCCTTTAAGGAAGTAGCTTAACCATTGGTGACAGCATCCTTTAAGGAAGTAGTTTAACCATTGGTGACAGCATCCTTTAAGGAAGTAGCTTAACCATTGGTGACAGCATCCTTTAAGGACGTAGTTTAACCATTGGTGACAGCATCCTTTAAGGAAGTAGTTTAACCATTGGTGACAGCATCCTTTAAGGAAGTAGCTTAACCATTGGTGACTGCAGCCTTTAAGGAAGTAGTTTAACCATTGGTGACAGCATCCTTTAAGGAAGTAGCTTAACCATTGGTGACAGCATCCTTTAAGGAAGTAGCTAAACCATTGATGACAGCATCCTTTAAGGAAGTAGCTTAACCATTGGTGACAGCATCCTTTAAGGAAGTAGCTTAACCATTGGTGACAGCATCCTTTAAGGAAGTAGCTTAACCATTGGTGACAGCATCCTTTAAGGAAGTAGCTTAACCATTGGTGACAGCATCCTTTAAGGAAGTAGCTTAACCATTGGTGACAGCATCCTTTAAGGAAGTAGCTTAACCATTGGTGACAGCATCCTTTAAGGAAGTAGCTTAACCATTGGTGACAGCATCATTTAAGGAAGTATCGTGCATCTTATCAGTTGTCTCAGTCCATTCTGACGCCATGTATCACGTGGACGCTCGCGTTACGACCGCGCAAACAACTTCCTGTTTATAACCTAAACATCGCCTCCGTCGTCCAGTTACGAAACTCATATCCTGGCGTCTTGGTGCAACACGATATTCGTTCTTAACTCCCTATCCGCCGGCCCCGAGTCATCGGAGAGCCCCCCCCCCCCACCCCACAACGCACAGGCACATTTTCTTGAGCGAGTTGTTGAGCGAGGGGCATACCCCTCTTTCCAGGGCCCTGTTGTCTATAGTTAGCGCACTGGGTCAATTCTGAGCGCTGACAATTTGTGCAATGGTTCATCCCTTTAATGTACCTTAGTGTCGGTCAGAGTGATGGTGGTCAGCGGGGGTGAGAGTGATGGTGGTCAGTGGGGGTGACAGTGATGGTGGTCAGTGGGTGTGAGAGAGATGGTGGTCAGTGGAGGTGACAGTGATGGTGGTCAGTGGGGGTGTGAGTGATGGTGGTCAGTGGGGGTGACAGTGATGGTGGTCAGCGGGGGTGAGAGTGATGGTGGTCAGTGGGGGTGAGAGAGATGGTGGTCAGTGGGGGTGAAAGCGATGGTGGTCAGTGAGGGTGAGAGTGATGGAGGTCAGTGGGTGTGAGAGTGATGGTGGTCAGTGAGGGTGAGAGTGATGGTGGTCAGTGGGGGTGAGAGAGATGGAGGTCAGTGGGGAACAGAGTGATGGTGGTCAGTGGGGGTAAGAGTGATGGTGGTCAGTGGGGGTCAAGGGGATGGTGGTCAGTGAGGGTGAGAGAGATGGTGGTCAGTGAGGGTGAGAGTGATGGTGGCCAGTGGGGGTGAGAGTGATGGTGGTCAGTGGGGGTGAGAGAGATGGTGGTCAGTGAGGGTGAGAGAGATGGAGGTCAGTGGGGGTGAGAGTGATGGTGGTCAGTGAGGGTGAGAGTGATGGTGGTCAGTGGGGGTGAGAGAGATGGTGGTCAGTGAGGGTGAGAGTGATGGTGGTCAGTGGGGGTGAGAGTGATGGTGGTCAGTGGGGGTGAGAGAGATGGAGGTCAGTGGGGAACAGAGTGATGGTGGTCAGTGAGGGTGAGAGAGATGGTGGTCAGTGGGGGTCAGAGTGATGGTGGTCAGTGGGGGTCAAGGGGATGGCGGTCAGTGAGGGTGAGAGAGATGGTGGTCAGTGAGGGTGAGAGTGATGGTGGTCAGTGGGGGTGAGAGTGATGGTGGTCAGTGGGGGGGGAGAGAGATGGTGGTCAGTGAGGGTGAGAGTGATGGAGGTCAGTGGGTGTGAGAGAGATGGTGGTCAGTGAGGGTGAGAGTGATGGTGGTCAGTGAGGGTGAGAGTGATGGTGGTCAGTGGGTGTGAGAGAGATGGTGGTCAGTGAGGGTGAGAGTGATGGTGGTCAGTGGGGGTGAGAGTGATGGTGGTCAGTGGGGGTGAGAGAGATGGAGGTCAGTGGGGAACAGAGTGATGGTGGTCAGTGAGGGTGAGAGAGATGGTGGTCAGTGGGGGTCAGAGTGATGGTGGTCAGTGGGGGTCAAGGGGATGGTGGTCAGTGAGGGTGAGAGAGATGGTGGTCAGTGAGGGTGAGAGTGATGGTGGTCAGTGGGGGTGAGAGTGATGGTGGTCAGTGGGGGTGAGAGAGATGGTGGTCAGTGAGGGTGAGAGTGATGGAGGTCAGTGGGTGTGAGAGAGATGGTGGTCAGTGAGGGTGAGAGTGATGGTGGTCAGTGAGGGTGAGAGTGATGGTGGTCCGTGGGGGTGAAAGCGATGGTGGTCAGTGAGGGTGAGAGTGATGGAGGTCAGTGGGTGTGAGAGTGATGGTGGTCAGTGAGGGTGAGAGAGATGGTGGTCAGTGAGGGTGAGAGTGATGGTGGTCAGTGGGGGTGAGAGTGATGGTGGTCAGTGAGGGTGAGAGTGATGGTGGTCAGTGAGGGTGAGAGAGATGGTGGTCAGTGAGGGTGAGAGTGATGGTGGTCAGTGAGGGTGAGAGTGATGGTGGTCAGTGGGGGTGAGAGAGATGGTGGTCAGTGAGGGTGAGAGTGATGGAGGTCAGTGGGTGTGAGAGAGATGGTGGTCACTGGGGGTGAGAGTGATGGTGGTCAGTGGGGGTGAGAGTGATGGTGGTCAGTGGGGGTGAGAGTGATGGTGGTCAGTGGGTGTGAGAGAGATGGTGGTCAGTGAGGGTGAGTGATTGTGGTCAGTGAGGGTAAGAGAGATGGTGGTCAGTGGGTGTGAGAGAGATGGTGGTCAGTGGGGGTGAGAGTGATGGTGGTCAGTGAGGGTGAGAGTGATGGTGGTCAGTGGGTGTGAGAGTGATGGTGGTCAGTGAGGGTGAGAGTGATGGAGGTCAGTGGGTGTGAGAGAGATGGTGGTCAGTGAGGGTGAGAGTGATGGAGGTCAGTGAGGGTGAGAGTGATGGTGGTCAGTGAGGGTGAGAGTGATGGTGGTCAGTGAGGGTGAGAGTGATGGTGGTCAGTGGGGGTGAGAGTGATGGTGGTCAGTGAGGGTGAGAGTGATGGTGGTCAGTGGGGGTGAGAGTGATGGTGCTCAGTGAGGGTGAGAGTGATGGAGGTCAGTGGGTGTGAGAGAGATGGTGGTCAGTGAGGGTGAGAGTGATGGAGGTCAGTGAGGGTGAGAGTGATGGTGGTCAGTGAGGGTGAGAGTGATGGTGGTCAGTGGGTGTGAGAGAGATGGTGGTCAGTGAGGGTGAGAGTGATGGTGGTCAGTGAGGGTAAGAGAGAGGGTGGTCAGTGGGTGTGAGAGAGATGGTGGTCAGTGGGGGTGAGAGTGATGGTGGTCAGTGTGTGTGAGAGTGATGGTGGTCAGTGGGTGTGAGAGAGATGGTGGTCAGTGAGGGTGAGAGTGATTGTGGTCAGTGAGGGTAAGAGAGATGGTGGTCAGTGGGTGTGAGAGAGATGGTGGTCAGTGGGGGTGAGAGTGATGGTGGTCAGTGGGGGTGAGAGTGGTGGTGGTCAGTGGGTGTGAGAGAGATGGTGGTCAGTGGGGGTGAGAGTGATGGAGGTCAGTGGGTGTGAGAGGGATGGTGGTCAGTGGGGGTCAGAGTGTTGGGGGTCAGTGAGGGTGAGAGTGATGGTGGTCAGTGAGGGTGAGAGTGATGGTGGTCCGTGGGTGTGAGAGAGCTGGTGGTCAGTGAGGGTGAGAGCGATTGTGGTCAGTGGTGGTGAGAGAGATGGTGGTCAGTGTGGGTGAGAGTGATGGGGGTCAGTGAGGGTGAGAGTGATGGTGGTCAGTGGGGGTCAGAGTGATGGTGGTCAGTGGGGGTCAGAGTGATGGTGGTCAGTGAGGGTCAGAGTGATGGTGGTCAGTGAGGGTCAGAGTGATGGTGGTCAGTGAGGGTCAGAGTGATGGTGGTCAGTGAGGGTGAGAGTGATGGTGGTCAGTGGGGGTGAGAGTGATGGTGGTCAGTGGGGGTGAGAGTGATGGTGGTCAGTGAGGGTGAGAGTGACGGTGGTCAGTGGGGAACAGAGTGATGGTGGTCAGTGAGGGTCAGAGTGATGGTGGTCAGTGGGGAACAGAGTGATGGTGGTCAGTGGGGGTCAAGGGGATGGTGGTCAGTGAGGGTGCGAGAGATGGTGGTCAGTGAGGGCAGGAGTGGTGGTGGTCAGTGGGGGTGAGAGTGATGGTGGTCAATGGGGGTGAGAGTGATGGTGGTCAGTGGGGGTGAGATTGATGGTGGTCAGTGGGGGTGAGAATGATGGTGGTCGGGGGTAGGGGGGGTCAGAGAGATGGTGGTCAGTGGGGGTAGGAGTGGTGGTGGTCAGTGGGTGTGAAATAGATGGTCGGTGGGTGTGAGAGAGATGGTGGTTAGTGGGGGTGAGAGTGATGGTGGTCAGTGGGTGTGACAGAGATGGTGGTCAGTGGGGGTGAGAGAGATGGTGGTCAGTGGGGGTGGGAGTGATGGTGGTCAGTGAGGGTGAGAGAGATGGTGGTCAGTGAGGGTGAGAGTGATGGTGGTCAGTGAGGGTGAGAGTGATGGTGGTCAGTGAGGGTGAGAGTGATGGTGGTCAGTGAGGGTGAGAGTGATGGTGGTCAGTGAGGGTGAGAGTGATGGTGGTCAGTGAGGGTGAGAGTGATGGTGGTCAGTGAGGGTGAGAGTGATGGTGGTCAGTGGGGGTAGGAGTGGTGGTGGTCAGTGAGGGTGAGAGTGATGGGGTTCAGTGAGGGTGCGAGTGATTGTGGTCAGTGGGGGTGAGAGAGATGCTGGTCAGTGAGGGTAAGAGTCATGGTAGTCAGTGGGTGTGAGAGTGATGGTGGTCAGTGAGGGTGAGAGTGATGGTGGTCAGTGAGGGTGAGAGTGATGGTGGTCAGTGAGGGTGAGAGTGATTGTGGTCAGTGGGGTTGAAAGAGATGGTGGTCAGTGAGGGTAAGAGTGATGGTAGTCAGTGGGGGTGAGAGTGATGGTGATCAGTGGGGGTGAGAGTGATTGTGGTCAGTGAGGGTGAGGGTGATGGTGGTCAGTGTGGGTAAGAGTGATGATAGTCAGTGGGTGTGAGAGGGATGGTGGTCAGTGGGGGTCAGAGTGTTGGTGGTCAGTGAGGGTGAGAGTGATGGTGGTCAGTGAGGGTGAGAGTGATGGTGGTCAGTGGGTGTGAGAGAGCTGGTGGTCAGTGAGGGTGAGAGCGATTGTGGTCAGTGGGGGTGAGAGAGATGGTGGTCAGTGTGGGTAAGAGTGATGGTAGTCAGTGGGTGTGAGAGTGATGGTGGTCAGTGGGTGTGTGAGAGATGGTGGTCAGTGAGGGTGAGAGTGATGGTGCTCAGTGGGTGTGAGAGAGATGGTGGTCAGTGGGGGTGAGAGTGATGGTGGTCAGTGGGGGTGAGAGTGATGGTGGTCAGTGGGTGTGAGAGAGATGGTGGTCAGTGGGGGTGAGAGTGATGGTGGTCAGTGGGGGCGAGAGAGATGGTGGTCAGTGGGGGTGAGAGTGATGGTGGTCAGTGGGGGTGAGAGTGATGGAGGTCAGTGGGGGTGGGAGTGATGGTGGTCAGTGAGGGTGAGAGTGATGGTGGTCAGTGAGGGTGAGAGTGATGGGGGTCAGTGAGGGTGAGAGTGATGGTGGTCAGTGAGGGTGAGAGTGATGGTGGTCAGTGAGGGTGAGAGTGATGGGGGTCAGTGAGGGTGAGAGTGATGGTGGTCAGTGAGGGTGAGAGTGATGGGGGTCAGTGAGGGTGAGAGTGATGCTGGTCAGTGAGGGTGAGAGTGATGGTGGTCAGTGAGGGTGAGAGTGATGGGGGTCAGTGGGGGTGAGAGTGATGGTGGTCAGTGGGGGTGGGAGTGATGGTGGTCAGTGAGGGTGAGAGTGATGGTGGTCAGTGGGGGTGAGAGTGATGGTGGTCAGTGGGGGTGGGAGTGATGGTGGTCAGTGAGGGTGAGAGTGATGGTGGTCAGTGAGGGTGAGAGTGATGGGGGTCAGTGAGGGTGAGAGTGATGGTGGTCAGTGAGGGTGAGAGTGATGGTGGTCAGTGAGGGTGAGAGTGATGGGGGTCAGTGAGGGTGAGAGTGATGGGGGTCAGTGAGGGTGAGAGTGATTGTGGTCGGCGGAGGTGAGAGAGATGGTGGTCAGTGAGGGTGAGAGTGATGGTGGTCAGTGAGGGTGAGAGTGATGGTGGTCAGTGGGGGTGAGAGTGATGGTGGTCAGTGGGGGTGAGAGCGATGGTGGTCAGTGGGGGTGAGAGAGATGGTGGTCTGTAGGTGTGAGAGTGATGGGGGTCAGTGGGGGTGAAAGAGATGGTGGTCAGTGGGGGTGAGAGTGATGGTGGTCAGTGGGGGTGAGAGTGATGGTGGTCAGTGGGGGTGAGAGCGATGGTGGTCAGTGGGGGTGAGAGAGATGGTGGTCAGTGGGGGTGAGAGCGATGGTGGTCAGTGAGGGTGAGAGTGATGGTGGTCAGTGAGGGTGAGAGTGATGGTGGTCAGTGGGTGTGAGAGTGATGGTGGTCAGTGGGGGTGAGAGCGATGGTGGTCAGTGGGGGTGAGAGAGATGGTGGTCTGTAGGTGTGAGAGTGATGGGGGTCAGTGGGGGTGAAAGAGATGGTGGTCAGTGGGGGTGAGAGAGATGGTGGTCAGTGAGGGTGAGAGTGATGGTGGTCAGTGGGGGTGAGAGCGATGGTGGTCAGTGGGGGTGAGAGAGATGGTGGTCTGTAGGTGTGAGAGTGATGGGGGTCAGTGGGGGTGAAAGAGATGGTGGTCAGTGGGGGTGAGAGTGATGGTGGTCAGTGGGGGTCAGAGAGATGGTGGTCAGTGGGGGTGAGAGTGATGGGGGTCAGTGGGGGTGAGAGTGAAGGGGGTCAGTGAGGGTGAGAGTGATTGTGGTCAGCGGGTGTGAGAGTGATGGTGATCAGTGAGGGTGAGAGTGATTGTGGTCAGTGGGTGTGAGAGACATGGTGGTCAGTGGGGGTGAGAGTGATGGTGGTCAGTGAGGGTGAGAGTGATGGTGGTCAGTGAGGGTGAGAGTGATGGGGGTCAGTGAGGGTGAGAGTGATTGTGGTCAGTGGGGATGAGAGAGATGGTGTTCAGTGTGGGTAAGAGTGATGGTGGTCAGTGGGTGCGAGAGTGATGGTGGTCAGTGAGGGTGAGAGTGATGGTGGTGAGTGTGTGTGATAGTGATGGTGGTCAGTGGGTGTGAGAGAGATGGAGGTCAGTGAGGGTGAGAGTGATGGTGGTCAGTGAGGGTGAGAGTGATGGGGGTCAGTGAGGGTGAGAGTGATGGGGGTCAGTGAGGGTGAGAGTGATTGTGGTCAGAGGGGGTGAGAGAGATGGTGGTCAGTGTGGGTAAGAGTGATGGGAGTCAGTGGGTGTGAGAGTGATGGTGGTCAGTGGGTGTGAGAGAGATGGTGGTCAGTGGGTGTGAGAGTGATGGTGGTCAGTGGGTGTGAGAGAGATGGTGGTCAGTGGGGGTGAGAGTGATGGTGGTCAGTGGGTGTGAGAGAGATGGTGGTCAGTGGGGGTGAGAGAGATGGTGGTCAGTGGGGGTGAGAGTGATGGTGGTCAGTGAGGGTGAGAGAGATGGTGGTCAGTGAGGGTGAGAGTGATGGTGGTCAGTGAGGGTGAGAGTGATTGTGGTCAGTGGGGGTGAGAGCGATGGTGGTCAGTGACGGTAAGACTGATGGCAGTCAGTGGGTGTGAGAGTGATGGTGGTCAGTGGGTGTGAGAGGAATGGTGGGCAGTGGGTGTGAGAGAGATGGTGGTCAGTGGGTGTGAGTGAGATGGTGGCCAGTGGGTGTGAGAGAGATTGTGGTCAGTGGGTGTGAGAAAGATGGTGGTCAGTGGGTGTGAGGGTAATGGTCTACAGTGGGTGCGAGAGAGATGGTGGTCAGTGGGTGTGAGAGAGATGGCGGTCAGTGGGGGTGAGAGTGATGGTGGTCAGTGAGGGTGAGAGTGATGGTGGTCAGTGGGGGTGAGAGTGATGGTGGTCAGTGGGGGTGAGAGTGATGGTGGTCAGTGAGGGTGAGAGTGATGGTGGTCAGTGAGGGTGAGAGTGATGGTGGTCAGTGGGGGTGAGAGTGATGGTGGTCAGTGGGGGTGAGAGTGATGGTTGTCAGTGAGGGTGAGAGTGATTGTGGTCAGTGGGGATGAGAGAGATGGTGTTCAGTGTGGGTAAGAGTGATGGTAGTCAGTGGGTGTGAGAGTGATGGTGGTCAGTGAGGGTGAGAGTGATGGTAGTCAGTGAGGGTGAGAGTGATGGTGGTGAGTGTGTGTGAGAGTGATGGTGGTCAGTGAGGGTGAGAGTGATGGCGGTCCTTGGGGGTCAGACAGATGGTGGTCAGTGAGGGTGAGAGTGATGGTGGTCAGTGAGGGTGACAGTGATGGTGGTCAGTGAGGGTGAGAGTGATTGTGGTCAGTGGGGGTGAGAGAGATGGTGGTCAGTGAGGGTAAGAGTGATGGTGGTCAGTGAGGGTGAGAGTGATGGTGGTGAGTGTGTGTGAGAGTGATGGTGGTCAGTGGGGGTGAGAGTGATGGTGGTCAGTGAGGGTGAGAGTGATGGTGGTGAGTGTGTGTGAGAGTGATGGTGGTCAGTGAGGGTGAGAGGGATGGCGGTCCTTGGGGGTCAGACAGATGGCGGTCAGTGAGGGTGAGAGTGATGGTGGTCAGTGAGGGTGACAGTGATGGTGGTCAGTGAGGGTGAGAGTGATTGTGGTCAGTGGGGGTGAGAGAGATGGTGGTCAGTGAGGGTAAGAGTGATGGTAGTCAGTGGGGATGAGAGTGATGGTGGTCAGCACGCAGCATAAAGCAGGACAACGCAGACAGCACACAGCCCACAGCAGGACGCGCTGACGGGCAGACAGCACGCAGCATACATCACGGAGCAGGACGCGCTGACAGCACACAGCATACAGGACGGAGCAGGACGCGCTGACAGCACACACCATACAGCACGGAGCAGGACGCGCTGACAGCACACAGCATACAGCACCGAGCAGGACGCGCTGACAGCACACAGCATACAGCACGGAGCAGAACGCGCTGACAGCGCACATCATACAGCACGGAGCAGGACGCGCTGACAGCACACAGCATATAGCAGGGAGCAGGACGCGCTGACAGCACACAACATGCAGCACACAGCATACAGCACGGAGCAGGACGCGCTGACAGCACACAGCATACAACACGAAGCAGGACGCGTTGACAGCACACAGCATACAGCACGGAGCAGGACGCGCTGACAGCACACAGCATACAGCACGGAGCAGGACGCGCTGACAGCACACAGCATACAGCCCGGAGCAGGACGCGCTGACAGCACACAGCATACAGCACGGAGCAGAACGCGCTGACAGCACACATCATACAGCACGGAGCAGGACGCGCTGACAGCGCACATCATACAGCACGGAGCAGGACGCGCTGACAGCACACAGCATACAGCACGGAGCAGGACGCGTTGACAGCGCACAGCATACAGCACGGAGCAGGACGCGCTGACAGCACACAGCATACAGCACGGAGCAGGACGCGCTGACAGCACACAGCATACAGCACCGAGCAGGACGCGCTGACAGCACACAGCATACAGCACGGAGCAGAACGCGCTGACAGCGCACATCATACAGCACGGAGCAGGACGCGCTGACAGCACACAGCATATAGCAGGGAGCAGGACGCGCTGACAGCACACAACATGCAGCACACAGCATACAGCACGGAGCAGGACGCGCTGACAGCACACAGCATACAACACGAAGCAGGACGCGTTGACAGCACACAGCATACAGCACGGAGCAGGACGCGCTGACAGCACACAGCATACAGCACGGAGCAGGACGCGCTGACAGCACACAGCATACAGCCCGGAGCAGGACGCGCTGACAGCACACAGCATACAGCACGGAGCAGAACGCGCTGACAGCACACATCATACAGCACGGAGCAGGACGCGCTGACAGCGCACATCATACAGCACGGAGCAGGACGCGCTGACAGCACACAGCATACAGCACGGAGCAGGAAGCGCTAGCAGCACACAGCATACAGCACGGAGCAGGACGCGCTGACAGCACACAGCATACAGCACGGAGCAGGACGCGCTGACCGCACACAGCATACAGCGCGGAGCAGGAAGCGCTAGCAGCACACAGCATACAGCACGGAGCAGAACGCGCTGACAGCGCACATCATACAGCACGGAGCAGGACGCGCTGACAGCACACAGCATACAGCACGGAGCAGAACGCGCTGACAGCACACAGCATACAGCACGGAGCAGGACGCGCTGACAGCACACAGCATACAGCACGGAGCAGAACGCGCTGACAGCACACATCATACAGCACGGAGCAGGACGCGCTGACAGCACACAGCATACAGCACGGAGCAGGACGCGCTGACAGCACACAGCATACAGCACGGAGCAGGACGCGCTGACAGCACACAGCATACAGCACGGAGCAGAACGCGCTGACAGCGCACATAATTCAGCACGGAGCAGGACGCGCTGACAGCACACAGCATACAGCACGGAGCAGGACGCGCTGACAGCACACAGCATACAGCACGGAGCAGGACGCGCTGACAGCACACAGCATACAGCACGGAGCAGGACGCGCTGACAGCACACAGCATACAGCACGGAGCAGAACGCGCTGACAGCGCACATAATTCAGCATGGAGCAGGACGCGCTGACAGCACACAGCATACAGCACGGAGCAGGACGCGCTGACAGCACACAGCATACAGCACGGAGCAGGACGCGTTGACAGCACACAGCATACAGCACGGAGCAGGACGCGCTGACAGCACACAGCATACAGCACGGAGCAGGACGCGCCGGCAGCACACGCATACAGCACGGAGCAGAACGCGCTGACAGCACACAGCATACAGCACGGAGCAGGACGCGTTGACAGCACACAGCACGGAGCAGGACGCGCTGACAGCACACAGCATACAGCACGGAGCAGGACGCGCTGACAGCACACAGTGAACAGCACGGAGCAGGACGCGCTGACAGCACACAGCATACAGCACGGAGCAGGACGCGTTGACAGCACACAGCACGGAGCAGGACGCGCTGACAGCACACAGCATACAGCACGGAGCAGGACGCGCTGACAGCACACAGCATACAGCACGGAGCAGGACGCGTTGACAGCACACAGTACGGAGCAGGACGCGCTGACAGCACACAGTATACAGCACGGAGCAGGACGCGCTGACAGCACACAGCATACAGCACGGAGCAGGACGCGCTGACAGCACACAGCATACAGCACGGAGCAGGACGCGCTGACAGCACACAGCATACAGCACGGAGCAGGACGCGTTGACAGCACACAGTACGGAGCAGGACGCGCTGACAGCACACAGTATACAGCACGGAGCAGGACGCGCTGACAGCACACAGCATACAGCACGGAGCAGGACGCGCTGACAGCACACAGCATACAGCACGGAGCAGGACGCGCTGACAGCACACAGCATACAGCACGGAGCAGGACGCGCTGACCGCACACAGCATACAGCACGGAGCAGGACGCGCTGACCGCACACAGCATACAGCACTAGCAGGACGCGCTGACAGCACACAGCATACAACACGGAGCAGAACGCGCTGACAGCACACAGCACACAGCGCGGAGCAAGACGCGCTGGCAGCACACAGCATACAGCGCGGAGCAGGACGACGCAGGCTTCGTCTCCGGTCACCACCTGTCTTTCCATGTCGCGTCTTTTTCTCTTTAACCCCCCGAGCAAGGGGGTGCCAGGTAAACCCGTGTCACTGCCAACTAATTGTCGGGCCCCCTCGCGCTCCAAGGTGCGAGAGCAGCTCGCTGGGTGAGTTAATCACCCCCCAAAGCCCATGAACGGGGGATTACAAAGCACTACTGACGTTGGCCCCGTGACAAACCCCTTAGTACGGCTGGCAATACGGGAATGACTTTAGAGGGGAGGGGGCTGCTCACACAATAGGGGTATGACTTTAGAGGGTAGGGAGCTGCTCACACAATATGGGTATGACTTTAGAGGGTAGGGGGCTGCTCACACAATAGGAGTATGACTGTAGAGGGTAGGGGGCTGCTCACACAATAGGGGAATAACTTTAGAGGGTAGGGGGCTGCTCACACAATAGGGGTCTGACTATAGAGGGTAGGGGGCTGCTCACACAATAGGGAAATGACTTTAGAGGGGAGGAGGCCGCTCACACAATAGGGGCTTGACTTTATAGGGTAGGGAGCTGCTCACACAATAAGGGTATGACTTTAGAGGGTAGGGGGCTGCTCACACAATAGGGGTATGACTTTAGAGGGTAGGGGGCTGCTCACACAATAGGGGTATGACTTCAGAAGGTAGGGGGCTGCTCAAACAATAGGGGTATGACTAGAGGGCAGGAGGCTGCTCACACAATAGGGGAATTACTTTAGAGGGGAGGGGGCTGCTCACACAATAGGGGTATGACTTTAGAAGTAGCTAGCTGCTCACACAATAGGGTATGACTTTAAGGATTAGGGAGCTGCTCACACAATAGGGGTATGACTTTAGAGGGGAGGGGGCTGCTCACACAATAGGGGTATGACTTTAGAGGGTAGGGGGCTGCTCACACAATATGGGTATGACTTTAGAGGGTAGGGGGCTGCTCACACAATAGGGGTATGACTTTAGAGGGTAGGGGGCTGCTCACACAACAGGAGAATGACTTTAGATGGGAGGGGGCTGCTCACACAATAGGGGTATGACTTTAGAGGGGAGGGGGCTGCTCACACAATAGGGGTATGACTTTAGAGGGTAGGGGGCTGCTCACACAATATGGGTATGACTTTAGAGGGTAGGGGGCTGCTCACACAATATGGGTATGACTTTAGAGGGTAGGTGGCTGCTCACACAATAGGGGTATGACTTTAGATGGGAGGGGGCTGCTCACACAATAGGGGAATGACTTTAGAGGGTAGGGGGCTGCTCACACAATAGGGGTATGACTTTAGAGGGTAGGTGGCTGCTCACACGATAGGGGTATGACTTTAGAGGGTAGGTGGCTGCTCACACAATAGGGGTATGACTTTAGAGGGTAGGTGGCTGCTCACACAATAGGGGTATGACTTTAGAGGGGAGGGGGCTGCTCACACAATAGGGGTATGACTTTAGAGGGTAGGTGGCTGCTCACACAATAGGGGTATGACTTTAGAGGGTAGGTGGCTGCTCACACAATAGGGGTATGACTTTAGATGGGAGGGGGTTGCTCACACAATAGGGGTATGACTTTAGAGGGTAGGGGGCTGCTCACACAATAGGGGTATGACTTTAGAGGGCAGGGGGCTGCTCACACAATAGGGGTATGACTTTAGAGGGTAGGGGGCTGCTCACACAATAGGGGTATGACTATAGAGGGTAGGTGGCTACTCACACAATAGGGGTATGACTTTAGAGGGGAGGGGGCTGCTCACACAATAGGGGTATGACTTTAGAGGGTAGGTGGCTGCTCACACAATAGGGGTATGACTTTAGAGGGGAGGGGGCTGCTCACACAATAGGGGTATGACTTTAGAGGGTAGGTGGCTGCTCACACAATAGGGGTATGACTTTAGAGGGTAGGGGGCTGCTCACACAATAGGGGTATGACTATAGAGGGTAGGTGGCTGCTCACACAATAGGGGTATGACTTTAGAGGGGAGGGGGCTGCTCACACAATAGGGGCATGACTTTAGAGGGTAGGTGGCTGCTCACACAATAGGGGTATGACTTTAGAGGGTAGGGGGCTGCTCACACAATAGGGGTATGACTATAGAGGGTAGGTGGCTGCTCACACAATAGGGGTATGACTTTAGAGGGGAGGGGGCTGCTCACACAATAGGGGTATGACTTTAGAGGGTAGGTGGCTGCTCACACAATAGGGGTATGACTTTAGAGGGTAGGGGGCTGCTCACACAATAGGGGTATGACTTTAGAGGGTAGGGGGCTGCTCACACAATAGGGGTATGACTTTAGAGGGGAGGGGGCTGCTCACACAATAGGGGTATGACTTTAGAGGGTAGGGGGCTGCTCACACAATAGAGGTATGACTTTAGAGGGGAGGGGGCTGCTCACACAATAGGGGTATGACTTTAGAGGGTAGGGGGCTGCTCACACAATAGGGGTATGACTTTAGAGGGTAGGGGGCTGCTCACACAATAGGGGTATGACTTTAGAGGGGAGGGGGCTGCTTACACAATAGGGGTATGACTTTAGAGGGTAGGGGGCTGCTCACACAATAGAGGTATGACTTTAGAGGGGAGGGGGCTAATCACACAATAGGGGTATGACTTTAGAGGGTAGGGGGCTGCTCACACAATAGGGGTATGACTTTAGAGGGTAGGGGGCTGCTCACACAATAGGGGTATGACTTTAGAGGGTAGGGGGCTGCTCAAACAATAGGGGTATGACTTTAGATGGGAGGGGGCTGCTCACACAATAGGGGTATGACTTTAGATGGGAGGGGGCTGCTCACACAATAGGGGTATGACTTTAGAGGGTAGGTGGCTGCTCACACAATAGGGGTATGACTTTAGAGGGTAGGTGGCTGCTCACACAATAGGGGTATGACTTTAGAGGGTTGGTGGCTGCTCACACAATAGGGGTATGACTTTAGAGGGTAGGTGGCTGCTCACACAATAGAGGTATGACTATAGAGGGGAGGGGGCTGCTCACACAATAGGGGTATGACTTTAGAGGGTAGGTGGCTGCTCACACAATAGGGGTATGACTTTAGATGGGAGGGGGCTGCTCACACAATAGGGGTATGACTTTAGATGGGAGGGGGCTGCTCACACAATAGGGGTATGACTTTAGAGGGGAGGGGGCTGCTCACACAATAGAGGTATGACTTTAGAGGGTAGGGGGCTGCTCACACAATAGGGGTATGACTTTAGAGGGTAGGGGGCTGCTCACACAATAGGGGTATGACTTTAGAGGGGAGGGGGCTGCTCACACAATAGGGGTATGACTTTAGATGGGAGGGGGCTGCTCACACAATAGGGGTATGACTTTAGATGGGAGGGGGCTGCTCACACAATAGGGGTATGACTTTAGAGGGGAGGGGGCTGCTCACACAATAGGGGTATGACTTTAGAGGGTAGGGGGCTGCTCACACAATAGGGGTATGACTTTAGAGGGGAGGGGGCTGCTCACACAATAGGGGAATGACTTTAGATGGGAGGGGGCTGCTCACACAATAGGGGTATGACTTTAGAGGGGAGGGGGCTGCTCACACAATAGGGGTATGACTTTAGAGGGGAGGGGGCTGGTCACACAATAGGGGTATGACTATAGAGGGTAGGGGGCTGCTCACACAATAGGGGTATGACTTTAGAGGGGAGGGGGCTGCTCACACAATAGGGGTATGACTTTAGAGGGGAGGGGGCTGCTCACACAATAGGGGTATGACTTTAGAGGGGAGGGGGCTGCTCACACAATAGGGGTATGACTTTAGAGGGTAGGTGGCTGCTCACACAATAGGGGTATGACTTTAGAGGGTAGGGGGCTGCTCACACAATAGGGGTATGACTTTAGAGGGGAGGGGGCTGCTCACACAATAGGGGTATGACTTTAGATGGGAGGGGGCTGCTCACACAATAGGGGTATGACTTTAGATGGGAGGGGGCTGCTCACACAATAGGGGTATGACTTTAGAGAGGAGGGGGCTGCTCACACAATAGGGGTATGACTTTAGAGGGTAGGGGGCAGCTCACACAATAGGGGTATGACTTTAGAGGGTAGGGGGCTGCTCACACAATAGGGGTATGACTTTAGAGGGGAGGGGGCTGCTCACACAATAGGGGTATGACTATAGAGGGTAGGGGGCTGCTCACACAATAGGGGTATGACTTTAGAGGGGAGGGGGCTGCTCACACAATAGGGGTATGACTTTAGAGGGGAGGGGGCTGCTCACACAATAGGGGTATGACTTTAGAGGGGAGGGGGCTGCTCACACAATAGGGGTATGACTTTAGAGGGTAGGTGGCTGCTCACACAATAGGGGTATGACTTTAGATGGGAGGGGGCTGCTCACACAATAGGGGTATGACTTTAGATGGGAGGGGGCTGCTCACACAATATGGGTATGACTTTAGATGGGAGGGGGCTGCTCACACAATGGGGGTATGACTTTAGAGGGGAGGGGGCTGCTCACACAATAGGGGTATGACTTTAGAGGAGAGGGGGCTGCTCACACAATAGGGGTATGACTTTAGAGGGGAGGGGGCTGCTCACACAATAGGGGTATGACTTTAGATGGGAGGGGGCTGCTCACACAATAGGGGTATGACTTTAGATGGGAGGGGGCTGCTCACACAATATGGGTATGACTTTAGATGGGAGGGGGCTGCTCACACAATGGGGGTATGACTTTAGAGGGGAGGGGGCTGCTCACACAATAGGGGTATGACTTTAGAGGGGAGGGGGCTGCTCACACAATAGGGGTATGACTTTAGATGGGAGGGGGCTGCTCACACAATATGGGTATGACTTTAGATGGGAGGTGGCTGCTCACACAATGGGGGTATGACTTTAGAGGGGAGGGGGCTGCTCACACAATAGGGGTATGACTTTAGAGGGGAGGGGGCTGCTCACACAATAGGGGTATGACTTTAGATGGGAGGGGGCTGCTCACACAATATGGGTATGACTTTAGATGGGAGGGGGCTGCTCACACAATGGGGGTATGACTTTAGAGGGGAGGGGGCTGCTCACACAATAGGGGTATGACTGTAGAGGGTAGGGGGCTGCTCACACAATAGGGGTATGACTTTAGAGGGGAGGGGGCTGCTCACACAATAGGGGTATGACTTTAGATGGGAGGGGGCTGCTCACACAATAGGGGTATGACTTTAGAGGGGAGGGGGCTGCTCACACAATAGGGGTATGACTTTAGAGGGGAGGGGGCTGCTCACACAATAGGGGTATGACTTTAGAGGGTAGGGGGCTGCTCACACAATAGGGGTATGACTTTAGAGGGGAGGGGGCTGCTCACACAATAGGGGTATGACTTTAGATGGGAGGGGGCTGCTCACACAATAGAGGTATGACTTTAGAGGGTAGGTGGCTGCTCACACAATAGGGGGCTGCTCACACAATAGGGGTATGACTTTAGAGGGGAGGGGGCTGCTCACACAATAGGGGAATGCTGCACAATAAGAGGGGTCCAGACCGATCATGGCGCACACTTTGCGTTTAAAAAGACATGGTCGCTCAAAAAAAGAAAGTCTGTAACAATTTGGTCAATAGCTGAGTTGTCTAACTCTACTACAAAAAACCGCCAGATAACCGTCATAACGAAGGGATCCCGTATCCAGTGTCGTTTATTTTCCAACATTCTCAATGACGAATGTCAAGTCCCGTGTCGCTTTTTCAAACATATGTGTCGATGTCGCTTTTTCAGATCCTCGGTGTCGGAATTTGGGGGTCAGTGTCGAATGTCGATTTTTCAAATATGCCTCTATCGCCTGTCGCCGTTTACCCCTTCCACACCCCTCTGACAGAAACCTTAATCCCCCAATGAGACACTTCCTTGTGTAATGTGGTAGGCTGGATGTACGACCGAGGCTCTGTGTGATAGGAAGGATCCTGTGACCTAAGGACAGGGGCATGATACGGGTGTATGTCTCGCAACATCGCTTCTGTCTTATCATTCATAAGATATCACCGGGATCAATTAAGCGGCGAGTGGAGGTGAAATGCGATCATTTCCTCCTAACACGAGCCCACGTGGCGCCGCGTGGTCCGTTTCCGCCGGGATCAGGTTAGTAATGTGTTCTATATAAAGCGCTTCTGGTTCGGATAAAGCCAGCTGAGAGCCTTCCCAGATCCTCCCGCACATCTACGTCTGCCGACAGGTGGAGCCACACGCCGTCAACCACACCACAGACACTCAGGACAAACGTTCTACCGCCAGACGCTACCGTTTGAGGGGGCCACTTTCCGAACGAGGTGAGTTGATGTTACTCAGATATATGGTTTTGCATGTCTGTTACTGTAATTCGACTTGGGTCCCGCAAGCTGGGGGTGAACGTCTTGTACTCGTAACCTGTTGTACGAGTAGGGTCCCGCAAGCTGGGGGTGAACGTCTTGTACTCATAACCTGTTGTACGAGTAGGGTCCCGCAAGCTGGGGGTGAACGTCTTGTACTCGTAACCTGTTGTACGAGTAGGGTCCCGCAAGCTGGGGGTGAACGTCTTGTACTCATAACCTGTTGTACGAGTAAGGTCACGCAAGCTGGGGGTGAACGTCTTGTACTCGTAACCTGTTGTACGAGTAAGGTCCCGCAAGCTGGGGGTGAACGTCTTGTACTCGTAACCTGTTGTACGAGTAGGGTCCCGCAAGCTGGGGGTGAACGTCTTGTACTCGTAACCTGTTGTACGAGTAAGGTCACGCAAGCTGGGGGTGAACGTCTTGTACTCGTAACCTGTTGTACGAGTAGGGTCCCGCAAGCTGGGGGTGAACGTCTTGTACTCATAACCTGTTGTACGAGTAGGGTCCCGCAAGCTGGGGGTGAACGTCTTGTACTCATAACCTGTTGTACGAGTAGGGTCACGCAAGCTGGGGGTGAACGGTAACAGCCAGTGGCTGTCTTCGTTTCGAACCGTTTGTAATTGACGTTTCTCACAAGATAGAAACGACCTGTCGGTAACTGTCGTTGTAGATATAGCGACTCGAAAAATCCTTGTCAGAAACAAATACCACTATATATGCCATTTTAATGTTCAGAGTGCTAGGAGTAAGATTAATTTGTCCATAAAATGACACTTAGGTGATCTATATGTCCTGCATTAAAGCGACATCATTTGGCGTTGCCTTAACTCATTGGTGTAGTTCTATGCAATGTAATCATGAAGTTTATAAAATAAAGAGATTTATCCCGAACCATTAACAATGAAATTGTAAGACAGCTTACGTAAAGTATTAAAAAGATACCCCAATAAACTCAATCGATCTGATGTATTAATGTTGTCGTGCACCTGTTATTAAGGCTAATCTTGAATGACCTTTGCAGCTTCAACCATGGCCCCGAGACGCTCCCTGGGCGGTCACGTGATGCGGGCCTTCCTATTGGCTGTCACCCTTGGTCTCGTGCACGTCGACGCGTTTCCCACGAAGGTAATCACGATGTCTCCGCTACTGGTCAACTGGGGAAGTCACGATAACTATAGACAATCACGAAAGAAATTGCTTACGGAACGAAGCCATATAATGTTATTATAACTTGGTTGGCAGACATGTTACAGAACGAAGCAGAAGGATTTCATGATAACTTGCAAGCACTGTTTGTGGCAGAGGAAATCTCATTTGGTGTTATTTTAGCAGATGATATATTTTGGATTTATTATATGATTAATATGCGGCGACAGTTTATCGTTGTTAGACATGTTGATAGCGGTGACAGGGAAGGGGAGGGGCGATAATAAGGGATAACCGGGGCACTATCGTTGAATAATTATAAATGGATGCGTCATACAGCTATATATATATTACCTTCTTTCCTTTGCCAGGAGTTCGGGAAGTTCGGCGAAATAATGATTGAGACTCCCTCCTCTGTGGTCATCATTGATGAAGCAAAGGTATGTTTTAATACAAGTTATAACATTATGTGTACAATGATATAAATAATAAATAGAAATATTCACCTTTTTTGATTATTTTAAGCATTAGGCCTATACTAAACGGCCATCAACCACCATTGGCTCCCCAATTGTCAATGAAAATGAAAAGCTACGTTAATCAGGTCGGCAAGACGACACTCTGCCAATAATCTTTCGAACTATTGTTAATTCAATCACGCATGCGCCCTTATGATCGTGTTTGTCCGATGTTATCCTTCAGGGACAGATTGAGTGGTTTAACGCCACGGCCGAGGCGTGTTACTTCGCCAAAGTCACGGCACAGAAACTCCCCAGTAACGACGACATGAAAAGCGACGGAATCGAGGTACGCGTCATGGGACGTTCATTGCTTCAGTGGTCCATTTAATCATTATGTTAATACCTATGATTGACCAGAATTACGTGCTTAGATTCTATGTCCTTCCTCGTAGCTTAGGAAACTGCTTCAGTGGTCCATTTAATCATCATGTTAATGCCTACGATTGACCAGAATTACGTGCTTAGATTCCATGTCCTTCCTAATAGCTTAGGAAACTGCTTCAGTGGTCCATTTAATCATTATGTTAATACCTATGATTGACCATAATTACGCGTTTAGATTCTATGTCCTTCCTCATAGCTTAGGAAACTACTTCAGTGGTCCATTTAATCATTATGTTAATACCTATGATTTACCAGAATTACGCGTTTAGATTCTATGTCCTTCCTCGTAGCTTAGGGAACTGCTTCAGTGGTCCATTTAATCATTATGTTAATGCCTATGATTGACCAGAATTACGTGCTTAGATTCCAGGTCCATCCTCATAGCTTAGGAAACTGCTTCAGTGGTCCATTTAATCATTATGTTAATGCCTATGATTGACCATAATTAGGCTTTTAGATTCCATGTCCTTCCTAATAGCTTAGGAAACTGCTTCAGTGGTCCATTTAATCATTATGTTAATACCTATGATTGACCATAATTACGCGTTTAGATTCTATGTCCTTCCTCATAGCTTAGGAAACTACTTCAGTGGTCCATTTAATCATTATGTTAATACCTATGATTTACCAGAACTACGCGTTTAGATTCTATGTCCTTCCTCATAGCTTAGGAAACTGCTTCAGTGGTCCATATAATCATTATGTTAATGCCTATGATTGACCAGAATTACGTGCTTAGATTCCAGGTCCTTCCTCATAGCTTAGGAAACTGCTTCAGTGGTCCATTTAATCATTATGTTAATGCCTATGATTGACCATAATTAAGCTTTTAGATTCCATGTCTTTCCTCATAGCTTAGGAAACTGCTTCAGTGGTCCATTTAATCATTATGTTAATACCTATGATTGACCAGAATTACGTGCTTAGATTCTATGTCCTTCCTCATAGCTTAGGAAACTGCTTCAGTGGTCCATTTAATCATTATGTTAATGCCTATGATTGACCATAATTAAGCTTTTAGATTCCATGTCTTTCCTCATAGCTTAGGAAACTGCTTCAGTGCTCCATTTAATCGTTATGTTAATACCTATGATTGACCAGAATTACGTGCTTAGATTCTATGTCCTTCCTCATAGCTTAGGAAACTGCTTCAGTTGTCCATTTAATCATTATGTTAATACCTATGATTGACCAGAATTACGTGCTTAGATTCCATGTCCTTCCTCATAGCTTAGGAAATTGCTTTAGTGGTCCAGTTAACAGTCTGGGGTTCGAATCCCAGTGTGCGAATACCTGTCCATCTGCGGTGTCCTTAATATCCCGTGTTGACCACAGTGGAGCGTCTGTCACATTTCAGGAGCCTTTAATGCAGTAAGTAAAACAGAATATTTAATTTTTTGCCCTGAAGACTTGGCTGGCGAGCCTGGTGCGTGGAGCCACTGCCATGGATCTGAGCGAGGTGGCCGAGCTGCAGGGGGAGACCATCGGAGACGTGGCCACAGACACTCCATATCACTACATGGAGAACATGTGTAAAGAGACGAAGGTGTACTGGGTCGATGACGTCACCAGTTTCCAGCACGGTCCGTACATCAATTAACTGGATATATGTTAGTTGAGTCATCCCCGTTGACATCGTAGAAACCTTGGAAATGGAAAAATCCGAGCAGTAGTGTAAAGCTATTGGAACAGTCGTTTTCCGTTAAGGTTAAGATCTAAAATTATCATTAATTATCATTAATTATCATGTTAAGGCCTGGTCAGTTTTTTTATCACTTACTTATGACTCAAATGTATTGCCCGCAGCCTGCTCAGCATCCATAAAATGGTGAAATAAACCAGTAAACTACATATAAAACATATATGCATCATAATTTTGATATACTTATACTCTTGATTCTAAAATGCAAAACATCTAAGATAGAGCAGGTAAGTAGGCTGCTTTAAGAGCAATGAGTGCCCTTGATGAACTATGTAAGTAGGCTGCTTTAAGAGCAATGAGTGCCCTTGATGAACTATGTAAGTAGGCTGCTTTAAGAGCAATGAGTGCCCTTGATGAACTATGTAAGTAGGCTGCTTTAAGAGCAATGAGTGCCCTTGATGAACTATGTAAGTAGGCTGCTTTAAGAGCAACGAGTGCCCTTGATGAACTATGTAAGTAGGCTGCTTTAAGAGAAATGAGTGCCCTTGATGAACTATGTAAGTAGGCTGCTTTAAGAGCAATGAGTGCCCTTGATGAACTATGTAAGTAGGCTGCTTTAAGAGCAATGAGTGCCCTTGATGAACTATGTAAGTAGGCTGCTTTTAGAGCAATGAGTGCCCTTGATGAACTATGTAAGTAGGCTGCTTTAAGAGCAATGAGTGCCCTTGATGAACTATGTAAGTAGGCTGCTTTAAGAGCAATGAGTGCCCTTGATGAACTATGTAAGTAGGCTGCTTTAAGAGCAATGAGTGCCCTTGATGAACTATGTAAGTAGGCTGCTTTAAGAGCAACGAGTGCCCTTGATGAACTATGTAAGTAGGCTGCTTTAAGAGCAATGAGTGCCCTTGATGAACTATGTAAGTAGGCTGCTTTAAGAGCAATGAGTGCCCTTGATGAACTATGTAAGTAGGCTGCTTTAAGAGCAATGAGTGCCCTTGATGAACTATGTAAGTAGGCTGCTTTAAGAGCAATGAGTGCCCTTGATGAACTATGTAAGTAGGCTGCTTTAAGAGCAATGAGTGCCCTTGATGAACTATGTAAGTAGGCTGCTTTAAGAGCAATGAGTGCCCTTGATGAACTATGTAAGTAGGCTGCTTTAAGAGCAACGAGTGCCCTTGATGAACTATGTAAGTAGGCTGCTTTAAGAGCAATGAGTGCCCTTGATGAACTATGTAAGTAGGCTGCTTTAAGAGCAATGAGTGCCCTTGATGAACTATGTAAGTAGGCTGCTTTAAGAGCAATGAGTGCCCTTGATGAACTATGTAAGTAGGCCGCTTTAAGAGCAATGAGTGCCCTTGATGAACTATGTAAGTAGGCCGCTTTAAGAGCAATGAGTGCCCTTGATGAACTATGTAAGTAGGCTGCTTTAAGAGCAATGAGTGCCCTTGATGAACTATGTAAGTAGGCCGCTTTAAGAGCAATGAGTGCCCTTGATGAACTATGTAAGTAGGCTGCTTTAAGAGCAATGAGTGCCCTTGATGAACTATGTAAGTAGGCCGCTTTAAGAGCAATGAGTGCCCTTGATGAACTATGTAAAGAATCTGACAAAACTAACAATTGTTGTTGCAGGCAGCAGAGAAAAGCGCATATACTGGCGACTAGTCGGCGCTGTCGCCGCTGGAATTGGTAACTTTTTTGGCTGAAAGGAGCAGTTAAAATTCAAGTTAATCATGCAGCATATTTCTCTCTGAATCGAGCCCGGGCGATCCGCTTGTCTTTCTTTCCTTATAATAGAGACCTTAAGGATATGCAGCGTCAATGAAACCCATAGTTTGATGACGTAGTAAAGAAAAAACTCATTTTTATCCACATGTACCAGACCAAGGAAAAAATATCTCTAAAATCGTCCACTTTTCTGTTCTTGTCCCATATCATTGTTTCTATGCACCAAGGAGCTGGCTAAATTGTTTTCACTTGAAAGATGTAAAATGTGCCTCGTGGGAAAATATCTTGAATGAGCAGCTTCAATTCATGTTTACTGTGTTTTCGGAAACGTCTTTGTTGTTCGCCGAACCATTAATTTTTGTAATGAAATAAAATAGCAACCTGAAGAATCTGTGTCTGTGTTTGCTTTGCCAATACCCAATCGTCTTCACGGGGCGCATTGTAAGAAATGAGCGGCACAATCTCCATCTTAATCTAAATCATCGTAGCCGAGAGGGGAATATATCAAGCCATTTCTGTCACGGTTTTCTGTTGGAAAAGTAAGTTCTCACTGAATGAATGCGGCCTTCAAAGCAGAGAAACGTTTCTTGTCCTAGAAACGGTTCCGCGGCAATAACCCTGCTTTTAAATATATAAATGGTCAGAGGATGGATTAACGGGGCAGTCGGATTAACGGGGCAGTCGGATTAACGGCGGTAGGATTAACCGGGCGGTGGAGAGTTCACAATGCATATATGACTAAATACATTTGTAAATATTTCGGATAAATAATCACTAAATCTAAAGCCTCCTTAAATGCTCAATGTTGTCATGAGACAGGTCACAGGGCACAGGGCCCCATACCCATTTTCTCGCGGACAAAAAGTATGTGTCTTTGTGATGAGTGCGAGTCCTAAGCTAACCGGACATAGTCGTGGGAACCAAATACGCCACTGAGATGTTGACATTTCCACCGAAACATCGAACGAAGAGACAGATATCCTAACGTTCAAAGGTCAACATTGTCACTTACATAATTTGTGCGATTAAAAACAGATAGATATTTCATCATAACAAAAGATGGCCAAACGTTATGCATTTATTTATATATGCTCACAACGTCTCACCATAACAGTTAGATCATCATCCTTTTACTAACGATACCTCTCCCCGTCCGCCTCCCCCCCCCCAGCCCCCATTACCCGTTAAACACCACTGAAAAAAGAGGACATTATTACAGAAATGAAAGTGTTGTTTTAGGCCAGGTTTGTGATCATGAGGGCCAATGCCAAGGCGCCTCTCAGGACAATGAATGCCTTGAGTGCAGTATGCCCCCAGATTACACCACCCAGATCGGCGCCTCTCAGGCCAATGAACGCCTTGAATGCAGGATGCCCCCAGATTACACCACCCAGATCGGCGCCTCTCAGGACAATGAACGCCTTGAATGCAGTATGCCCCCAGATTACACCACCCAGATCGGCGCCTCTCAGGACAATGAACGCCTTGAATGCAGTATGCCCCCAGATTACACCACCCAGATCGGCGCCTCTCAGGACAATGAATGCCTTGAATGCAGTATGCCCCCAGATTACACCACCCAGGTCGGCGCCTCTCAGGACAATGAATGCCTTGAATGCAGTATGCCCCCAGATTACACCACCCAGATCGGCGCCTCTCAGGACAACGAACGCCTTGAATGCAGGATGCCCCCAGATTACACCACCCAGATCGGCGCCTCTCAGGACAATGAACGCCTTGAATGCAGTCTGCCCCCAGATTACACCACCCAGATCGGCGCCTCTCAGGACAATGAATGCCTTGAATGCAGTATGCCCCCAGATTACACCACCCAGATCGGCGCCTCTCAGGACAATGAATGCTTTGAATGCAGTATCCCCCCAGATTACACCACCCAGATCGGCGCCTCTCAGGACAATGAATGCCTTGAATGCAGTATGCCTCCAGATTACACCACCCAGATCGGCGCCTCTCAGGACAATGAATGCCTTGAATGCAGTATGCCCCCAGATTACACCACCCAGATCGGCGCCTCTCAGGACAATGAACGCCTTGAATGCAGGATGCCCCCAGATTACACCACCCAGATCGGCGCCTCTCAGGACAATGAACGCCTTGAATGCAGGATGCCCCCAGATTACACCACCCAGATCGGCGCCTCTCAGGACAATGAATGCCTTGAATGCAGTATGCCCCCAGATTACACCACCCAGATCGGCGCCTCTCAGGACAATGAACGCCTTGAATGCAGTATGCCCCCAGATTACACCACCCAGATCGGCGCCTCTCAGGACAATGAATGCCTTGAATGCAGTATGCCCCCAGATTACACCACCCACATCGGCACCTCTCAGGACAATGAATGCTTTGAATGCAGTATCCCCCCAGATTACACCACCCAGATCGGCGCCTCTCAGGACAATGAATGCCTTGAATGCAGTATGCCTCCAGATTACACCACCCAGATCGGCGCCTCTCAGGACAATGAATGCCTTGAATGCAGTATGCCCCCAGATTACACCACCCAGATCGGCGCCTCTCAGGACAATGAACACCTTGAATGCCGTATGCCCCCAGATTACACCACCCAGATCGGCGCCTCTCAGGACACTGAATGCCTTGAATGCAGTATGCCCCCAGATTACACCACCCAGATCGGCGCCTCGCAGGACAATGAATGCCTTGAATGCAGTATGCCCCCAGATTACACCACCCAGATGGCGCCTCTCAGAACAATGAATGCCTTGAATGCAGTATGCCCCCAGATTACACCACCCAGATTAGCGCCTCTCAGGACAATGAATGCCTTGAATGCAGTATGCCCCCGCATTACACCACCCAGATCGGCGCCTCTCAGGACAATGAATGCCTTGAATGCAGTATGCCCCCGCATTACACCACCCAGATCGGCACCTCTCAGGACAATGAATGCCTTGAATGCAGTATGCCCCCAGATTACACCACCCAGATCGGCGCCTCTCGGGACAATGAACGCCTTGAATGCAGTATGCCCCCAGATTACACCACCCAGATCGGCGCCTCTCAGGACAATGAATGCCTTGAATACAGTATGCCCCCGCATTACACCACCCAGATCGGCGCCTCTCAGGACAATGAATGCCTTGAATGCAGTATGCCCCCGCATTACACCACCCAGATCGGCACCTCTCAGGACAATGAATGCCTTGAATGCAGTATGCCCCCAGATTACACCGCCCAGATCGGCGCCTCTCAGGACAATGAATGCTATGAATGCAGTATGCCCCCAGATTACACCACCCAGATCGGCGCCTCTCAGGACAATTAACGCCTTGAATGCAGTATGCCCCCAGATTGCACCATCCAGATCGGCGCCTCTCAGGACAATGAATGCCTTGAATGCAGTATGCCCCCAGATTACACCACCCAGATCGGCACCTCTCAGGAAAATGAATGCCTTGAATGCAGTATGCCCCCAGATTACACCACCCAGATCGGCGCCTCTCAGGACAATGAATACCTTGAATGCAGTATGCCCCCAGATTACACCACCCAGATCGGCGCCTCTCAGGACAATGAAAGCCTTGAATGCAGTATGCCCCAAGATTACACCACCCAGATCGGCGCCTCTCAGGACAATGAATGCCTTGAATGCAGTATGCCTCCAGATTACACCACCCAGATCGGCGCCTCTCAGGACAATGAATGCCTTGAATGCAGTATGCCCCCAGATTACACCACCCAGATCGGCGCCTCTCAGGACAATGAACGCCTTGAATGCAGGATGCCCCCAGATTACACCACCCAGATCGGCGCCTCTCAGGACAATGAACGCCTTGAATGCAGTATGCCCCCAGATTACACCACCCAGATCGGCGCCTCTCAGGACAATGAACGCCTTGAATGCAGTATGCCCCCAGATTACACCACCCAGATCGGCGCCTCTCAGGACAATGAATGCCTTGAATGCAGTATGCCCCCAGATTACACCACCCAGATCGGCGCCTCTCAGGACAATGAATGCCTTGAATGCAGTATGCCCCCAGATTACACCACCCAGATCGGCGCCTCTCAGGACAATGAACGCCTTGAATGCAGTATGCCCCCAGATTACACCACCCAGATCGGCGCCTCTCGGGACAATGAATGCCTTGAATGCAGTATGCCCCCAGATTACACCACCCAGATCGGCGCCTCTCATGACAATGAATGCCTTGAATGCAGGATGCCCCCAGATTACACCACCCAGATCGGCGCCTCTCATGACAATGAATGCCTTGAATGCAGGATGCCCCCAGATTACACCACCCAGATCGGCGCCTCTCAGGACAATGAATGCCTTGAATGCAGTATGCCCCCAGATTACACCACCCAGATCGGCGCCTCTCAGGACAATGAACGCCTTGAATGCAGGATGCCCCCAGATTACACCACCCAGATCGGCGCCTCTCAGGACAATGAACGCCTTGAATGCAGTATGCCCCCAGATTACACCACCCAGATCGGCGCCTCTCAGGACAATGAACGCCTTGAATGCAGTATGCCCCCAGATTACACCACCCAGATCGGCGCCTCTCAGGACAATGAATGCCTTGAATGCAGTATGCCCCCAGATTACACCACCCAGATCGGCGCCTCTCATGACAATGAATGCCTTGAATGCAGTATGCCTCCAGATTACACCACCCAGATCGGCGCCTCGCAGGACAATGAATGCCTTGAATGCAGGATGCCCCCAGATTACACCACCCAGATCGGCGCCTCTCAGGACAATGAACGCCTTGAATGCAGGATGCCCCCAGATTACACCACCCAGATCGGCGCCTCTCAGGACAATGAACGCCTTGAATGCAGTATGCCCCCAGATTACACCACCCAGATCGGCGCCTCTCAGGACAATGAACGCCTTGAATGCAGTATGCCCCCAGATTACACCACCCAGATCGGCGCCTCTCAGGACAATGAATGCCTTGAATGCAGTATGCCCCCAGATTACACCACCCAGATCGGCGCCTCTCATGACAATGAACGCCTTGAATGCAGTATGCCCCCAGATTACACCACCCAGATCGGCGCCTCTCAGGACAATGAACGCCTTGAATGCAGTATGCCCCCAGATTACACCACCCAGATCGGCGCCTCTCAGGACAATGAATGCCTTGAATGCAGTATGCCCCCAGATTACACCACCCAGATCGGCGCCTCTCAGGACAATGAATGCTTTGAATGCAGTATCCCCCCAGATTACACCACCCAGATCGGCGCCTCTCAGGACAATGAATGCCCTGAATGCAGTATGCCTCCAGATTACACCACCCAGATCGGCGCCTCTCAGGACAATGAATGCCTTGAATGCAGTATGCCCCCAGATTACACCACCCAGATCGGCGCCTCTCAGGACAATGAACACCTTGAATGCCGTATGCCCCCAGATTACACCACCCAGATCGGCGCCTCTCAGGACAATGAATGCCTTGAATGCAGTATGCCCCAGATTACACCACCCAGATCGGCGCCTCTCAGGACAATGAATGCCTTGAATGCAGTATGCCCCCAGATTACACCACCCAGATCGGCGCCTCTCAGGACAATGAATGCCTTGAATGCAGTATGCCCCCAGATTACACCACCCAGATGGCGCCTCTCAGAACAATGAATGCCTTGAATGCAGTATGCCACCAGATTACACCACCCAGATCGGCGCCTCTCAGGACAATGAATGCCTTGAATGCAGTATGCCCCCGAATTACACCACCCAGATCGGCGCCTCTCAGGACAATGAATGCCTTGAATGCAGTATGCCCCCGCATTACACCACCCAGATCGGCACCTCTCCGGACAATGAATGCCTTGAATGCAGTATGCCCCCAGATTACACCACCCAGATCGGCGCCTCTCGGGACAATGAACGCCTTGAATGCAGTATGCCCCCAGATTACACCACCCAGATCGGCGCCTCTCAGGACAATGAATGCCTTGAATACAGTATGCCCCCGCATAACACCACCCAGATCGGCGCCTCTCAGGACAATGAATGCCTTGAATGCAGTATGCCCCCGCATTACACCACCCAGATCGGCACCTCTCAGGACAATGAATGCCTTGAATGCAGTATGCCCCCAGATTACACCGCCCAGATCGGCGCCTCTCAGGACAATGAATGCCTTGAATGCAGTATGCCCCCAGATTACACCACCCAGATCGGCGCCTCTCAGGACAATGAACGCCTTGAATGCAGTATGCCCCCAGATTGCACCATCCAGATCGGCGCCTCTCAGGACAATGAATGCCTTGAATGCAGTATGCCCCCAGATTACACCACCCAGATCGGCACCTCTCAGGACAATGAATGCCTTGAATGCAGTATGCCCCCAGATTACACCACCCAGATCGGCGCCTCTCAGGACAATGAATACCTTGAATGCAGTATGACCCCAGATTACACCACCCAGATCGGCGCCTCTCAGGACAATGAAAGCCTTGAATGCAGTATGCCCCCAGATTACACCACCCAGATCGGCGCCTTTCAGGACAATGAACGCCTTGACTGCAGTATGCCCACAGATTACACCACCCAGATCGGTGCCTCTCAGGACAATGAATGCCTTGAATGCAGTATGCCCCCGCATTACACCACCCAGATCGGCGCCTCTCAGGACAATGAATGCCTTGAATGCAGTATGCCCCCAGATTACACCACCCAGATCGGTGCCTCTCAGGACAATGAATGCCTTGAATGCAGTATGCCCCCGCATTACACCACCCAGATCGGCGCCTCTCAGGACAATGAATGCCTTGAATGCAGTATGCCCCCAGATTACACCACCCAGATCGGCGCCTCTCAGGACAATGAATGCCTTGAATGCAGTATGCCCCCAGATTACACCACCCAGATCGGCACCTCTCAGGACAATGAATGCCTTGAATGCAGTATGCCCCCAGATTACACCACCCAGATCGGCGCCTCTCAGGACAATGAATGCCTTGAATGCAGTATGCACCCAGATTACACCACCCAGATCGGCGCCTCTCAGGACAATGAATGCCTTGAATGCAGTATGCCCCCAGATTACACCACCCAGATCGGCGCCTCTCAGGACAATGAATGCCTTGAATGCAGTATGCCCCCAGATTACACCACCCAGATCGGCGCCTCTCAGGACAATGAATGCCTTGAATGCAGTATGCCCCCAGATTACACCACCCAGATCGGCGCCTCTCAGGACAATGAACGCCTTGAATGCAGTATGCCCCCAGATTACACCACCCAGATCGGCGCCTCTCAGGACTGTCATAAATTTGATTACCAGTTTACTCCATTTGTAATGTCAGTTTCTTAAACTCAGCAGTGACTGTTGAGTTGAGTTGAGCTCAAATCGGTCGATGGTGAGATCGTTCTGGGAGTGGCCATATGCTCAGCAGCCGCTATTGATTAGCTCAGTGCGGTCGATGGTGCGTTTATCATGGGAGTGGCCATCGGTATAAGTACTGCATCCACATCGGAGTGGACAGACTACCTCAGGACAGGCGACGACAGAACATCCGGTGTCGTCAAGACGATCCCTACGAGCGCTTCGGAGTTTAGGGCGCTAGGCTGCTACGTCTTTGTAGCTTCTGGACTCTGCCGTTTCCTGTGGGCATTCCAGATCGTGGTAGCGCTATCACCAGTTGACCTATCACCGCGCCGCCTGGAGACGCCCCTTTGTAGTAGGGTGGTATCTCCGTTCGTCGATGATGACAGTGCCGCGACAGTCCACCAACAGCCACCTAGAAGGTCGACAGCAGTTTCCCTGTTTCCGGTCGGCGTCGGCATAATTGGAGTCTGTGATCCACCCAGACACATCACTGCTGCCCAGAAGCAGTCAGGAGAGTGACTATGACTTTGCCCCAAACCATGCTAACCGTGCAAATATAACACCCCATTATATCCAAGTATACATTGCCAATATTATGTCATATTAAATATTATTATTATTAATGAGCATTGAGACCTTTTTTGTTCACGTCGTGACAAGGACAATGAATGCCTTGAATGCAGTATGCCCCCAGATTACACCACCCAGATCGGCGCCTCTCAGGACAATGAATGCCTTGAATGCAGTATGCCCCCAGATTACACCACCCAGATCGGCGCCTCTCAGGACAATGAATGCCTTGAATGCAGTATGCCCCCAGATTACACCACCCAGATCGGCGCCTCTCAGGACAATGAATGCCTTGCATGCAGTATGCCCCCAGATTACATCACCCAGATCGGCGCCTCTCAGGACAATGAATGCCTTGAATGCAGTATGCCCCCAGATTACACCACCCAGATCGGTGCCTCTCAGGACAATGAATGCCTTGAATGCAGTATGCCTCCAAATTACACCACCCAGATCGGCGCCTCTCAGGACAATGAATGCCTTGAATGCAGTATGCCTCCAAATTACACCACCCAGATCGGTGCCTCTCAGAACAATGAATGCCTTGAATGCAGTATGCCCCCAGATTACACCACCCAGATCGGCGCCTCTCAGGACAATGAACGCCTTGAATGCAGTACGCCCCCAGCTAACACCACCCAGATCGGCGCCTCTCAGGACAATGAATGCCTTGAATGCAGTATGCCCCCAGATTACACCACCCAGATCGGCGCCTCTCAGGACAATGAACGCCTTGAATGCAGTATGCCCCCAGCTAACACCACCCAGATCGGCACCTCTCAGGACAATGAATGCCTTGAATGCAGTATGCCCCCAGATTACATCACCCAGATCGGCGCCTCTCAGGACAATAAACGCCTTGAATGCAGTATGCCCCCAGATTACACCACCCAGATCTGCGCCTCTCAGGACAATGAATGCCTTGAATGCAGTATGCCCCAGATTACACCACGCAGATCGTGTTTACAACCGAGTACAGCACCAAACGTCATCCTTGGTCGCACCGTCACACCATTTTCGCCCAATGGCTCTTTAGATAGCTGGAAGGACAATACTGCAGTGCTGCCTATAAAAAAAACAAGAAAAAAACAACAATACTGCTGTGTTGTACGAAATGGCTCACTAGAGGGCGACACAAGTTGTTTTACTGCGTGTGGTATGTAGACGGCCACGCGACCGCGTAACCCAGTCACCCACCATAAGGTGGCCATTAGATAAGCTGTCCCACAATTCTAATGTGTCCTAAATGGCCGCTTATACGCGTGTTGTCCACGCGTTATCAATGAGAGTCGACAGATGGTCAGACAATGTATTTGCTTTATTATCCAATATGATAAAGTATTTTATTGTCTTTCTCAACATTAGACAACGAAAACGTTAAGTATATTCATTCTCGTTGAAATAAGCATACCGAAGATAACGTTCGATTAGGAAGATTGCTAGATTACTATCATAATTAATCGTGTTAGGTTTTCCACCCTCGCATGGTGATAACGATCAGCGGAGGGATTAAATACAAGTCATATGTAACAGCGATTTGTTGTTAAGGTCATTTATTAAATGGCGGATGGAAAGCAATACCTATTGGCAGGTTGCATATCATAAATACAGAGCTTCAACCAAAGCTTGACTACATTGAAATGTCTGCCTTTTAACAGTGCCATATAATTAAATCTATATCTTGTAAATACCAAATAACTGTGCCCATGCTTAAAACTTCGTACACAAAAAACAATATATATATACAGAGAGGGAGCCTCGGCTCTACATCCTATGTAAGTCCATTATTAACACACGATCGTCGTTACAAGCCAGGAATATGTATAATGTTCCAGATATAAGCGAATCCTCAAGAAAACAACTGTTAAGAAGGAGAGCCCCTGCTCTACACCCTATACAGTTAAGTATCAACACCACACGACCGTCGTGACAAGCTAGTAATATACACATATTCTAGATATGAAACCATCATCAAGACTAATAATCATACATAGGGGGAGCCCCTGCTCTACACCCTATACAGTTAAGTATCAACACCACACAAACCGTCGTGACAAGCTAGTAACATACTCATATTCTAAATATAAACCAATCAAGAATAATAATTACATAGGTTAAGCCCCTGCTCTACACCCAATGCAGTCAGGAATTAACACCCGTAAAGGTAGCTATAAGATATATGTAACAAACATTCCGTTTATATTGGGGTCCGCCCCTATTAACGAGGATATTTACAACGCAGCTTCAACACATTCAGGACGAACACTCCTGACATTCCTAACATTCATGATGTAAACAATGGATAGTCCATACACATGAAGAGAAAACTAAAACTACGCATTAAGTAAAGTTAAGTAAAGTTACCCCTGGTAATACTACTACGAATAGTTGTTATCAGCTTGAGGTAGGAACGTTAACATGAGGAAGAATTATGTGTGAAGGAATTATGGGCGAATGTATTTCTTGCACGCATCCGATCCGACCTGCCGGATAGTCCGATAGTGGCATCAGACACCCCAAAGCAGCCGCATGAGTTGCAGCGCCTATTCTGAAGGAATGGGACTTAATAAGAGTTTGGTCAATACCCGCCAGTTTGATTGATTTGTTTAAGCTGGTGACAAAGTATTTCCTGGAGACCGGAGACCCCTTAGACAGAAGAAACAAAAGGCCTAGGAGCTGACCCTCTAGCGTTCAAATAATTTCCAATGGCAAGCATTGGGCAGTAAGGAGAAAAGATGGTTTTGATCAAAAGTGTTTCTTTTCTACCTAGTGTTTGAATCATTTCAGATGACAGTTTAGCGTGACAGTGCCATTGCCAAAGTTGAGACCAATGTCTGCCAGCCGCAAAACATGTTTAGTTGAAATTGAAGTAACTGTTGGCTCATCTATCCTTAAAAGGCGCGAAACAATAGCAAATACCTTAGCAAATAGCTGAGAGGAGAGACCGCTCATATGGTGAGAAGAACGGAGATTTAAGTTTTATCAATTAGCGAGTGTAGCATAAAAGAGTAAGAAGTTCTCGCTTGTCAGGTTGAGTTTAGAGATTTCCTTTCTTGAAAAGCAAATCTAGCAGTACGATCTGGTTTGCACGAGAACGTAAAGGCAAATGAGATAATTGATACCTGGCTTATGATATTTGCTTGAGCGAAACCTTTTGGGAACATAAACGCTATATAAGACATAATTCGAACCGGTTCAATTGTAGAAGGTGGTAGTTCAGGCAAATAGTTACCACAGAACTCCAAAAATCTCCCCAAAGCCTTATGATAAGATATTCTAGTATACATTAGGCTTGAGGGTGATCGGGCAAGTGGAATAACTCGGTGATAAATCCAACCAAGGAGGCACCATTCTGGCCGATCCACATGGAAATTTGACAAGTTTGTTGTTCCGGGAATATACTTCGCTCTGAATAGGATATTAAATTCTACTGACAGTATAACAAATTTACTGACTAGAACCATGACATTAGGGGCCAAGCTGGGACGATTACTTATTAATAATAAATAACCACTGCTTCATTGTTACAACAAAATAAAACAGCTTGGTTTGCAACAAATTTCCTCAAAGCGCAATCGCTAATAGCAAAGTATGAGCTCCAAGACAGTGATGTGAAAGGCTTTCCAAGACACTGGCCATGGACCGCTGAACCACTTTCAACCAAATATTTCTGCAAACCTCAAACTACCGGAAGCATTGGTGAAGAGTTTGAATCGATACGAAGAAATCCAGCGTTTATCAATATACATAAATTTACCATTAACTGACGGAAGAAAATCATGCCAAGCCGCTAAATCTTTCCGTGCCTCACTGTTCAAACGAATGTGATGAAAAGGTTTACTAATGCTATCAGTCTCTGACAAAAAGCTCTTCCAGGAACAATCACCTTGCAAGCCAAAACTCAAAGACCCAAGCATGGTTTTCCATTGATAGTTCGGATATTTGCTTTTAATTCAAAAAGTTTATTAAGTGGAGTCTGATTTTGCTCAAGATAGTGTCCACTTCAATTTCATATAATGATAGCGTTGTAGTAGCATGTGCAGTCTTTAAAGACTTTATATGAAAGCTACTGTCTTGGCCATGGAAATAAATGCAGAGAGATCAGAAGCACACTTTTTTCTGATAGAGCAAGACCAAAAAACATGAAATCATCCAAAATATGGCTCGAGCATAGGTTGTTTTACAACAGAGGATGATTTGGGCTAAATGATGTAGACGGTTCCAATACGACAGGGATATGAAATCCATCAGAAAAACCCTGTAAGAGAAATTCAGATTGTTTTTGACAATATAACCTTGGGAAAGCGACTGGTAATTTTTAACATTGACTGGGTTGGGAATGATCTTGTCATCAACCAGAGTCGGCAGTTTATTGTTTAGATATTTGACTGATTGTGGTCTTTTTAAGCATTGCTCTGGCGACAGGTCAGGCGATATTACTTCCCTGCTTGGCTCGACATTGCATTTGAGGGTGAGGTCCCTTACAGGTGATGCATTGGTGATTAAGAGGCAATTGCGCCCTTCGGGACAGGTTTGACTGTTTAACTTGAAGCAAAAGCCGTTGCCCTGTGGACGAAAAGGCTGGCAACTGGATCTGCCTCTAATAGGTGTGCAGAAAGGTCTGGTAGTTTTGGACATAAATGTCCATAAAGATCAAAATGCATCAGTCCATTTGTCAATATCGAAATTGGTTGAGATTTGCTAGAATACATAAATGTAGCCGCCGTGGTTTCGTTTAAATACATGGGGCTAATTTGAGATGAGATTTTAATATTCTTTTCTAGCATATCTCCCAGGTCCACTCACTCATTTACTTAGATCTTATGTCTTATCCTATCAGGGACATGACTGCTCAACAGAATGTCAGAATAATCTGATGGGGTTAAACTGCAACCCACCAAGGGTTAATTAGTAACCTCAGTTTCACAGTTGATAAGGCATTCACCTAGTATCTCATGAGCCAGTTGTACAGGGTTACTTGTACCTTCAGAATAGTGAGTACATGTGCTCTGGCTTTCTGCGTAGACTGCCCGTGCAGTTGCTGACTCGCGACGATTAATGACAGCGTCTGCTCCTTGATTCTGGCAACCAAAGTTGCATTTGGATCCGGGGTTTCTGGTTACTCTCGTCTTCATCGTAAGGTAGAACCGCCTGTAGCTGGGACACCGTCCTTTTCCTTTCTTGGAGGTAGTAGCTCCGGAAGAATAAAGTCTGCATCGACTTGACTACAGGTCAGAGACATTGATCTAAACCTTAGGGTATATGGCAAAAAAAAGAAGAGATGAATACTCAAATTATATCCCCATGGATAGGTCAGTCATCTAGCAGTCAGTGATATACTTACAAATTAATCTTCAATTTAATATTTATAATTGGGTTAACATTGACTGGTGTATTCAGCATATTCATCACTGATATAAGCAGATATTCAATACTCTTATGATAAAGAGTGAGATGCCAATCAAATGACATAAATGTAGCCATATTAATGTAATAAAGTAATGTAATAAAAGTTGCAAACCATTTTGGTGCACATGCAGATATGAGTCAAATATATTACAATAAAAGAAGCAAATATGTGGCATTAGATTATACCCAAGGTTGTAAATTTTAGACAACCTAAAATTGGTAAGCTAATAATTATTAATATAATAAGACCTTTCCAGACGGAAAAAGCAGCATATTCATAATATGCAACATTGCAGATTGTACTGATCAACCTTATCCTCCTCAGAGAAAGGGACAACCGAGTGGGGTAATCTGGCTTAATAGAGTGCAATGATTGATATCAGCTAGTGTATGACAGCAAACAGTTGTCCAGTTGTATTCTATTGAATAAAAGTTCAATAAGAAACATTAGTTAAGTATCAGCCTTACAGTACAAATGGACAATGCTATGCTGCTAAAAGATATCCCTATTCATTTGGACGAAAATGCTTCCAACATGTAAGAGCAAAGCATAAGCATCGAACAAGAATACCTTTAAGCTTCCATCAGAAAATGTGTAAAGCCAGGAAAGTGTGGAATCTTCTTGCCAGAAGCATACAATATCCTTATGACAGCTCATGTTTACATGCTTGTAATAAAGCAGTCTATGAAATATATTCGCAAATCAGTATAAACTGATATAAAGCCTGTAAAGTGTCGAATCACTGTTACAGCAAGAGCTGTCATGTCCACAATTAACAGGCATACCCTGTATCCCCACTCACCATGCGTATATGGCAGATCTCACAGTGCAATAAAGAATAACAGGCATTCCTGTTCTTTGCCACGCAAAATTCTCTCACAAGGCAATAAAGAATAACAGGCATTCCTGTTCCTTGCCACGCAAAATTCTGTATAAATTATACTTAATCCAAATGTCTGGAAAGGTGTAAATTCAATTATTAAAAAGCAAACATCCATAAGCCTCTGATACTCTACATATATTTGGCTTGTCCTCAAGCATTGAGATGGAAATCATCTGTACTTAATACGAGGAAGTCCTCGGCGGTGCCAAACAGAAATAAGAGGATGCCTTTTTGCCTTCGCTGTTACAGTGTTAATAAAGAACAAGCAAGTGGGATTGATATGAAGACGAGCAACTTCAAATTCATATCTTGTTTGCTTATACCTATGGTTTTGACATACTGAAGTTGTTCTGCTAATAATTGGCAGCAACCACACCTGTTTACCTGATGGCAATTTGACAGCTCAATAGCTAAATCAATAATGCCACAATATGAACATTGTCAGTGACATTTACTGGATACATATGTTGGAGCGACAGGTCATTTGTACCAATATCTAAAATGGTTCCATAATTTGCCATGTTAATAAATTCAGAAGCCTATCGTGCAAATGTTGCACCTCCAATGCCGTGAATCACCACTGCTGGGAGAGACTATGTTAAATGTCAAACCCATGTTACTTAGAAGTCTTAGACTCCGTCAGTTAGTGTCAGTGTCACCAACACTGTCACACTGCACCAGGCAACACGAGCCGGGTCAACCTTCAGCCGGCTCATGAAGGAATGACCAATGAACAAAAAATTAGACATTGTCATGCAACCACAAGTAACACTCAGATAGAAAGTAAGTTATTCTCACATAAATTAATGTGAAAACCAATATAACCCAGTGTTTCAAACCACAAACCATAAAAAAGCCGACTAAAGCAAGTTGTTGTCGCACGTCCAGCGTCACCAACGTCCACAGCAGAGAGAAGGAACGGCGGCTCCGATTGGATGTATATATGGACGAGCTCAGAGCTGTGATTGGACAATACATTTTTATCTAATAACCGAAACAACCGATCACCACCAACAAGTTGGCCATACCGACCGTCAACAATAAAATAGCTTACATAGTAACCTTTGAATTCACCGCGTGTTAATAAACTAAGGCGTTACCATGGCGACCAACCTACCGTGCAACATATAATGTTACACAATACTTCTGCAAGTTTGTAAATAACTAAAGGTAACCTTGCAGATATATACATATGATAACGCCTTTCTGGTCGGCAACTTACAAATATACACAGGAATGAAAAAGTATGTGTACATTTTAAATGGATTTTGCTTCTTTCTATTATGATAACAATACGCTTTTGATAAGTAGTAATTTTAATATGTAATTTAAAAATTAACATACTGGGAATGAAGATGATGTGACGTATCTAATTTTGCTATATTGTGATTGTACGACGCCGACTAGTATTTGCAATTGCAGCCTCAAGTAGCTCGTCTAACCCCAACTCACCTAGTGCTTCACTTCACGTAAGCTATGAACAATTTCAAACTTGTGAGAGGGGGTAATCATTACAGCCTCACTTCCATCACAAGTCTCCAGCATAATCACATGACATTAAAGGCAATGGAATGTATTAATCCAGGTGCGACAACTGCAGGGGGAGTTAATACTGAGGACAATTTCGTTGTTTAGACATGTACACAGAACTTCACGTATAGGGCTATACAGTTCTCGCGATCGGGCGGCGAGACTTCAGTTTTGGGGACAAACAAACACACGTGCCCCATGTTGAAGTATAGGCAGTTATAAGTAAATTGTTTGCAGGTTTATTCAAAAGACTGAGTACCATTTCACTAAACATGGCTATGGGAGATATACGTTAAAATATTTCGAGGCGACGAAGCGCAGAACTTTGAGAATATACAAGGAAAAATCCTTCTTCAAAACACTCGAAAGCAAAAAATAACGTTCTAAATTTAGTTCTGCACCCGGGCTTTCACAAGTTCACCAAACAGCGAGTGACGTCACAGTGCCTCCGCGGTAACAAAAATGGCGAGAGCAAGTGATCGACTTAACCATTCCGGTGTAAAAAAAGTGCAGTGCATGTGTGATATTTTATGAAAGGAGGGTCTTTACTCTGCTTTAATGTACTTCTCGTTGTGTTGTTCTAATAGTTCTAAACTTAATTTCGACAACCCCAACTGGGTGTTCGTTCCGAGTTCGGTCTCAAGTTAACACGTGGTGGCGAAGGCACTGAGGCTAAACGAAGTGGTTAAAGTTTCGATCATTTATTAAACCCTTAAACTCAATTAAAACACAAGTCACGAACTCCGTTAACGGTGTCACTTACCTGGCAGCAGTTGGTGAAACTGAAGCTGTCACAAATGCCGGCTGGGCCTGATCTGACACGACCAAAGTTCAGTTTCGGCCACCGCAGCAGCCAGGATGTCCGCTGCTGTAGCGACCACAGGTAGCGACGTCGTCATGGATGTCGTCGCTATCCGGGCAGCCGGTGACTGTCGTAGCTGCAGTAGCAGCCGCTGCTATCGCGGACGCCGATGTTGTTGCGGACGTTGTCGCGGACGCCGATGTTGTCGTGGACGTTGTCGCGGACGCCGATGCAGCCGCCGATGCCGACGCCGTGTTGTCGCGCACGCCGATGCTGCCGCCGATGCCGATGATGGCGGTGACGCCGCCGATTCTGGTGCTTGGGGCGCCGCTCGTGTGGAGGGGGCCGAAGCTGCCGTTAGTTCGGCCGATGATGCCGCGGTCACCGCTGACGCCGCTCTTGTGTCGGGCGCCGAGGCTGCCTTAAGATCAGCAAGAAGTAGCGCCCTTCTGGCGCTCTGTGTTATCCCGCCAAGCACTTCAGCCAGCAGCCGTCGGATGAATGAGGTCATCCAGCCCAATTGGTACACACTTCCTCACCGACACAAGCACTATAGGTATTGGCGTAGTCATCAACCGTACAGCCTGACACATGACACACAGGTCCTCAGGTGTTACACCTTTAACTCCAAGCGACTTAATCAGCAGGTCATAATCTCTAACCCATGTTACTCCGTAAGCATAGTGTAAACTAAGTTAATAAGTCTTACTCCCTAAAATGCTGAAAAGGCCCACAAATTCACTATAGCAGCTACAACAAAGTATCTAAAGATATCCCAATAAACCACACACAATCACTGGTAACTTTTATCAGATAGAAATTCACCAAATCCGCCCCCTGCGATACCTTGACACAAACACACACTGTGGACGTAACTCCCCTGCCAGCCCAAAACTCCTGCTAGGCAGCCCATTTGTCTTGGTTTCCAGCCCGTACCAGGCCAACTAACCTGTGAGGACACACCGTGGTCGGTGACTCTCAAGATGGCTAAAAAAAACGGAATATTCTATCACGCCAGGCGCAACAGGCTCATGAAGACCTGAGGCAACCTGGCTGTGACGTAAACCGCCCTCTACTTCACAGTTGGGGATTGATGCTGGACTGCGTCACCGAAGTGATCGACATGGATCCAGCATGTCACCCAATGCTTCAGAACAGCCACTTGATAAAAAAAAAACACCCACCGCTTATACCTGCGTGGGAAACCATGGCACCGAATCCGTGCCCCGCCAAGCCACCTAATCTAATCCTGTGCCCCACTACACCGCCTGAATCATAAATTCCCAAGACCCTATATCAACCGAGTACGATCCCACCCAGTGTCACACTACATATCAACATGCATCCGAAACCGGGGCCACATCTTCCAAAGAATTACCGCCCAAAACCAGTTTGGGCGCGAACGCGCACCCCTCGGCCAATCAGAGACCGGCATTCCGACCACGTGACGGCCTCACCCTGTCGAACATTCTAGAACTTTAAAAGGTCCGCCATCTTTGCACAAAATACAAATCACAGATCTCTGCCAACTCTAAAGACTTTAGTTACGTTAACACCGGTAACAGTCTTAAAAGTTATCCCAAATGAGTCTTCGCTTAATCCCCTATCCAAAAGGATAAAATCTAGTCTAAACATTCAAGCCATTCACCTGTCCTGTGAACACCCTGGTCAATCAATTTCATCACCACTCAACCACCAAGCCACCAGGAGAAATGCCCGCTGCTTGATAGCTGCCAGGCCCTGGCTGCCAGTTGCCCCTGTCAGCTGGGTTGGGTGCAGACTCCGCTAAGCGAGAGTGATGCAGTTGCCCTAGTTCCATAGATGTAACGTAGTCCGCTCCGATATCGATCCAGTCGCGCAACTACGTTACATCTCCTAGCAATCTCTTTCCATTAGCAGAATCCCGCCCGAAATCTGGTCGGCCTTTACACGGTCATAAAACTACTTTTTCATCTCGATATTTAGCAATGAACTACATATTTACATAAAGTAACCTATTCTCACATCAAACAGCATGTCATGGTAGTTTAACGGTCGTTTGTTTCAAATGGTCCGACTTTACCAGATCAGTGACATCGTTGCATTAAAATCTTTGAAAGCATAACTTAAGTGGAAGTTCTTTCAGCGTTCCATTGATGTTTAATTTGCATTCAATACCATCTCACTGAGCAAATGACAGCGGGAGGGATGTGGATCTCGGAATATTTTAAACCGTCAGTAACCCGGCGGCCGGGTGGGGGGGGGGGAGGCCCCGTACACAAAGTTGGTGGGAGGGTTCCGTGGGGTGCCTTGATGCCTGAAATAGTGGGTTTTTGTGATGAAAAAGATATCCCTATAGCTATAGAGCCGATGTTTAAAAACTTCTGACAGGGGTGGAAGGTGGGGGGGGGGGGGTAGCTCTGAAAATGTGCGTTCATAGACGGGTTGCCGCAAAAGATTACAAACCCTCGACCGAGCGAATTTCGATGGTAAAACCTCGACCTCACTAATTTGTGGGTTTTGGCGGCATCAGGTGTATTCCCTTTGGAAAATGCCGGAAATATAGCAATTGATCCCGCTCCGACCGTCAGCTACCTTTATTCCCGCCGGAGAGGGGAGGGGGGGGGGTGTGTATTTTTCATCAAAATACAGCTTCAGAAATAAAATATTCCTAAAAAAAAGTAAATCCACAAAACCCACATTTCATATGAGAACTAACATTAGAAGAGAACGTCTGGAAATTTTGGCTACATTTGGGCGGGTTTCCCATCAACCCCCTCCATACTATTCATCACGCAGGGGTACCCCGCGGCACGAAGCCAGCGAGGAGTCTTTCAGTTACGACGAGCACACAATTTGTACGTTAGTGCGCACCGCTTCTCGGCAGGAAGTGCAACTGCAATCATGGCGGAGCTTGATTCGTTTTCGGTTGTTACTGGTGCAAAGTTGTTGTTTCTCGCGCTCCAGAACGTCTGACAACAATTCTACCGCGCGAAATTAGACGCTAATACCTTTTCCTGCAAGTTATATTGGTAAGAGAGCGCTGTACAATGTGTACATTTACTTAAGCGATGCAAAACGTCCCGGGTGTTGTCGTCGCTTCGCTCTGCTAATGAGCGGGGTGCGCTTGGAAGCAAGACGCTGTTGGCGGTAGCCACAGTAGCCCCATGTGGCGTTGTGGGTGTAGCAACAACTGTCTCATATGGGACTATAGCCAGAGCGGCTTGCTTGCATGACTACAGTTGCCCCTGATGGGGGTTGCCAGCGAACGGCACAGCGCTTGGGGGCCCATAACCCACCCCCTCTGGCATGTAGTGTAAGTGTAACCATCCCATCTAACGCTTTGAGTTCGGTTGCTGACACCCTGAGGTGTTGTCACATCAGCAGTAACCTTGGGAAAACCCGGGGTAGCCTGCTCACCGAACACGGTGTCATGGGCGCGGCCATCTTGCATTCCCCTTATAACACCAACCCGCTGAGAATCCCGCGCAAACTCGCTTTTGGCGGGACGAGCCAATCAGGGGCCGGCATTTCGGTCAGGTGATCGCCTGGCCGATTTGGGGAAGAAGGCCGAGCCGCCATCTTAGAATTGTGCAACAAAATTGGAGGCGCACCCCTAGCTGAGCTGTCCTCGCCTACCTGAGCCTCGACAGGTCCCAAATCATAATCCTCACGCTTCTCGGACTGAATCCCCACATGGTCATGTATCCCACGGCTTAAATTTCCAACCCTTTCTCCGTGGGGAAGTCTATATCGTCGTCACTCAACCACTCGAGTGCTAACCTAGCCATGAATTCGAACCCAAGGCGTTCCGCCATGTTGCCACTTGCTGCTCAACCACGTGAAAAGACCGCAGGTTCACGGCACCAAATGTGATATTTTAGGAAAGGAGGGTCTTTACTCTACTTCTCGTTGTGTTATTCTAATATTTCTAAACTTAATTTCGACTACCCCAACTGGGTGTTCGTTCCGAATTCGGTCTCAAGTTAACACGTGGTGGCGAAGGCACTGAGCCTGAGGCGAAACGAAGTGGTTAAAGTTTCGATCAATTATTAAACCCTTAAACTCAATTAAAACACAAGTCACGAACTCCGTTTATGGTGTCACTTACCTGGCAGCAGTTGGTGAAACTGCTGCCAGCCCTTTGCTCCGCAGGGCGGCGAATCCAACTGAAATCCCTCCTAGCTGGCTAGATAAAACCCGTCCTCACGCAACGCCGCTGACTGACTAACTGACTTCAACCTCAACCCAAGCGGTGACATCACCGCCGTGGTTGCTATAGTAACTCACGCGCGCAAACTACAGTATGGCGCAAAAGCATTGGACCTGGGATACCGCACATGGAGTAACAACACACGGGTGCGTCATTAAACCACATGGTAAAGATAAAATAAGACCAGTTGGATGTTTTCGTATCACTTTTGGATCACAAAAGGACCAGGTTTCTTCATTTTTCTAAAAAAAAAATTGAAGCATTGCGCCAACGTTGTCACCGGGGAGAATCCGTGTGACGTCATAATGCCTCGTTTTCGTAGGAAATGCAGGAAAACGTTTCTCAGTCGTATTGTCCCGTTGTAACAAATATTCGTCATTGTGATGGCGCAAACGAATAAAACATATGTCATCTATCTGTTTTGTGAAGCTATATTTCCTAAATATTCTTAGTAATAGCGCTAGGCCTTCCGCAATGGACCCACCCCTCGGCGCCTGGCTTTTGCGCAGGTAGTCTGGTTCCCAGTCGCTCTCTTTGCGTAACATACACGTCACGCCTACGTCACAGATAGTCAGGATACCAGTGTGCACAGAGATTCTAAACTCGTTCCGAACACGTTCATCGTTTGTTTGTCCCCAAAATGAGTAAACCGGAAGTCTAATCGAACGAGACTATAGCCCTATTTCTGTGTTGCCTATACGTGTATTTCGGACTCCTTACTTTCAAAGTTAATTTCGGTTATTATCCCAGTGGCGGATCTAGGGGGGGGGAGGTTAGTCTTCAGAACAAGCCCCCACCCCCCGCCCGGTCGTAAGTTTTCAGAGAGCAACACCAACCTGAACATACACTGTTAAAGTCGGTTTCACCAAGCACGCCTTGCCTACCCCCCCCCCCCTCCCCCCCGGTCGCAAGTTTTTCATAGCACACACCCCTCGGTCGTAAGTTTTCAGAGAGCACCCCCCCGCCCCCCCCCCCACCCCTCTTGGCAAATTCTTAGATCCGCCCCTGTATCCCAAGCAGTTTAAACTTGCAAGTCCAATTTAAAGGGTATTCAGGCCACAATTCGTCTGTTGACATTGCCCTGGAACCTAACCAGACAGCGTCTTGTCCAAATCTAGTTTTAGACCCGAACACAGTTGGAACAACTTAATCGCGTTCATCGCAGCTCTTAGAGATGCCTCGTCACCATTTAGTAATAAGAAGGTATCGTCAGCATATTGCCCGATTAAGAAAGTTTCGTTTCCTATTTATATTCCTTTTATATCTTTGTTTTGCTTTAAATATTCAGCTAACGGTTCAACAGCTAAAAAAATAAATATAGGTTCTCCTTGAAGGCACCTTCTACCCAGCTCAGAAAATGAAGACCTGTGTCTATTATTATAGTTACACAGTTTGTGACACAGAGTGTTTATATAAGGTTATAATATGTTAACAAAGTCATCATCAATATTAAATCCATTTAAAGTGCTAATTATGTAGTTACATTCTAAACTATCAAATGCCTATTCTAAATCGACTGGCCTGGTCGTTTTGCATGCATTAAATATCCCATTGTGGCCTAGATCAAGCGTGTATTTTCACCTATATATCAAATTTTTTGAAATCCTGTTTGAGTTGGACTAACGACACGGCGGAAAACCACCATGAGTGATTGGGTCCAGTGGCGCGATCCTAGAACGAAGCGGAAGTTTGGAGCCTGTTTCACAATGGGGCCCTCCATGATCTCACGTCATTTCGTTGATGAATGCCGTATACCGCTTACTGCAATGCCGAACCATTTAGCATAGAGGGCAAAGAGGTTTGTATTTGAATACGTTACCACGTGGTTTCCACGGCATTGGGCACCGAAATGAAGCCATCGATCATCCTCCATCGCATATGCCTGTGTTTGTGTATTTATCACAGTTGATCCTGGTTTAAGGATGGTTTATGGACTTTTGTATTCAATTAATCATCGTGCTTTGTAAAATAAACTCCATGTGTCAAGTTAGATTGTAGTAACCCGGTGATGGCGAAAATGTGGGTTGGTATCAGTGCGATGCGTGTTTTCTTATGCTGCCATTGTTCGGACGTTTATCCCATAAAAATGGGCATAACAACTTCACAAAGTTAACGAAACAAAAGCGCATTTGGGTCTGTAGATGACGCACCGACAATGCATTGCTGCTTAGACTCATCCCACACGCTATACCCGTATATCCGTACATTCATTGAAAGAAACCTTGAGTTGGGATCACAGGGGCTTGATACAATTCTGTCTATGTTCCAACCCCAGGCTCATCCCAGCCCGAGCACCAACTGGTCCGAGAAGGTGATGGCCGCCACTAAGCTGTCCATCGTGATGTCCGAGGAGGAGGAGGCCAACAAGGTAGTCACGTGGTCATCTTATCTCACGTTTATTGTGTTCATCTCCGTTTCTATTTATAACTATATGTATACGTTTCTGTTACAGGCGGAACACGAGTCATAAATTCTTCAGTAAAGTACTTCAAACTGCTTTCTCTCCCCAGAATCATGTATCTGCAGTTGCATAAACTGGCATGGTATAATTAGTGAATGAATAATAAGGTATTGTTTATTTGTGTTGTAATAAACTTACAATGTATCACCGTGTTATTATAGTACAGTGGCTTATTTCACGTATATAAGTAAGCCATAGCCACCAGTCGTATTGCTATAACCACCCGTGCTTTAAGTATAACCATCGGTGATGTAGCCATAGCCACCAGTCGTATTGCTATAACCACCCGTGCTTTAAGTAGAACCACCGGTGGTGTAGCCATAGCCACCAGTCGTATTGCTATAACCACCCGTGGTTTAAGTATCACCACCGGTGATGTAGCCATAGCCACCAGTCGCATTGCTATAACCACCCGTGGTTTAAGTATAACCACCGGTGATGTAGCAATAGCCACCAGTCGTATTGCTATAACCACCCGTGCTTTAAGTATAACCACCGGTGATGCAGCCATAGCCACCAGTCATATTGCTATAACCACCCGTGCTTTAAGTATAACCACCGGTGGTGTAGCCATAACCACCAGTCACATTGCTATAACCACCCGTGCTTTAAGTATAACCACCGGTGGTGTAGCCATAGCCACCAGTCGTATTGCAATAACCACCCGTGCTTTAAGTATAACCACCGGTGATGTAGCCATAGCCACCAGTCGTACTGCTATAACCACCCGTGGTTTAAGTATAACCACCGGTGGTGTAGCCATAGCCACCAGTCGTATTGCTATAACCACCCGTGCTTTAAGTATAACCACCGGTGATGTAGCCATAGCCACCAGTCGTATTGCTATAACCACCCGTGGTTTAAGTATAACCACCGGTGGTGTAGCCATAGCTACCAGTCGTATTGCCATGATCAACTAATCACTTCCTGTCATAATGCCATAAATTAACCAGACCGTTCGTTTCTAACAAGCACGTTAAGTTCTGCAGTGTTATCCCCTGACCGAACACCCAATCGTAACACCGTCGATTATAGGTATCAGGTCCCCTTCGTTAATACTATTTCAGTATACGATACATGAATTACGTGAGGACATGAGACATCAATAATATTATGGCACTGCGTGATTTTTCAGATTTTAGGGAGTGAGTCCAGTTTCAGGCGCTCATTCAAAGGAATGCTCGAGGTTCTCATCTCACATCATAGAACAAAAATGGTGATCCATCTCTTTCCAATGACCTTGACTGTGGCAGTAGCATGTGTACGAATTATGACACAGAGCTTGAAACTAGAGTTATTAGTATGCATTCAAAGTTGAGATGATGAGAGCTGAGCAAAGGAGGATGACCTATATACATTGGCGATGGCCTATATATTGGTCATTAATTGGATCATCTCACGACATTGACCGATATCTTGGCGATGGCCCACGTTTAGATGACGACGCAGAACTTGGCAAATTACCCTTTTGGTCACATATTCATTGGTAACTACATATATCACGTGGTGGTATTTATCTAGGTGTCGATGACCTAGATCTTGTCGATGACCAAGGTTGTGTCGATGACCTAGATCCTGTCGATGACCTAGATCTTGTCCATGACCTAAATCTTGTCGATGACCTAGATCCTGCCAATGACCCAGTGTTGTCAATGACCTAGGTCTGTCAATGACCTAGATCTGTCAATGACCTAGATCTTGTCAATGACCTATATTTTGTCGATGACCTAGATCCTGTCGATGACCTAAGTTCTGTCCATGACCTAGATCTTGTCAGTGACCTAGGTCCTGTCGATGACCCAGACCTTGTCGATGAGCTAGATCTTGTCGATGACCTATATGTTCTCGATGACCTAGGCCTCTCGATGACCTAGGCCTCTCGATGACCTAGGCCTCTCGATGACCTGGGCCTCTCGATGACCTAGGCCTCTCGATGACCCACATCCGTATGTTAGATCTTGGTGTTGTCGGAGTAGTCGGATGTGGTGGATCCTCCACCGGATCCCTTCTCCACCAGTTTGACGTGGCCTTCCGGGTCGGCGTCCGGCATGCCGTCCTCCACCAGCCAGTAGTCAGAGTCATCGAACAGCTGGCTCGACTTGGGCCCGTCCCAGATGGGGATCCGCATGATGGCGCCTGGACAACACCGACATCATTATTGTCATTATTTTCATTATTATTATTATTATTATTATTATTATTATTATTATTATCATTATTATTATTAATTATTACATTGCGGCTGGTGTGTGGTTCGAATCCCACTCGAATGTGCAAATGACGTGTTTGTGCAGGATTAAGGTCCCGTGTCTTTCTTCGCAAAGAGTGGCTTACCCCGGGAGACATGGCTCCTCCCTAGTTTAATCCTTACCATTGTCGCGATATGACTTACACAGGTTAAAGCCCTCTACTTGAATCAAATGACACATTCGATGGTGTAATGTAACGTGAGGTGGTCTCTCATTGCTAAACGAAAAAAATAAACGTTTACCTGTCAGGGCTCCGGTCACCAAGGCAACCAGGAGGGTGGTTCCCAGGGCGGCGGCTTGGTACAACGCCTGGTGCTGTGCGGAGCGCCCGTCGCCAGGGGTGACGGCTCCAAACTCTGTCTGCAGGTCGAAGTAAGCTGTGGAGTTCAGGACCGGCCCCATGGCGGGAAACACCGAATACAGGCTGCGGAGAAAAACACTGATTCATACTAAATATTGTGGAGGGAACACTGTTATTATTACTGAATACCGAACACAGATTGCGGAGAGAAACTTTGTCATTAGTACTAAATTAACACTGAATACCGAACACAGATTGTAGAAGACAGCCCTGTCATCAACACTGAATACCGAGCACAGATTGCAGAAGAACACACTGTTATTAATACTAAATACCGAACACAGATTGCAGAAGAAGACATGACATGCACTGTTTTTAATACTAAATACCGAACGCATACCGAAGAAGAAAGCACTATCATTACCACTGATTACCGTACACAGATTGCAGATGTGTGTGTATATCTCACACATAAAGTCTACCAAAAAGACATACTGTGTCGCTGGGTAAGTGGCCAGCAACAGGACACGTACTTAGATCCGTATTTCGCTTCGGTGGCCACGGCGGCGGCTACAATCCCGCCAATTCCCGCAAGAATTCCCGGCATGCCGTGCAGGTTGTTGACCCCGCACGTGTCGTGGAGTTTTAGCTTCTTCGAAAGACATGGCTGCAAGTACAGAGGAGAGAAGTGGTACATTCGGCCTTACCACCGTGAAAGACATGGCTGCAAATACAGAGGGGAGTAGTGGTACAGTCGGCCTTACTACCGTGAAAGACATGGCTGCAAGTACAGAGGAGAGTAGTGGTACAGTCGGCCTTACCACCGTGAAAGACATGGCTGCAAATACAGAGGGGAGTAGTGGTACAGTCGGCCTTACCACCGTGAAAGACATGGCTGCAAGTACAGAGGAGAGTAGTGGTACAGTCGGCCTTACCACCGTGAAAGACATGGCTGCAAGTTCAGAGGAGAGTAGTGGTACAGTCGGCCTTACCACCGAGAAAGACATGGCTGCAAGTACAGAGGGGAGTAGTGGTACAGTCGGCCTTACCACCGTGAAAGACATGGCTGCAAATACATACGAGAGTAGTGGTACAGTCGGCCTTACCACCGTGAAAGACATGGCTGCAAGTACAGAGGGGAGTAGTGGTACAGTTGGCCTTACCACCGTGAAAGACATGGGTGCAAGTACAGAGGAGAGTAGTGGTACAGCCGGCCTTACCCCCGTGAAAGACATGGCTGCAAGTACAGAGGCGAAAAGTTGTGCAATCGGCCTTACCACCGTGAAAGACATGGCAGCAAGTACAGAGGGGAGTAGTGGTACAGTCGGCCTTACCACCGTGAAAGACATGGCTGCACGTACAGAGGGGAGTAGTGGTACAGTCGGCCTTACCACTGTGAAAGACATGGCTACAAGTACAGAGGAGAGTAGTGGTACACTCGGCCTTACCACTGTGAAAGACATGGCAGCAATTAACAGAGGAAAGTAGTGGTACAGTCGGCCTTACCACCGTGAAAGACATGGCTGCACGTACAGAGGGGAGTAGTGGTACAGTCGGCCTTACCACTGTGAAAGACATGGCTACAAGTACAGAGGAGAGTAGTGGTACACTCGGCCTTACCACTGTGAAAGACATGGCAGCAATTAACAGAGGAGAGTAGTGGTACAGTCGGCCTTACCACCGTGAAAGACATGGCTGCAAGTACAGAGGAGAGTAGTGGTACAGTCGGCCTTACGACCGTGAAAGACATGGCTGCAAGTACAGAGGAGAGTAGTGGTACAGTCGGCCTTACGACCGTGAAAGACATGGCTGCAAGTACAGAGGGGAGTAGTGGTACAGTCGGCCTTACCACCGTGAAAGACATGGCTGCAAGTACAGAGGGGAGAAGTGGTACAGTCGGCCTTACGACCGTGAAAGACATGGCTGCAAGTACAGAGGGGAGAAGTGGTACAGTCGGCCTTACGACCGTGAAAGACATGGCTGCAAGTACAGAGGGGAGTAGTGGTACAGTCGGCCTTACCACCGTGAAAGACATGGCTGCAAGTACAGAGGGGAGTAGTGGTACACTCGGCCTTACCACTGTGAAAGACATGGCAGCAATTAACAGAGGAAAGTAGTGGTACAGTCGGCCTTACCACCGTGAAAGACATGGCTGCACGTACAGAGGGGAGTAGTGGTACAGTCGGCCTTACCACTGTGAAAGACATGGCTACAAGTACAGAGGAGAGTAGTGGTACACTCGGCCTTACCACTGTGAAAGACATGGCAGCAATTAACAGAGGAAAGTAGTGGTACAGTCGGCCTTACCACCGTGAAAGACATGGCTGCAAGTACAGAGGAGAGTAGTGGTACAGTCGGCCTTACGACCGTGAAAGACATGGCTGCAAGTACAGAGGGGAGTAGTGGTACAGTCGGCATTACCACCGTGAAAGACATGGCTGCAAGTACAGAGGGGAGAAGTGGTACAGTCGGCCTTACGACCGTGAAAGACATGGCAGCAATTAACAGAGGAGAGTAGTGGTACAGTCGGCCTTACCACTGTGAAAGACATGGCAGCAATTAACAGAGGAAAGTAGTGGTACAGTCGGCCTTACCACCGTGAAAGACATGGCTGCAAGTACAGAGGGGAGTAGTGGTACAGTCGGCCTTACCACCGTGAAAGACATGGCAGCAATTAACAGAGGAGAGTAGTGGTACAGTCGGCCTTACCACTGTGAAAGACATGGCAGCAATTAACAGAGGAGAGTAGTGGTACAGTCGGCCTTACCACCGTGAAAGACATGGCTGCAAGTACAGAGGAGAGTAGTGGTACAGTCGGCCTTACGACCGTGAAAGACATGGCTGCAAGTACAGAGGGGAGTAGTGGTACAGTCGGCCTTACCACCGTGAAAGACATGGCTGCAAGTACAGAGGGGAGAAGTGGTACAGTCGGCCTTACGACCGTGAAAGACATGGCTGCAAGTACAGAGGGGAGTAGTGGTACACTCGGCCTTACCACTGTGAAAGACATGGCAGCAATTAACAGAGGAAAGTAGTGGTACAGTCGGCCTTACCACCGTGAAAGACATGGCTGCAAGTACAGAGGAGAGTAGTGGTACAGTCGGCCTTACCACCGTGAAAGACATGGCTGCAAAAGTACAGAGGAGAGTAGTGGTACAGTCGGCCTTACGACCGTGAAAGACATGGCTGCAAGTACAGAGGGGAGTAGTGGTACAGTCGGCCTTACCACCGTGAAAGACATGGCTGCAAGTACAGAGGGGAGAAGTGGTACAGTCGGCCTTACGACCGTGAAAGACATGGCTGCAAGTACAGAGGAGAGTAGTGGTACAGTCGGCCTTACGACCGTGAAAGACATGGCTGCAAGTACAGAGGAGAGAAGTGGTACACTCGGCCTTACCACTGTGAAAGACATGGCAGCAATTAACAGAGGAGAGTAGTGGTACACTCGGCCTTACCACTGTGAAAGACATGGCAGCAATTAACAGAGGAGAGTAGTGGTACACTCGGCCTTACCACTGTGAAAGACATGGCAGCAATTAACAGAGGAAAGTAGTGGTACAGTCGGCCTTACCACTGTGAAAGACATGGCAGCAAGTACAGAGGAGAGTAGTGGTACAGTCGGCCTTACGACCGTGAAAGACATGGCAGCAAGTACAGAGGAGAGAAGTGGTACAGTCGGCCTTACCACCGTGAAAGACATGGCTGCAAGTACAGAGGAGAGTAGTGGTACAGTCGGCCTTACCACTGTGAAAGACATGGCAGCAATTAACAGAGGAGAGTAGTGGTACACTCGGCCTTACCACTGTGAAAGACATGGCAGCAATTAACAGAGGAAAGTAGTGGTACAGTCGGCCTTACCACCGTGAAAGACATGGCAGCAAGTACAGAGGAGAGTAGTGGTACAGTCGGCCTTACGACCGTGAAAGACATGGCAGCAAGTACAGAGGAGAGAAGTGGTACAGTCGGCCTTACGACCGTGAAAGACATGGCAGCAAGTACAGAGGAGAGAAGTGGTACAGTCGGCCTTACCACCGTGAAAGACATGGCAGCAAGTACAGAGGAGAGTAGTGGTACACTCGGCCTTACCACCGTGAAAGACATGGCAGCAATTAACAGAGGAGAGTAGTGGTACACTCGGCCTTACCACTGTGAAAGACATGGCAGCAATTAACAGAGGAAAGTAGTGGTACAGTCGGCCTTACCACCGTGAAAGACATGGCAGCAAGTACAGAGGAGAGTAGTGGTACAGTCGGCCTTACGACCGTGAAAGACATGGCAGCAAGTACAGAGGAGAGAAGTGGTACAGTCGGCCTTACCACCGTGAAAGACATGGCTGCAAGTACAGAGGAGAGTAGTGGTACAGTCGGCCTTACCACCGTGAAAGACATGGCTGCAAGTACAGAGGAGAGTAGTGGTACAGTCGGCCTTACTACCGTGAAAGACATGGCTGCAAGTACAGAGGAGAGTAGTGGTACAGTCGGCCTTACCACCGTGAAAGACATGGCTGCAAATACAGAGGAGAGTAGTGGTACAGTCGGCCTTACCACCGTGAAAGACATGGCTGCAAGTACAGAGGAGAGTAGTGGTACAGTCGGCCTTACTACCGTGAAAGACATGGCTGCAAGTACAGAGGAGAGTAGTGGTACAGTCGGCCTTACTACCGTGAAAGACATGGCAGCAAGTACAGAGGAGAGTAGTGGTACAGTCGGCCTTACCACCGTGAAAGACATGGCAGCAAGTACAGAGGAGAGAAGTGGTACGGTCGGCCTTACCACCGTGAAAGACATGGCAGCAAGTACAGAGGAGAGTAGTGGTACAGTCGGCCTTACCACCGTGAAAGACATGGCTGCAAGTACAGAGGAGAGAAGTGGTACGGTCGGTCTTACCACCGTGAAAGACATGGCTGCAAGTACAGAGGAGAGTAGTGGTACAGTCGGCCTTACCACCGTGAAAGACATGGCAGCAAGTACAGAGGAGAGTAGTGGTACAGTCGGCCTTACCACCGTGAAAGACATGGCTGCAAGTACAGAGGAGAGAAGTGGTACGGTCGGCCTTACCACCGTGAAAGACATGGCAGCAAGTACAGAGGAGAGTAGTGGTACAGTCGGCCTTACCACCGTGAAAGACATGGCTGCAAGTACAGAGGAGAGAAGTGGTACGGTCGGTCTTACCACCGTGAAAGACATGGCTGCAAGTACAGATGAGAGAAGTTGTACAGTCGGCCATACCACCGTGAAAGACATGGCAGCAAGTACAGAGGAGAGTAGTGGTACAGTCGGCCTTACCACCGTGAAAGACATGGCAGCAAGTACAGAGGAGAGTAGTGGTACAGTCGGCCTTACCACCGTGAAAGACATGGCTGCAAGTACAGAGGAGAGAAGTGGTACGGTCCGTCTTACCACCGTGAAAGACATGGCTGCAAGTACAGAGGAGAGTAGTGGTACAGTCTGCCTTACCACCGTGAAAGACATGGCTGCAAGTGCAGAAGAGAGTAGTGGTACAGTCGGCCTTACCACCGTGAAATACATGGCAGCAATTAACAGAGGAGAGTAGTGGTACAGTCGGCCTTACCACCGTGAAAGACATGGCTGCAAGTGCAGAGGAGAGTAGTGGTACAGTCTGCCTTACCACCGTGAAAGACCAGGCGGCAATTAACAGAGGAGAGTAGTGGTACAGTCGGCCTTACCACCGTGACAGACATGGCAGCAAGTACAGAGGGGAGTAGTGGTACAGTCGGCCTTACCACCGTGACAGACATGGCAGCAAGTACAGAGGAGAGAAGTGGTACAGTCGGCCTTACCACCGTGATAGACATGGCAGCAAGTACAGAGGAGAGTAGTGGTACAGTCGGCCTTACCACCGTGAAAGACATGGCTGCAAGTACAGAGAAGAGAAGTGGTACAGTCGGCTTTACCACCGTGAAAGACATGGCTGCAAATACAGCGGGGAGTAGTGGTACATTCGGCCTTACCACCGTGAAAGACATGGCTGCAAGTACAGAGGAGAGAAGTTGTACAGTCGGCCTTACCACCGTGAAAGACATGGCAGCAAGCACAGAGGAGAGCAGTGGTACAGTCGGCCTCACCACTGTGAAAGACATAGCTGCAAGTGCAGAGGAGAGTATTGGTACTTTCGGCTTTACCACCGTGAAAAACATAACAGCAAGTACAGAGGAGAGTATTGATACAGTCGGCCTTACCACCGTGAAAGACATGGCAGCAAGTACAAAGGAGAGTAGTGGTACAGTCGGCCTTACCACCGTGAATAACATGGCTGCAAGTACAGAGGAGAGTAGTGGTACAGTCGGCCTTACCACCGTGAAAGAGATTGCTGCAAGTACAGAGGAGAGAAGTGGTACACTCGGCCTTACCACCTTGAAAGACATGGCTGCAAGTACAGAAGAAAGGAGCGGTACAGTCGGCCTTACCACCGTGAAAGAGATGGCTGCAAGTACAGAGGAGAGTAGTGGTACAGTCGGCCTTACGACCGTCACCTGCCTTGGGTCCATTTTCCAAGCCAGCCCACACAATGAGAACCTGTACCAAGATCTGTCAACCGCCGCTTCCCTCCCCCTCCCCTCCCTCCCTCCCTCCCTCCCCTCACCCTTCCACACCCGCGTTCCTGCACAAAACCAATAATTTTAACTTGAGCATTTCATCATTAAGACCCCGTCACCGCCCACCTCACGAAAACTCCTCCCCCAAACGCTACCCCACCACACCCCTCCAGCACTCCACCACGCCTCCCTCCCCACCCCACCCCCCCACCCCCATCTCACCAGTCACACCAGCCCACCCGCCCGTCACATATGACATGCACTGGTTGAGTTCGGTGCGTCACCTATGTGTCTAGCCAACCGTGGCAGCCCTCTTCATCTTTCCCAACACCACCCCCCCACCCCGCCTTCCGCTAGACCGCGCATCAATAGGCCCTGGGGGCTTCTCTGGTGTAGTGGTTAGCGCACTAAACCACAGATCAATAGGTCCTGGGGGCCTCCCTGGTGTATTGGTTAGCGCACTAGACCGCAGATCAATAGGTCCTGGGGGCCTCCCTGGTGTAGTGGTTAGCGCACTAGACCACAGATCAATAGGTCCTGGGGGCCTCCCTGGTGTAGTGGTTAGCGCATTAGACCGGAGATCAATAGGTCTTGGGGGCCTTCCTGGTGTAGTGGTTAGCGCGCTAGACCGCAGATCAATAGGTCTTGGGGACCTCCCTGGTGCAGTGGTTAGCGCACTAGACCGAAAGTCAATAGGTCCTGGGGACCTTCCTGGTGTAGTGGTTAGCGCACTAGACCGCAGATGAATAGGTCCTGGGGGCCTCCCTGGTGTAGTGGTTAGCGCGCTAGACCGCAGATCAATAGGTCCTGGGGGCCTCCCTGGTGTAGTGGTTAGCACACTGGACCATAGATAAATAGGTCCTGGGGGCCTCCCTGGTGTAATGGTTATCGCACTAGACCGCAGATCAATAGGTCCTGGGGACTTCCCTGGTGTAGTGGTTAGCGCACTGGACCACAGATAAATAGGTCCTGGGGGCCTCCCTGATGTAGTGGTTAGCGCGCTAGACCGCAGATCAATAGGTCCTGGGGGCCTCCCTGGTGTAGTGGTTAGCGCGCTAGACCGCAGATCAATAGGTCCTGGGGGCCTCCCTGGTGTAGTGGTTAGCGCACTAGACCGCAGATCAATAGGTCCTGAGGACCTCCCTGGTGTAGTGGTTAGCGCACTAGACCACAGATCAATAGGTCCTGGGGGCCTCCCTGGTGTAGTGGTTAGCGCACTGGACCACAGATCAATAGGTCCTGGGGGCCTCCCTGGTGTAGTGGTTAGCGCACTAGACCGCAGATCAATAGGTCCTGGGTTCATCTAACCTGGAGCCCGTGTCAGCCTTCACCGATAGGTTCCTTGGCCCTGTGTAACCCGTGTGTGTACAGTTCCTTGGCCCTGTGTAACCCGTGTGTGTACAGTTCCTTGGCCCTGTGTAACCCGTGTGTGTACAGTTCCTTGGCCCTGTGTAACCCGTGTGTGTACAGTTCCTTGGCCCTGTGTAACCCGTGTGTGTACAGTTCCTTGGCCCTGTGTAACCCGTGTGTGTACAGTTCCTTGGCCCTGTGTAACCCGTGTGTGTACAGAAGCGCCCTGTTATGGCAATGATACATCTGAAAGTTCCGGTTACTTTGTACACAGCCTTTTCGGGATACATCTAATCCGTGTTTCCGAAACTCGCACCCCGTAACTCCGTTATACATATATATATATCAGCTTCAGGGCTGCAACCGATCTCTACTCGGCCCCCCCCCCCTCCAGAAATCACATGATTGCAACTCACATTCTCATTGGTTGTAATACTAATGATGTAGAAACTTTGCGTAGCAAATTTAATTATGTTGAAACAAAGTTTCGGTCCCAAAATGACGTTTCGGAAACAAAAATCCGGAAACAGAGTTTCGGTCACGCAGTCTCCGTAACTTAACTAGATATATGACGGGGCATTAACCGCCCCTTGGTTTCCTACCGTGATGAAGCGGTAGCCGACGACCGAGAGGAGGGCGGAGACCGACCCGATGGTCATGGCGCCCCAGGGCTGGATCATCATGTCCGCCGTGGTGCCCACCGCCACCCCTCCCGCCAAGGTCGAATTCTGCACATGCACCTGCCAGACCAAGCACTAGATTTAGATATACAATTTCTAACGAAAACGAGTTTCAAATATAAACGATCTTTTAAGGATTTTTCAGCGTAGAAAAAGGAGCATGAGCATGTTTAAGACAGGAGTAATACAACACTAATATATTAAAAGTACCGGCACTCACCCAATGTATCCTATCCGTCTTTGGTAATATTTTAGTTATGCAATAACACCGCAATGAAACAGTTTTTACTCGAGCAGTTCAAAGTCGAAGACATTCTGCATGTGTCGCCTTCATACAACACCGATATCGACGGATGACATTAGTTTTTGTTTTGAATTAACTTTATTTTCTATCCATGTGAAGTAGTTTTATGAAGAGTATATGTATGCTATACCTGTTTTAGTGCGACATAATATGTATTTCCAAAACGACTCACCATATCGATCTTGTTGGACTTGTTGACCAGCGAGGAGATTGCAAAGCTGACGACCACACAGGCCGCCAGGGAATAGTAGGTGTTGAGCACCGCCCTCTGGCGGGCATCTCCGACAGCCAGGGCGCTGTTAAAGCTGGGCCAGTAGAGCCACAAGAAGATGGTACCTGGCGGGGACAGCGAGAGGCCAGGCCGTGACTGTACCCGATAGGTACTAACATAACTTGGTGACATAATGTCTTCATAGCGAGGAAAATGGTACCTGGCGGGGACAGCGAGAGGCCAGGCCGTGACTGTACCCGATAGGTACTAACATAACGTGGTAACATAATGTCTTCATAGCAAGAAAAATTTTACCTGGCGGGGACAGCGAGAGGCCAGGCCGTGACTGTACCCGATAGGTACTAACATAACGTGGTAACATAATGTCTTCATAGCAAGAAAAATTTTACCTGGCGGGGACAGCGAGAGGCCAGGCCGTGACTGTACCCGATAGGTACTAACATAACATGGTAACATAATGTCTTCATAGCGAGGAAGATGGTACCTGGCGGGGACAGCGAGAGGCCAGGCCGTGACTGTACCCGATAGGTACTAACATAACATGGTAACATAATGTCTTCATAGCGAGGAAGATGGTACCCGGCGGGGACAGCGACAAGCCAAGCCGTGACTGTACCCGATAAGTACTAACATAACGTGGTAACATAATGTCTTCATAGCGAGGAAGATGGTACCTGGTGGGGACAGCGAGAGGCCAGGACGTGACTGTACCCGATAGGTACTAACATAACGTGGTAACATAATGTCTTCATAGCGAGGAAGATGGTACCTGGTGGGGACAGCGACAAGCCAAGCCGTGACTGTACCCGATAGGTACTAACATAACGTGGTAACATAATGTCTTCATAGCGAGGAAGATGGTACCTGGTGGGGACAGCGAGAGGCCAGGACGTGACTGTACCCGATAGGTACTAACATAACGTGGTAACATAATGTCTTCATAGCGAGGAAGATGGTACCTGGTGGGGACAGCGAGAGGCCAGGCCGTGACTGTACCCGATAGGTACTAACATAACATGGTGATATAATGTCTTCATAGCAAGGAAGATGGTACCTGGTGGGGACAGCAAGAGGCCAGGCCGTGACTGTACCCGATAGGTACTAACATAACATGGTAACATAATTTGTTCATAGCGAGGAAGATGGTACCTGGTGGGGACAGCAAGAGGCCAGGCCGTGACTGTACCCGATAGGTACTAACATAACATGGTAACATAATGTCTTCATAGCGAGAAAAATTTTACATGGCGGGGACAGCGAGAGGCCAGGCCGTGACTGTACCCGATAGGTACTAACATAACGTGGTAACATAATGTCTTCATAGCGAGGAAGATGGGGTCTTGTGGGGACAGCGAGAGGCCAGGCCGTGACTGTACCCGATAGGTAATATAACATAGTAACATAATGTCTTCATAGCGAGGAAGATGGTACCTGGTGGGGACAGCGAGAGGCCAGGCCGTGACTGTACCCGATAGGTACTAACATAACATGGTAACATAATGTCTTCATAGCGAGAAAAAATGTTACCTGGCGGGGACAGCGAGAGGCCAGGCCGTGACTGTACCCGATAGGTACTAACATAACGTGGTAACATAATGTCTTCATAGCGAGGAAGATGGTACCTGGTGGGGACAGCGAGATGCCAGGCCGTGACTGTACCCGATAGGTACTAACATAACGTGGTAACATAATGTCTTCATAGCGAGGAAGATGGGGCCTTGTGGGGACAGCGAGAGGCCAGGCCGTGACTGTACCCGATAGGTACTAACATAACATGGTAACATAATGTCTTCATGGCGAGGAAGATGGTACCTGGCGGGGACAACGACAGGCCAGGCCGTGACTGTACCCGATAGGTACTAACATAACATGGTAACATAATGTCTTCATAGCAAGGAAGATGGTACCTGGTGGGGACAGCGAGATGCCAGGCCGTGACTGTACCCGATAAGTACTAACATAACGTGGTAACATAATGTCTTCATAGCGAGGAAGATGGTACCTGGTGGGGACAGCGAGAGGCCAGGCCGTGACTGTACCCGATAGGTACTAACATAACGTGGTAACATAATGTCTTCATAGCAAGAAAAATTTTACCTGGCGGGGACAGCGAGAGGCCAGGCCGTGACTGTACCCGATAGGTACTAACATAACGTGGTAACATAATGTCTTCATAGCAAGAAAAATTTTACCTGGCGGGGACAGCGAGAGGCCAGGCCGTGACTGTACCCGATAGGTACTAACATAACGTGGTAACATAATGTCTTCATAGCGAGGAAGATGGTACCCGGCGGGGACAGCGAGAGGCCAGGCCGTGACTGTACCCGATAGGTACTAACATAACATGGTAACATAATGTCTTCATAGCGAGAAAAATTTTACCTGGCGGGGACAGCGAGAGGCCAGGCCGTGACTGTACCCGATAGGTACTAACATAACGTGGTAACATAATGTCTTCATAGCGAGGAAGATGGTACCTGGTGGGGACAGCGAGAGGCCAGGCCGTGACTGAACCCGATAGGTACTAACATAACATGGTAACATAATGTCTTCATAGCGAGGAAGATGGTACCTGGTGGGGACAGCGTGAGGCCAGGCCGTGACTGTACCCGATAGGTACTAACATAACATGGTAACATAATGTCTTCATAGCGAGAAAAATTTTACCTGGCGGGGACAGCGAGAGGCCAGGCCGTAACTGTACCCGATAGGTACTAACATAACGTGGTAACATAATGTCTTCATAGCGAGGAAGATGGTACCTGGTGGGGACAGCGAGAGGCCAGGCCGTGACTGAACCCGATAGGTACTAACATAACATGGTAACATAATGTCTTCATAGCGAGGAAGATGGTACCTGGTGGGGACAGCGTGAGGCCAGGCCGTGACTGTACCCGATAGGTACTAACATAACGTGGTAACATAATGTCTTCATAGCGAGGAAGATGGTACCTGGTGGGGACAGCGAGAGGCCAGGCCGTGACTGTACCCGATAGGTACTAACATAACATGGTGATATAATGTCTTCATAGCAAGGAAGATGGTACCTGGTGGGGACAGCAAGAGGCCAGGCCGTGACTGTACCCGATAGGTACTAACATAACATGGTAACATAATTTGTTCATAGCGAGGAAGATGGTACCTGGTGGGGACAGCAAGTGGCCAGGCCGTGACTGTACCCGATAGGTACTAACATAACATGGTAACATAATGTCTTCATAGCGAGGAAGATGGTACCTGGTGTGGACAGCGTGAGGCCAGGCCGTGACTGTACCCGATAGGTACTAACATAACATGGTAACATAATGTCTTCATAGCGAGAAAAATTTTACATGGCGGGGACAGCGAGAGGCCAGGCCGTGACTGTACCCGATAGGTACTAACATAACGTGGTAACATAATGTCTTCATAGCGAGGAAGATGGGGTCTTGTGGGGACAGCGAGAGGCCAGGCCGTGACTGTACCCGATAGGTAATATAACATAGTAACATAATGTCTTCATAGCGAGGAAGATGGTACCTGGTGGGGACAGCGAGAGGCCAGGCCGTGACTGTACCCGATAGGTACTAACATAACATGGTAACATAATGTCTTCATAGCGAGAAAAATGTTACCTGGCGGGGACAGCGAGAGGCCAGGCCGTGACTGTACCCGATAGGTACTAACATAACGTGGTAACATAATGTCTTCATAGCGAGGAAGATGGTACCTGGTGGGGACAGCGAGATGCCAGGCCGTGACTGTACCCGATAGGTACTAACATAACGTGGTAACATAATGTCTTCATAGCGAGGAAGATGGGGCCTTGTGGGGACAGCGAGAGGCCAGGCCGTGACTGTACCCGATAGGTACTAACATAACATGGTAACATAATGTCTTCATGGCGAGGAAGATGGTACCTGGCGGGGACAACGACAGGCCAAGCCGTGACTGTACCCGATAGGTACTAACATAACATGGTAACATAATGTCTTCATGGCGAGGAAGATGGTACCTGGCGGGGACAACGACAGGCCAGGCCGTGACTGTACCCGATAGGTACTAACATAACGTGGTAACATAATGTCTTCATAGCAAGAAAAATTTTACCTGGCGGGGACAGCGAGAGGCCAGGCCGTGACTGTACCCGATAGGTACTAACATAACGTGGTAACATAATGTCTTCATAGCAAGAAAAATTTTACCTGGCGGGGACAGCGACAGGCCAGGCCGTGACTGTACCCGATAGGTACTCACATAACATGGTAACATAATGTCTTCATAGCGAGGAAGATGGTACCTGGTGGGGACAGCGAGAGGCCAGGCCGTGACTGTACCCGATAGGTACTAACATAACGTGGTAACATAATGTCTTCATAGCGAGGAAGATGGTACCTGGTGGGGACAGCGTGAGGCCAGGCCGTGACTGTACCCGATAGGTACTAACATAACATGGTAACATAATGTCTTCATAGCGAGAAAAATTTTACCTGGTGGGGACAGCGAGAGGCCAGGCCGTGACTGTACCCGATAGGTACTAACATAACGTGGTAACATAATGTCTTCATAGCGAGGAAGATGGTACCTGGTGGGGACAGCGTGAGGCCAGGCCGTGACTGTACCCGATAGCTACTAACATAACGTGGTAACATAATGTCTTCATAGCGAGGAAGATGGTACCCGGCGGGGACAGCGAGAGGCCAGGCCGTGACTGTACCCGATAGGTACTAACATAACATGGTAACATAATGTCTTCATAGCGAGAAAAATTTTACCTGGCGGGGACAGCGAGAGGCCAGGCCGTGACTGTACCCGATAGGTACTAACATAACGTGGTAACATAATGTCTTCATAGCGAGGAAGATGGTACCTGGTGGGGACAGCGAGAGGCCAGGCCGTGACTGAACCCGATAGGTACTAACATAACATGGTAACATAATGTCTTCATAGCGAGGAAGATGGTACCTGGTGGGGACAGCGTGAGGCCAGGCCGTGACTGTACCCGATAGGTACTAACATAACATGGTAACATAATGTCTTCATAGCGAGAAAAATTTTACCTGGTGGGGACAGCGAGAGGCCAGGCCGTGACTGTACCCGATAGGTACTAACATAACGTGGTAACATAATGTCTTCATAGCGAGGAAGATGGTACCTGGTGGGGACAGCGAGAGGCCAGGCCGTGACTGAACCCGATAGGTACTAACATAACATGGTAACATAATGTCTTCATAGCGAGGAAGATGGTACCTGGTGGGGACAGCGTGAGGCCAGGCCGTGACTGTACCCGATAGGTACTAACATAACGTGGTAACATAATGTCTTCATAGCGAGGAAGATGGTACCTGGTGTGGACAGCGTGAGGCCAGGCCGTGACTGTACCCGATAGCTACTAACATAACGTGGTAACATAATGTCTTCATAGCGAGGAAGATGGTACCTGGTGGGGACAACGAGAGGCCAGGCCGTGACTGTACCCCATAGCTACTAACATAACGTGGTAACATAATGTCTTCATAGCGAGGAAGATGGTACCTGGTGGAGACAGCGTGAGGCCAGGCCGTGACTGTACCCGATAGGTACTAACATAACGTGGCAACATAATGTCTTCATAGCGAGGAAGATGGTACCTGGTGGGGACAGCAAGAGGCCAGGCCGTGACTGTACCCGATAGGTACTAACATAACATGGTAACATAATGTCTTCATAGCGAGGAAGATGGTACCTGGTGTGGACAGCGTGAGGCCAGGCCGTGACTGTACCCGATAGCTACTAACATAACGTGGTAACATAATGTCTTCATAGCGAGGAAGATGGTACCTGGTGGGGACAGCGAGAGGCCAGGCCGTGACTGTACCCCATAGCTACTAACATAACGTGGTAACATAATGTCTTCATAGCGAGGAAGATGGTACCTGGTGGGGACAGCAAGAGGCCAGGCCGTGACTGTACCCGATAGGTACTAACATAACATGGTAACATAATGTCTTCATAGCGAGGAAGATGGTACCTGGTGTGGACAGCGAGAGGCCAGGCCGTGACTGTACCCGATAGGTACTAACATAACGTGGTAACATAATGTCTTCATAGCGAGGAAGATGGTACCTGGTGTGGACAGCGTGAGGCCAGGCCGTGACTGTACCCGATAGGTACTAACATAACGTGGTAACATAATGTCTTCATAGCGAGGAAGATGGTACCTGGTGGGGACAGCGAGAGGCCAGGCCGTGACTGTACCCGATAGGTACTAACATAACGTGGTAACATAATGTCTTCATAGCGAGGAAGATGGTACCTGGTGGGGACAGCGAGAGGCCAGGCCGTGACTGTACCCGATAGGTACTAACATAACGTGGTAACATAATGTCTTCATAGCGAGGAAGATGGTACCTGGTGTGGACAGCGTGAGGCCAGGCCGTGACTGTACCCGATAGGTACTAACATAACATGGTAACATAATGTCTTCATAGCGAGGAAGATGGTACCTGGCGGGGACAGCGTGAGGCGAGGCCGTGACTGTACCCGATAGGTACTAACATAACATGGTAACATAATGTCTTCATAGCGAGGAAGATGGTACCTGGTGGGGACAGCGAGAGGCCAGGCCGTGACTGTACCCGATAGGTACTAACATAACGTGGTAACATAATGTCTTCATAGCGAGGAAGATGGTACCTGGTGGGGACAGCGAGAGGCCAGGCCGTGACTGTACCCGATAGGTACTAACATAACATGGTAACATAATGTCTTCATAGCGGGAAAAATTTTACTTGGCGGGGACAGCGAGAGGCCAGGCCGTGACTGTACCCGATAGGTACTAACATAACGTGGTAACATAATGTCTTCATAGCGAGGAAGATGGTACCTGGTGTGGACAGCGTGAGGCCAGGCCGTGACTGTACCCGATAGGTACTAACATAACGTGGTAACATAATGTCTTCATAGCGAGGAAGATGGTACCTGGTGGGGACAGCGAGAGGCCAGGCCGTGACTGTACCCGATAGGTACTAACATAACATGGTAACATAATGTGTTCATAGCGAGGAAGATGGTACCTGGTGGGGACAGCGAGAGGCCAGGCCGTGACTGTACCCGATAAGTACTAACATAACATGGTAACATAATGTCTTCATAGCGAGGAAGATGGTACCTGGTGTGGACAGCGTGAGGCCAGGCTGTGACTGTACCCGATAGGTACTAACATAACGTGGTAACATAATGTCTTCATAGCGAGGAAGATGGTACCCGGCGGGGACAGCGAGAGGCCAGGCCGTGACTGTACCCGATAGGTACTAACATAACGTGGTAACATAATGTCTTCATAGCGAGGAAGATGGTACCTGGTGGGGACAGCGAGAGGCCAGGCCGTGACTGTACCCGATAGGTACTAACATAACGTGGTAACATAATGTCTTCATAGCGAGGAAGATGGTACCTGGTGGGGACAGCAAGAGGCCAGGCCGTGACTGTACCCGATAGGTACTAACATAACGTGGTAACATAATGTCTTCATAGCGAGGAAGATGGTACCTGGTGGGGACAGCGAGAGGCCAGGCCGTGACTGTACCCGATAGGTACTAACATAACGTGGTAACATAATGTCTTCATAGCGAGGAAGATGGTACCTGGTGGGGACAGCAAGAGGCCAGGCCGTGACTGTACCCGATAGGTACTAACATAACGTGGTAACATAATGTCTTCATAGCGAGGAAGATGGTACCTGGTGTGGACAGCGTGAGGCCAGGCCGTGACTGTACCCGATAGGTACTAACATAACGTGGTAACATAATGTCTTCATAGCGAGGAAGATGGTACCTGGTGGGGACAGCGAGAGGCCAGGCCGTGACTGTACCCGATAGGTACTAACATAACGTGGTAACATAATGTCTTCATAGCGAGGAAGATGGTACCTGGCGGGGACAGCGAGAGGCCAGGCCGTGACTGTACCCGATAGGTACTAACATAACGTGGTAACATAATGTCTTCATAGCGAGGAAGATGGTACCTGGTGGGGACAGCGTGAGGCCAGGCCGTGACTGTACCCGATAGGTACTAACATAACGTGGTAACATAATGTCTTCATAGCGAGGAAGATGGTACCTGGTGGGGACAGCGTGAGGCCAGGCCGTGACTGTACCCGATAGGTACTAACATAACGTGGTAACATAATGTTTTCATAGCGAGGAAGATGGTACCTGGTGTGGACAGCGTGAGGCCAGGCCGTGACTGTACCCGATAGGTACTAACATAACGTGGTAACATAATGTCTTCATAGCGAGGAAGATGGTACCTGGTGGGGACAGCGAGAGGCCAGGCCGTGACTGTACCCGATAGGTACTAACATAACGTGGTAACATAATGTCTTCATAGCGAGGAAGATGGTACCTGGTGGGGACAGCGTGAGGCCAGGCCGTGACTGTACCCGATAGGTACTAACATAACGTGGTAACATAATGTCTTCATAGCGAGGAAGATGGTACCTGGTGGGGACAGCGTGAGGCGAGGCCGTGACTGTACCCGATAGGTACTAACATAACGTGGTAACATAATGTCTTCATAGCGAGGAAGATGGTACCTGGTGGGGACAGCAAGAGGCCAGGCCGTGACTGTACCCGATAGGTACTAACATAACGTGGTAACATAATGTCTTCATAGCGAGGAAGATGGTACCTGGTGTGGACAGCGAGAGGCCAGGCCGTGACTGTACCCGATAGGAACTAACATAACGTGGTAACATAATGTCTTCATAGATGGTACCTGGTGTGGACAGCGAGAGGCCAGGCCGTGACTGTACCCGATAGGTACTAACATAACGTGGTAACATAATGTCTTCATAGCGAGGAAGATGGTACCTGGCGGGGACAGCGAGAGGCCAGGCCGTGACTGTACCCGATAGGTACTAACATAACGTGGTAACATAATGTCTTCATAGCGAGGAAGATGGTACCTGGTGTGGACAGCGAGAGGCCAGGCCGTGACTGTACCCGATAGGTACTAACATAACGTGGTAACATAATGTCTTCATAGCGAGGAAGATGGTACCTGGTGTGGACAGCGAGAGGCCAGGCCGTGACTGTACCCGATAGGTACTAACATAACGTGGTAACATAATGTCTTCATAGCGAGGAAGATGGTACCTGGTGGGGACAGCGTGAGGCGAGGCCGTGACTGTACCCGATAGGTACTAACATAACGTGGTAACATAATGTCTTCATAGCGAGGAAGATGGTACCTGGTGTGGACAGCGAGAGGCCAGGCCGTGACTGTACCCGATAGGTACTAACATAACGTGGTAACATAATGTCTTCATAGCGAGGAAGATGGTACCTGGTGGGGACAGCGTGAGGCCAGGCCGTGACTGTACCCGATAGGTACTAATATAACATGGTAACATAATGTCTTCATAGCGAGGAAGATGGTACCTGGCGGGGACAGCGTGAGGCCAGGCCGTGACTGTACCCGATAGGTACTAACATAACGTGGTAACATAATGTCTTCATAGCGAGGAAGATGGTACCTGGTGTGGACAGCGTGAGGCCAGGCCGTGACTGTACCCGATAGGTACTAACATAACGTGGTAACATAATGTCTTCATAGCGAGGAAGATGGTACCTGGTGGGGACAGCGAGAGGCCAGGCCGTGACTGTACCCGATAGGTACTAACATAACGTGGTAACATAATGTCTTCATAGCGAGGAAGATGGTACCTGGTGGGGACAGCGAGAGGCCAGGCCGTGACTGTACCCGATAGGTACTAACATAACGTGGTAACATAATGTCTTCATAGCGAGGAAGATGGATCCTGGTGTGGACAGCGTGAGGCGAGGCCGTGACTGTACCCGATAGGTACTAACATAACGTGGTAACATAATGTCTTCATAGCGAGGAAGATGGTACCTGGTGTGGACAGCGTGAGGCGAGGCCGTGACTGTACCCGATAGGTACTAACATAACGTGGTAACATAATGTCTTCATAGCGAGGAAGATGGATCCTGGTGTGGACAGCGTGAGGCGAGGCCGTGACTGTACCCGATAGGTACTAACATAACGTGGTAACATAATGTCTTCATAGCGAGGAAGATGGTACCTGGTGTGGACAGCGTGAGGCGAGGCCGTGACTGTACCCGATAGGTACTAACATAACGTGGTAACATAATGTCTTCATAGCGAGGAAGATGGATCCTGGTGTGGACAGCGAGAGGCCAGGCCGTGACTGTACCCGATAGGTACTAACATAACGTGGTAACATAATGTCTTCATAGCGAGGAAGATGGGGCCTTGTGGGGACAGCGAGAGGCCAGGCCGTGACTGTACCCGATAGGTACTAACATAACGTGGTAACATAATGTCTTCATAGCGAGGAAGATGGTACCTGGTGGGGACAGCGAGAGGCCAGGCCGTGACTGTACCCGATAGGTACTAACATAACGTGGTAACATAATGTCTTCATAGCGAGGAAGATGGTACCTGGTGTGGACAGCGTGAGGCCAGGCCGTGACTGTACCCCATAGCTACTAATATAGTAGGGAATATGTAGTTATAACAGGGAGGAAGGAATAGCCCGCAGCGGAGGCACAAATGTCGTAAACAAAGCGACTATTTACGCACTGCACTTGTTATTGGGGCAGAGATGAACGAAAATGCGTTTTATATCGCCAGGTGTCGGGCACAATTCACTTGTTAAGTAGTTACTTTCTATACGTAGATGACACTGTGGTTGTCTTATGGTCTACAGAATATGTTGCTATGGGATGACGCGATGACGCCAACTTCACATCTCGCAAAGACCATAATATTATCCAGAATGCATTGCACTTGCAGTGGCGCCTCACAGCGGTGTAATCTGAATCATCGTGCGACGTCCGAGAGTTATATCAAAATACAATAGGGACCAGTGGGTTAGAGCGCTCGCCTTGCGTGCTCTCGTCACCAGAGAGCCTAACAGCAACCCGCTGTGGCCACATCTGTGTGGTCGCAGGATAAAGATTCCATGTCTTTCTTCGCAAAGAGTAAGGGGTTACCCCCGGGACATGGTTCCACTCTCCCTGTCTTCTCCCATTGACGCGATATGACCAACAGTAGTTAAAGTGTCCTGAATATACAGCCGGCCAAATACAATATTTGACTACATACCGATCATAGCGAAGATATCCGAGTGGTAGACGGCGCCCTCCTTGTGGCCGGCCCGAGAGACGTCCTTGTTGTGCAGGACCCAGGCAGCCGCCAGGCCGAAGTAGGCGCCAAAGACATGGACGAACATGGAGCCTCCCATATCGACAGCCTGCGGAGAGATACAGTGAACCGCTTTCAGCATGCTGGCAGCGCATCACAGAGGCCTCTCGGCTGTCAGCATGCTGGCAGCGCATCACACAGGCCAATCAGCTGTCAGCATGCTAGCAGCGCATCACAGAGGCCACTCGGCTGTCAGCATGCTAGCAGCGCATCACAGAGGCCACTCCGCTGTCAGCATGCTGGCAGCGCATCACAGAGGCCACTCGGCTGTCAGCATGCTAGCAGCGCATCACAGAGGCCACTCCGCTGTCAGCATGCTGGCAGCGCATCACAGAGGCCTCTCGGCTGTCAGCATGCTGGCAGCGCATCACACAGGCCAATCAGCTGTCAGCATGCTAGCAGCGCATCACAGAGGCCACTCGGCTGTCAGCATGCTAGCAGCGCATCACAGAGGCCACTCCGCTGTCAGCATGCTGGCAGCGCATCACAGAGGCCACTCGGCTGTCAGCATGCTAGCAGCGCATCACAGAGGCCACTCCGCTGTCAGCATGCTGGCAGCGCATCACAGAGGCCACTCGGCTGTCAGCATGCTGGCAGGGCATCACAGAGGCCACTCAGCTGTCAGCATGCTGGCAGCGCATCACAGAGTCCAATCAGCTGTCAGCATGCTGGCAGTGCATCACAGAGGCCACTCGGCAGTCAGCATGCTGGCAGCCCATCTCAGAGGCCACTCGGCAGTCAGCATGCTGGCAGCGCATGACAGAGGCCACTCCGCTGTCATCATGCTGGCAGCGCATGACAGAGGCCACTCCGCTGTCATCATGCTGGCAGCGCATCACAGAGGCCACTCCACTGTAAGCATGCTGGCAGCGCATCACAGAGGCCACTCGGCTGTCAGCATGCTAGCAGCGCATCACAGAGGCCACTCCGCTGTCAGCATGCTGGCAGCGCATCACAGAGGCCACTCCACTGTAAGCATGCTGGCAGCGCATCACAGAGGCCACTCGGCTGTCAGCATGCTAGCAGCGCATCACAGAGGCCACTCGGCAGTCAGCATGCTGGCAGCGCATCACAGAGGCCACTCCACTGTCAACATGCTGGCAGCGCATCACAGACGCCACTCGGCAGTCAGCATGCTGGCAGCGCATCACAGAGGCCACTCCACTGTCAACATGCTGGCAGCGCATCACAGATGCCACTCCGCTGTCAGCATGCTGGCAGCGCATCACAGAGGCCAATCCATCAAGTCTGCCTGCCTGTCTCACATATATACCCCTGTCTGCCTGCCTGTCTCACATATATACCCCTGTCTGCCTACCTGTCTCACATATATACCCCTGTCTGCCTGCCTGTCTCACATATATACCCCTGTCTGCCTACCTGTCTCACATATATACCCCTGTCTGCCTGCCTGTCTCACATATATAGCCCTGTCGCCCTGCCTGTCTCACATATATACCCCTGTCTGCCTGCCTGTCTATCATGTATACTCCTGTCACCATAAATCTCCAGTTTGAATAGCCACGTCGCAAGGTTGAAGTTAAATGTTTCAGAGCGGAGACGTAATATTTTGGCGGGGGCGGTTTGAAGAGTGAGCTCTTGGTGTTGGTGCAGCAGTGGGTAGAGCCGCAGCATTCTCATGCTCATGCTCATGCTCATTCTCAGAGGGTTGTGCGTTCATTTCCTAACGAAACTTTTTAGTTTTTGGGTTATATATTTACTAATGGCAGCCACCCTTATTTATGTTTGAAAATGTGGTATTATTATTGGTAGGCACTTGTTGAATAAAAATCCTTCATCGTAGTAAGTTATTCTAGAATATTAGCCGCTTCGCTTGTTTACATTTTGTTAAAATAGTGACTTTAACTGTGTCGAATACTTCTGGATACAGATGGCTCGTTGTGGAGCATGACACCCTGTCATGGGGACGCCACGGGACCTGAGTTTAGGAGGGTTGTTATGGTTAACTACCTGGAAGAGCGTCAGTCCGATCCACTCGTTGACCGAGAAGCAGACGACCTCTACGGTTGCCATGACGACCAGCTGTATGATGCTGGCCTTCCCCAGCAGCGCTCCGAAAGAGATGAGGACAGCGGCGGCAGCGAAATCAGACGTCAAGAGGCTGAAACCATGGAGACGGTCAGAGCGAAATAAGACGTCGAGAAGCTGAAACCATAGAAACGGTGACAGCAAAATCAGACGTCAGGAGGCTGAAACCATAGAGACGGTGGCAGCAAAATCAGACGTCCGGATTCTGAAACCATAGAGACGGTGGCAGCGAAATCAGACGTTAGAAGGCTGAAACTATAGAGACGGTGACAGTGAAATCAGACGTCAGGCGGCTGAAACCATAGAGACGATGACAGTGAAATCAGACGTCAGAAGACTGAAACCATAGAGACGGTGACAGTAAAATCAGACGTCAGAAGGCTGAAACCATAGAGACGGTGACAGTGAAATCAGACGTCAGGAGGCTGAAACCATAGAGACGGTGATAGTGAAATCAGACGTCAGGAGGCTGAAACCATAAAGACGGTGTCAACAAAATCAGACGTAAGGAGGCTGAAACCATAGAGACGGTGACAGCAAAATCAGACCTCAGGAGGCTGACACCATAGAGACGGTGGCAGCGAAATGAGACGTCAGGATGCTGAAACAATGGAGTCGGTGACAGCGAAATCAAACGCCTGAAGGCTGAAACCATAGAGACGGTGACAGCGAAATCAAACGTCAGGATGCTGAAACAATGGAGTCGGTGACAGCGAAATCAAACGCTAGAAGGCTGAAACCATAGAGACGGTGACAGCGAAATCAAACGTCAGGAGGCTAAAACCATGGAGACGGTGACAGCGAGATCAGACGTCAGGAGGCTGAAACCATGGAGACCGGGACTGCGAAATTACCACACTGACACCTTGACGGCGTGTCACCCTGATAGCCTAGAATCCTGGATCCCTGGCACCCTGCCACTCTGAAGGCTTATCACCTTGACACCCTGTCACGCTGACGGCTCGTCACCCTGACAGCCTATGATCATGGATCTCTGGCACCTTGCCACTGCTACCGCCACTTTGTCACCTGGTTAACGGGCAACCTATTCAGAAGAACCTAAGGAAACGTAATGGTCTCACAGCGTCAAATAGTGGTGTTTCGCTCATGGTAAACTTTGGCATAATGCAGACACATTGCTTGAAGCATCTACATGGTACGACCTCGGGACATCTTGGAGTCCTGGTCATCTCCGGGTTACCAGAAGGATTACCCAACTGTAAGCAGCACCCCAGCTTGAGACGTGTTCTCATACTCACACCGGAAGTCGTAACTCACGTGACCATGTCGATGGTGATTCTTCCGTGATGCATGTGGAGGAAGCCGCCAATCAGAGTGCTCCATTGGAGCACGAAGGCGGCGATCAGGAAGTTGTAACCGATGGAGCCGAAGCCATATCTCTTGAGGAACGTCATCAGGAACCCAAAACCGATGAACATCATGACGTGGACGTCCTGGAACACTGAAAACAGGACAGAATGAGAGTGAACGTCATGACGTGGATATCTTAGAACACTGGAAGCAGGACAGAATTAGAATTTCCCTTAATGTCACGTTAGAGTCACGGTTTTAATATTACTCGGCCTTAATATCAGGCTAGAGTCACGTTTTTAATATGACTCGGCCTTAATGTTAGGCAAGATTCACGGTTTTAATATGACACGGTCTTAATGTTAGGCTAGAGTCACGGTTTTAATATGACTCGGCCTTGATGTTAGACTAGAGTCACGGTTTAAATATGACTCGGCCTTAATGTTAGGCTATAGTCACAGTTTTAATATGACTCGGCTTTAATGTTAGGCTAGCTTCACGGTTTCAATTCGACTCGGCCTTAATGTTAGGCTACAGTCACGGTTTTAATATGACTCGGTCTCAAAGTTAGGCTAGAGTCACGGTTTTAATATGACTCGGTCTCAAAGTTAGGCTAGAGTCACGGTTTAATATGACTCGGTCTCAAAGTTAGGCTAGAGGCACGGTTTAAATATGACTCGGCCTTAATGTTAGGCTAGGGTCATGGTTTTAATATGACTCGGTCTCAAAGTTAGGATAGAGTCAGGGTCTAAATATGACACGGCCTTAATGTCAGGCTAGAGTCACCGTTTTAATATGAATCGGCTTTAACGTCACGGTTTAAATATGACTCGGCCTTAATGTTAGGCTGGAGTTACGGTTTTAACATGACTCGGTATCAAAGTTAGTCGAGAGTCACGGTTCTAATATGACTCGGCCTGAACGTCAGGCTAGAGTCACGGTTTAAATATGATTCGGCCTTAATGTCAGGCTAGAGTCACGGTTTAAATATAACTCGGCCTTAATGTTAGGCTAGAGTCACGGTTTAAATATGACTCGGTCTTAATGTTAGGCTATAGTCACAGTTTAAATCTGACTCGGTCTTAATGTTAGGCTAGTTTCACGGTTTTAATTCGACTCGGCCTTAATGTTAGGCTAGAGTCACGGTTTAAATATGACTCGGCCTTAATGTTAAGCAAGAGTCAAGGTTTAAATATGACTCGGCCTTAATGTCAGGCTAGAGTCACAGTTTCAATACGACTCGGCCTTAATGTTAGGCTAGAGTCACGGTTTAAATATCACTCGGCCCTAGTGTCAGGCTAGAGTCACAGTTTCAATACGACTCGGCCTTAATGTTAGGCTAGTTTCACGGTTTTAATATGACACGGTCTTAATGTTAGACTAGAGTCACGGTTTTAATATGACTGGGCCTTAATGTTAGAATAGAGTCACGGTTTTAATATGACTCGGCCTTATTGTTAGGCTATAGTCACAGTTTTAATATGACTCGGCCTTAATGTTAGGCTAGATTCACGGTTATAATATGACCCGCCCTTAATGTTAGGCTAGAGTCACGGTTTTAATATGAGTCGGAATCAAAGTTAGGCTAGAGTCACGGTTTAATATGACTCGGTCTCAAAGTTAGGCTAGAGGCACGGTTTAAATATGACTCGGCCTTAATGTCAGGCTAGGGTCACGGTTTTAATATGACTCGGTCTCAAAGTTAGGCTAGAATCACGGTTTAATATGACACGGTCTCAAAGTTAGGACAGAGTCACGGTTTAAATATGACACGGCCTTAATGTTAGGCTAGCGTCACGGTTTAAATATGATTCGGCCCTAATGTCAGGCTAGAGTCACAGTTTCAATACGACTCGGCTTAATGTTAGGCTAGTTTCACGGTTTTAATATGACACGGTCTTAATGTTAGGCTAGAATCACGGTTTTAATATGACTGGGCCTTAATGTTAGGATAGAGTCACGGTTTTAATATGACTCGGCCTTAATGTTAGGCTATAGTCACTGTTTTAATATGACTCGGCCTGAATGTTAGGCTAGATTCACGGTTATAATATGACCCGACCTTAATGTTAGGCTAGAGTCACGGTTTTAATATGACTCGGTCTCAAAGTTAGGCTAGAGTCACGGTTTAATATGACTCGGTCTCAAAGTTAGGATAGAGGCAGGGTTTAAATATGACTCGGCGTTAATGTTAGGCTAGGGTCACGGTTTTAATATGACACGGTCTCAAACTTAGGCTAGAGTCACGGTTTAATATGACTCGGTCTCAAAGTTAGGATAGAGTCACGGTTTAAATATGACACGGCCTTAATGTCAGGCTAGAGTCACGGTTTTAATATGAATCGGCTTTAACGTTACGGTTTAAATATGACTCGGCCTTAATGTTAGGCTAGAGTTACGGTTTTGTCATGACTCGGTATCAAAGTTAGTCCAGAGTCACGGTTATAATATGACACGGCCTTAATGTCAGGCTAGAGTCACGGTTTTAATATGAATCGGCGTTAAGGTCACGGTTTAAATATGACTCGGCTTTAATGTTAGGCTAGAGTTTTGGTTTTAACATGACTCGGTATCAAAGTTAGTCGAGAGTCACGGTTCTAATATGATGCGGCCTGAACGTCAGGCTAGAGTCACGGTTTAAATATGATTCGGCCTTAATGTTAGGCTAGAGTCACGGTTTAAATATGACTCGGCCTTAATGTTAGGCTATAGTCACAGTTTTAATATGACTCGGCCTTAATGTTAGGCTAGAGTCAAGGTTTAAATATGACTCGGCCTCAATGTCAGGCTAGAGTCACAGTTTCAATACGAGTCGGCCTTAATGTTAGGCTAGTTTCACGGGTTAACTATGATTCGGCCTTAATGTCAGGCTAGAGTCACGGTTTAAATATAACTCGGCCTTAATGTCAGGCTAGAGTCACGGTTTAAATATCACTCGGCCCTAATGTCAGGCTAGAGTCACGGTTTCAATACGACTCAGCCTTAATGTTAGGCTAGTTTCACGGTTTTAATATGACACGGTCTTAATGTTAGGCTAGAGTCACGGTTTTAATATGACTGGGCCTTAATGTTAGGATAGAGTCACGGTTTAAATATGACTCGGCCTTAATGTTAGGCTATAGTCACAGTTTTAATATGACTCGGCCTTAATGTTAGGCTAGATTCACGGTTATAATATGACCCGACCTTAATGTTAGGCTAGAGTCACGGTTTTAATATGACTCGGTCTCAAAGTTAGGCTAGAGTCACGGTTTAATATGACCCGACCTTAATGTTAGGCTAGAGTCACGGTTTAAATATGAATCGGCTTTAACGTCACAGTTTAAATATGACTCGGCCTTAATGTTAGGCTAGAGAGTTACGGTTTTATCATGACTCGGTATCAAAGTTAGTCGTGAGTCACGGTTCTAATATGACTCGGCCTGAACGTCAGGCTAGAGTCACGGTTTAAATATGATTCGGCCTTAATGTCAGGCTAGAGTCACGGTTTAAATATAACTCGGCCTTAATGTTAGGCTAGCGTCACGGTTTAAATATGACTCGGCCTTAATGTTAGGCTATAGTCACAGTTTTAACATGACTCGGCCTTAATGTTAGGCTAGTTTCACGGTTTTAATTCGACTCGGCCTTAATGTTAGGCTAGAGTCACGGTTTAAATATGACTCGGCCTTAATGTTAGGCTAGAGTCACGGTTTAAATATGACTCGGCCTTAATGTCAGGCTAGAGTCACAGTTTCAATACGACTCGGCCTGAATGTTAGGCTAGTTTCACGGTTTAAATATGATTCGGCCTTAATGTCAGGCTAGAGTCACGGTTTAAATATAACTCGGCCTTAATGTTAGGCTAGAGTCACGGTTTAAATATCACTCGGCCTTTATGTCAGGCTAGAGTCACAGTTTCGATACGACTCGGCCTGAATGTTAGGCTAGTTTCACGGTTTTAATACGACTCGGCCTTAATGTTAGGCTAGAGTCACGGTTTAAATATGACTCGGCCTTAATGTCAGGCTAGATTCACGGTTTTAATACGACTCGGTCTTCCCGTGACGCACCCCATTCTTCACCGTCAGATGTCGCTTTAGTTACAAGGATACAAGAAGGCCCGTAACATGTCTGAAGAAGTTTTTGTGCGTTTATCTTGTTGACATGATTTGTGACGGGCACTTTCCGCCTCCCAGTGGATAGTCAAGATAACATGCTCTCGACGCTCCTTACATGAAAAGAACAAATTATTTGGCTTAAAGCCCAATATATATTGCAACCCTGGATATTTGCTTTCTCGGTATTTAGTAGCTGCCGCCCCGCAATGTAATGCAAGGACGTGGCAGTAAATGGCAGTATAGAAACACGTGTTGGAGAGGGGGGTGGGTGGGGGATGGGCGTACAATGCTGCAAACGAAGACAGATGACATGTGCATGCGATACCGGTAACTAAATAAAGTTAATAAAAAAATGGACCCCTCACTTTGACGGTAGAAATAGATTTTACACTCACCCCACAGACTGACAACCCATAGACTGACACCCCACAGACTGACACCCCACAGACTGACACCCCACAGACGGACACCCCACAGACTGACACCACACAGACTGACACCCCACAGACTGACACCACACAGACTGAAACCCCACAGACTGACACCCCACAGACTGAGAACCCACAGACTCACACCACACAGACTGAAACCCCACAAACTCACACCCCACAGACTCACTCCCAACAGACTAACACCCTACAGACTCACACCCCACAGACTCACACTTCAGAGACTAACACCCCACAGACGGCCCACACCACAAACTGACACTTTACAGACTCACACCCCACAGACTCACACCCCACAGACTCACACCCCACAGACTCACTCCCCACAGACTAACACCCTACAGACTCACACCCCACAGACACACACCCCACAGATTGACACCCCACAGACGGCCCACCACACAGAGTGGCACCCCACAGACTGACACCCTACAGACGGCCCACACCAAAGACTGACACCCCACAGACTCACACTCCACAGATTCACACCCCATAGACTGACACCCCACAGACGGCCCACCCCACAGACTGACACTCCATAGACTCACACCCCACAGACTCACACCCCACAGACTCACACCCCACAGACTCACACCCCACAGACTCACACGCTACAGACCCACACCCCACAGACTCACACGCCACAGACCCACACCCCACAGACTCACACCCGCCAGACCCACACCCCACAGACTCACACCCCAGAGACTGACACCCTACAGACCCACACCCCACCGACTCACACCCCACATACTCACACCCCACAGACTCACACCCTACAGACTGACTCCCCACAGACTCACACCCCACAGACTCACACCACACAGACTCACACCCCACAGACCCACACCCCACCGACTCACACCCCACAGACTCACACCCCACAGACTAACACTCCACAGACTCACACCCCAGAGAGTGACATCCCACAGACGGCCCACCCCACAGACTGACACCCCACAGACGGCCCTCCCCACAGACTGACACCCCACAGACTGACACCTCACAGACCCACACCCCACAGACTGACACCCCACAGACCCACACCCCACAGACTGACACCCCACAGACGGCCCAAACCAAGAGTGTGATCGCCAGGGGACCGTGTGCTGACGTCCTGAGACGCTACGAGACGACTGCCCCCATTGGTTTCTTTTTTTCAGCTCGCTTTCTTTTGCCTTTTTACTTGCTCCGTTCATCTTCCACTCGCTTTGTTACTGCCGCTCCCCCTTACAGCTCTAACTTCGAAAGGGGTGAGTATTTGGGGCGTCTCCCCCACCCCACCCCGCCCCGCAAAACAAAGAAAGACTAAACTGCAACCGACGTATTTATGACTAAATAAAGACGGGTGCACCCCCCCCCACCCCCACCACACACACACACCCCACCGCCCCCACCACCACCAAGCGACGCTGTGGGTAGGGAAATATGGAACAAATCTTGTGCACATGAATGTATATTAGGTACTTTGGCGTAAGCAAGAAATGGGTTAACCAGCGACACCCTACGCACCTTGTATGCTAGTTTCAGAAATATTTAAAACCTCTTATTACCTTGCAGAAAAGATCCATTTGAATATTAACGGGAGGACCAAGGCTCTCACACACAAAACCACTTTTCTTAGAGAATAATTTGATGCCAGTTGTTTATCAAAATGAATATAAAATACTTATAGCTATGTATAATTTCTGCCAAGGTACAATTCCCACAGCTATCGCTGATATATGCACTCTCACTTCACGTGTAAACAGCTATAACACAAGAACGTCTACTCATCGGGTACGCCAAAGAGTACTTTATCTGAGAAGGGAATCCGAACCACGGGTCCCAGTACATTTAATATAATAATAATAATAATAATAATAATAATAATAAGTTTATTGTGCACTGTAGGCTCACAGCCTCAAAGTACAAATATATACAAGTAAACATCAAGTAAATAAGGTAAAATTTTGAAACAGTTTTTCCCTTATTTTGCACGCATCGTGGAGAAATAGCACGATGTTATATAGGGTGGGGGTATCTATGGACATCATCGAAAAGAGAAATTCCTAACGCAAGTTCTGCTTCTGATCTGACTTCAGGCAGGTACTTTGTCGTGACGCTCAATACAAAGGGCGAAGAGAGATTAAGTGTATCCCGTTTTCCATCACACTTTCACCATTATTTTCACAATACATACACAGTCTTTCTTCATTTGGGATTCCTTGTCTCTGAGTTTCTCTATGTTTCATGGGTGTGCGGAACATCGAAATTGGGCCAGGAGTGTTTTGTAGATAGCTTTCCTTAATAGCACATATATACGGTTCTGTTGTCAAGGTTCTTTTATACTTTCTATATGTGTCAAGTCAATTATTTCCTTCCAGAGATGTGAGTCAATTTGTATGTGCTCTGTACATCAGTTCACCCTTAGTTGCTTCTAAAAATAAAACATCATCTCCTATTTGCTGATGCGCCCAGGTTTCTTCAAATCCGAGCTCTAACAATATTATTTTCACTTCAGTGGCCCATGTGCGCCTCCCCCTATAATCTAATTAAAATAGCGTAGTATGTGTTTCTCTTGGGAGTGACTGGCCCTCATTCCTGATGAGCTTCATCTAGAACTTTAACATCTTCATAACACACATTATTTGGACTGGGTATGTTCCAACTTCTCCCACAACAGCTGCATTTGATGTCGATGCAGGTAGTTTTAATATCCATTTGCAATATTTCGCTTGAACACTCTATAACGTCCTTCACCTCCCCATATATCCCCATATATCCCCACATCTCTACTCCGTAGGTTAAAATTGGCAATATCATTTTGTCAAATAATGCGAATTGGATCTTGGGTTCTAACCCTCCACATTTGCTATTTACACATTTAATAAAATTCACAGCCTTTCCAGCATGTGTAGAGAGGGTTTGTGTAGAGAGGGTTTGTGTAGAGAGGGTTTGTGTAGAGAGGGTTTGCGGAGAGGGTTTGCGGAGAGGGTTTGTGTAGAGAGGGTTTGCGGAGAGGGTTTGCGGAGAGGGTTTGTGTAGAGAGGGTTTGCGGAGAGGGTTTGTGTAGAGAGGGTTTGCGGAGTCAAGGTCCAGACTAGCTTACGGTAAAACGCAGCCCTATATATATCATCTTTCCTTTCAAGAACCATTTTTCATTTCTGTACTTTTCTGTACCTCCCCATTCCTGAAAACCATAAACTTTGTCTTGTTTCGATTAATTGATAATCCCCAGCTTTCACAGAACTCGCTCATCAATAAGATTCTGTACAGAAGCTTATCAATAAGATTCTGTAATCTACCCACAGTATCAGCTGCTTCAATTATATCGTCTGCAAACAGTAGCAGGCACACATTATCATATATATGGCTTATCTGAATCCCAGGGAAATCACTCGATTTCCAGCATTCTATGAATTCGTTCAGGCAAAAGTTAAAAAGGAAGGGGCTGAGTCAATCAAAATGCAATAGAATCTTCCTCTTGCCGCACTAATATATAGTTGTACCATACCTTGTAATACAAACATTTGCTCTATGGTTGATTTCCCCGTTCTAAATCAGGCTTGTTCCTCATACTGCTTATTATTTAAATCTGCCCATACTACTAGTCTATTAAACTTTGTAAACACCTTATTAATAGCTGATAAGAAGGATATTCCGTGTAGTTATTTGGATCTGATCGCTCACCTTTCTACTGATCAGGCACTAAAAGAGCCTCTGTCCACGGTTTCGGGAAATGACCATAACGCATAATTAGATAGCTTGGCCTCTGCTCTTGTCACGATAAATGTCTTGCAAAATGTACTGAATTAATGTAATATGTTCTTGTGACAATAACACGATTATTATTATTATGAAGGCAAACCTGGTCACGCAGGTGCAATGAAATTGGGTCCGAAGAAACTCGCCCATGTGCACGTGCCAGGGTTCGAACCCACGACCTGATGATCGCCGGCTTACTGAGGGAGGGAGGCTTCAACCCAGAGGATGGTATATCTGATTACATGCACTGCCCGGGCGTGGTTATTCCATCAACCCAGAGGATGGTATATCTGTTACATACGGGCACTGCCCGGGCGTGGTTATTCCATCAACCCAGAGGATGGTATATCTGTTACATACGGGCACTGCCCGGGCGTGGTTATTCCATCAACCCAGAGGATGGTATATCTGATTACATGCACTGCCCGGGCGTGGTTATTCCATCAACCCAGAGGATGGTATATCTGTTACATACGGGCACTGCCCGGGCGTGGTTATTCATTCAACCCAGAGGATGGTATATCTGTTACATACGGGCACTGCCCGGGCGTGGTTATTCGTTCAACCCAGAGGATGGTATATCTGTTACATACGGGCACTGCCCGGGCGTGGTTATTCATTCAACCCAGAGGATGGTATATCTGAATACATGCACTGCCCGGGCGTGGTTATTCCTTCAACCCTGAGGATGGTATATCTGTTACATACGGGCACTGCCCGGGCGTGGTTATTCCTTCAACCCAGAGGATGGTATATCTGTTACATACGGGCACTGCCCGGGCGTGGTTATTCCGTCAACCCAGAGGATGGTATATCTGTTACATACGGGCACTGCCCGGGCGTGGTTATTCCGTCAACCCAGAGGATGGTATATCTGTTACATACGGGCACTGCCCGGGCGTGGTTATTCTCAAATCACAGGCGCAACAAAAGGCACAATGCAACTATTGTAAATAGGCATATAGGAGCCCTCGTACCCCCTCACGCTCTCTCCCCCTCCCCCCGTCCACTCCGCCATCACTGTACGCTGTCTGCAGGCGTAATACGTTTTTTCATATGTTAATCCAGTGTCCTCTCGCCGCCCACTCCCCCATCATTTTACGCTGCCTGCAGGCTTAATAAGTTTAATAAGTTTCTTCATCTGTTAATCCAGTCCCTTCTCACCCACCCCGCCCACTCCCTTCATGGTTTTACGCTGTCTGTAGGCTTAATAAGTGTCTCCATCTGTTAATCCAGCCCCCCCCCCACCCCCGGCCATGCCCATAATAACACTCTAGGTGTGGGCCGTCTGTGGGGTGTGGTCTGTGGGGTGTGGGTCTGTGGGGTGTGGGTCTGTGGGGTGTGGGTCTGAGGAATCTAGGTCTGTCAGATTTGGGCTTGATGTGGGTCTGTGAGGCGTGGGGTTTGGGTCTGTGAGGCACGGGGTTTGGACCTGTGAGCCGTGGGGTTTGGGTCTGTGAGGTGTGGGGTTTGGGTTTGTGAGGCGTGGGGTTTGGGTATGTGAGGCACGGGGTTTGGACCTGTGATGCGTGTGGTTTGTGTCTGTGAGGCGTGGGGTTTGGGTCTGTGAGGCGTGGGATTTGGACCTGTGAGGCGTGGGGCTTAGGTCTGTGAGATATTAGGTTTAGGATAGTAAGGCGTGGGGTTTAGGTCCGTGCGGCGTGGGGTGTCGGACCTGTGAGGCGTGAGGTTTGGGTTTGTGAGGCGTGGGGTTTAGGTTTGTGACGCGTGGGATTTGGGTCTGCGAGGCGTGGGGTTTGGGCCCGGGAGGCGTGGGGATTGAATCTGTGAGGCACGGGGTTTGGACCTGTGAGGCGTCGGGTTTGGGTCTATGAGGCACGTGGTTTAGGATTGTAAGGCGTGGGGTTTGGGTCCGTGAGGCGCGGGATTCGGGTCCGTGAGGCGTGGGATTCGGGTCCGTGAGGCGTGCGGTTTGGACCTAAGAGGCGTCAAGTTTGGGTCTGTGAGGCACGGGGTTTGGGTCTGTGAGGCACAGGGTTTGGGTCTGTGATGCACAGGGTTTGGATCTGTGAAGTGTGGGGACGGAATCTGTGAGGCACGGGGTTTAGGTTTGTGAGGCATAGGGATTGGACCTGTGAGGCGTGGGCTTTCGTGCTCTAGAACTAGAGCTATGTCCTCCAGAACTAGAGCTATATCCTCCAGAACTAGAGCTACGTCCTCCAGAACTAGAGCGATGTCCTCCAGAACTAGAGCTATGCCCTCCAGAACTAGAGCTACGTCCTCCAGAACTAGAGCTATGTCCTAGAGAACTAAGGCTTTGTCCTCCAGAACTAGAGCTACCTTCGCCAGAAGTAGAGCTATGTCCTCCAGAACTAGAGCTATATCCTCCAGAATTAGAGCTATGCCCTCTAGAACTAGAGCTATGTCCTCCAGAGCTAGAGCTATGTCCTCCAGAACTAGAGCTACGTCCTCCAGAACTAGAGCTACGTCCTAGAGAACTAGAGTTATGTCCTCCAGAACTAGAGCTATGTCCTCCAGAACTAAGGCTAGGTCCTTCAAAACTAGAGCTATGCCCTCCAGAACTAGAGCTACGTCTTCCAGAACTAGAGCTACGTCCTAGAGAACAAGAGCTACGTCCTCAAGAACTAGGGCTTTGTCCTCCAGAACTAGAGCTACCTCCTCCAGAACTAGTGATATGTCCTCCAGAACTAGAGCTATGTCCTCCAGAATTAGAGCTATGCCCTCCAGAAGTAGAGCTATGTCCTCCAGAATTAGAGCTATGCCCTCCAGAAGTAGAGCTACGTCATTCAGAACTAGGGCTATGTCCTCCAGAACTAGAGCTATGTCCTCCAGAATTAGAGCTATGCCCTCCAGAAGTAGAGCTATGTCCTCCAGAATTAGAGCTATGCCCTCCAGAAGTAGAGCTACGTCATTCAGAACTAGGGCTATGTCCTCCAGAACTAGAGCTATGTCCTCCAGAATTAGAGCTATGCCCTCCATAAGTAGAGCTACGTCCTCCAAAACTAGAGCAACGTCCCCCAGAACTAGAGCTACGTCCTAGAGAACTAGAGCGACGTCCTCCAGAACTAGGGCTTTGTCCTCCAGAAATAGAGCTACGTCCTCCATAAGTAGAGCAATGTCCTAGATAACTAGGCCTATGTCCTCCAGAACTAGAGCTACGCCCTCCAGAACTAGGGCTCTGTCCTCCAGAACTAGAGCTACCTCCTCCAGAACTAGTGCTACGTCCTCCTAACCTAGAGCAACGTTCTAGCGCACTAGGGCTAGGTCCTAGAGAACTAGGGCTCTGTCCTCCAGAATTTTAGCTACGTCCTCCAGAACTATAGCTACGTCCTCCAGAACCAGAGCTACGTCCTCCAGAACTAGAGCTATGTCCTCCAGAACTAGAGCAATGTCCTCCAGAACTAGAGCTACGTCCTCCTGAACTAGAGCTCTGTCCTCCAGAATTAGAGCAACGTCCTAGAGAACTATGGCTTCGTTCCGCAGAATTCGGACTACTACATAATGTATTCCTCACGCTGACCTTGCTGAGTTATGGCTGTACTCACCGCTGAGACACACAGACAGACCGGTGACGTCTTCTCCGCAACGTCACGGCCTTCAACCCAAGGTCACCTGTCATTCTTCCCGGTTTAAATTACTGACGTGTTTTTTCACGCAATTTGTTTTGCACAAGAAGCTGAACTGGGTGACTAAACCTTCCCAGCGTCGAGTGAATAATTGAACCGGCATTATGCGTTCTGGCTGGTAATAACGACGCCATCAACGGCGTCCATACATCACGCTGCACCCCGCGGCGCCTCACACAAACCGCCGACCACTCGCGGTCAACTGTCGGACAGGTAGAATTTATCTATTCTGAGCTAGTCCTGGTTTTCAGGCTTAGCCACCCGAAGAGCTTCAGCTGTAGTAGCGCCACCTTACGGACACACTAGGGCATGTCTCTTGGACACACTGGGTCATCACTCTTGAACACACTGGGACATGGTATGTTAGACACACTAGGACGTCTCTCTTGGACACACTGGGACATCTCTCTTTGACACAATGGGACATATATCTTTGACAAACTGGGATACCTCTCTTGGAAATACTGAGACATCTCTCTTTGACACACTGGGACATATATCTTTGACAAACTGGGATACCTCTCTTGGACACACTGGGACATCTCTCTTGAACACTGGGACATCCCTCTTGGACAAACTGGGCCATTCTTAGGCACTGGGACATACATCTTGGACACACTGGGACATGGTATCTTAGACACACTGGGACATCCCTCTAAGACACACTGGGTCATCACTCTTGGACACACTGGGACATCACTCTTGGACACACTGGGACATCATTCTTGGACACACTGTGACATCTCTCTTGGACACACTGGGACATGGTATCTTAGACACACTGGGACATCCCTCTAAGACACACTGGGACATAATATTGTAGACACACTTGGACATCTCTCTTGAACACCGGGACATCACTCTTGAACACTGGGACATCCCTCTTGGACACACTGGGACATCTCTCTTAGACACACTGGGACATCCCTCTTGGACACACTGGGACATCTCTCTTAGACACACTGGGACATCCCTCTAAGACACACTGGGACATAGTATTGTAGACCCACTTGGATATCTCTCTTGGACACACTAGGACGTCTCTCTTGGACACACTGGGACATCTCTCTTAGACACACTGGGACATCCCTCTTGGACACACTGGGACATCTCTCTTAGACACACTGGGACATCCCTCTAAGACACACTGGGACATAGTATTGTAGACACACTTGGATATCACTCTTGGACACACTAGGACGTCTCTCTTGGACACACTGGGACATCTCTCTTAGACACACTGGGACATCTCTCTTGGACAGTGAGTCGGACAGTGAGAAGTGACATCATGGGAGAAGTGAAATCATGGGAAAAGTGACATCATGGGAAAAATGACACCACGAGCACAGTGACAAAGTGGCTAAACTGTGCGAAGAAACCTGGCTGCAAAATAAGTTGTCATAAAATCCACCGGTGACGTCACTCCATACTTCTCGCACGACATTATTTTTCTGTAATGTAGTGTGTTTGGGTCATAAAGACGTGGATTTTTTATAAGTTAAAGCGGGTGTCCAACCTAATTTAATCGCGATCTGCACCTGTCCAAAAGTTTACATCTTAATATTAAATTGGCGAGTGTTAACGCTTCGTTTCGGCCGACTGGTAAGGAGAAATAAATTAAGGCAACCCGCCCCCAGCAATGTCAAGCAGAGCGCCATTTTGCCGGGAGCAGTGACGCATATTGTGACTATTCATATGGCGCCGCCTTACGTTATAACTCGCGGAGAGAGAGATCAGGGCCGCGATTTACAGATGAACAGCGGCAGTTCCAAGTCGCGGAGCAGCGCAAGATCTTAGCGTTTCATGGAAAAGTACCGTCCAAACAAATTGATATACGCCTTGCGACGATTGACTCTGCAACAATGCCATGATTGGAGTTAGAATCGCAGCTATTTATATTAGCGATTATCACGCGCTCTTGTTTTGCTCACACAATAGGCGTAATTTGCGGTTTGAATAAATTAGAGTATCGCCTCCTGATTGGTCAATCCCGGACACGCCTCCAAAAAGGGCTGCCGCCTGGGTAGGCGGCAAAATCGTGCTTCTAAATTTTATTGTGAGCTACAGATAGAACGAAAAATTCTATAATTTGGAGGATAGATAATTGGGTATTATAGGAATCGGTAAAGCAGCGTTAGGGGCCAGGCTGGCGGTTCCCTTTAATGTCGTGTTCCTTGGATATTAACTTATACGTAACCCACAAGCCAAGGTTCCAATTAAAGACGTCGCCTTGTGTAAGGAGTACGGTGTGTACTCTCTTGTGTCATACTGGTCAAGGTTCCATTAAAGGCATCGCCTTGTGTAAGGAGTACGGTGTGTACTCTCTTGTGTCATACTGGTCAAGGTTCCATTAAAGATGTCGGCTTGTGTAAGGAGTACGGTGTGTACTCTCTTGTGTCATACTGGTCAAGGTTCCAGTAAAGACGTCGCCTTGTGTAAGGAGTACGGTGTGTACTCTCTTGTGTCATACTGGTCAAGGTTCCATTAAAGACGTCGCCTTGTGTAAGGAGTCGGTGTGTACTCTCTTGTGTCATACTGGTCAAGGTTCCAGTAAAGACGTCGCCTTGTGTAAGGAGTTTCGGTGTGTACTCTCTTGTGTCATACTGGTCAAGGTTCCATTAAAGACGTCGCCTTGTGTAAGGAGTACGGTGTGTACTCTCTTGTGTCATACTGGTCAAGGTTCCATTAAAGGCGTCGCCTTGTGTAAGGAGTACGGTGTGTACTCTCTTGTGTCATACTGGTCAAGGTTCCATTAAAGGCGTCGCCTTGTGTAAGGAGTACGGTGTGTACTCTCTTGTGTCATACTGGTCAAGGTTCCATTAAAGACGTCGCCTTGTGTAAGGAGTACGGTGTGTACTCTCTTGTGTCATACTGGTCAAGGTTCCATTAAAGACGTCGCCTTGTGTAAGGAGTACGGTGCGTACTCTCTTGTGTCATAGTGGTCAAGGTTCCAGTAAAGACGTCGCCTTGTGTAAGGAGTACGGTGTGTACTCTCTTGTGTCATATTGGTCAAGGTTCCATTAAAGACGTCGCCTTGTGTAAGGAGTACGGTGTGTACTCTCTTGTGTCATACTGGTCAAGGTTCCATTAAAGACGTCGCCTTGTGTAAGGAGTACGGTGTGTACTCTCTTGTGTCATACTGGTCAAGGTTCCATTAAAGACGTCGCCTTGTGTAAGGAGTACGGTGTGTACTCTCTTGTGTCATATTGGTCAAGGTTCCATTAAAGACGTCGCCTTGTGTAAGGAGTACGGTGTGTACTCTCTTGTGTCATACTGGTCAAGGTTCCAGTAAAGACGTTGCCTTGTGTAAGGAGTACGGTGTGTACTCTCTTGTGTCATACTGGTCAAGGTTCCATTAAAGATGTCGCCTTGTGTAAGGAGTACGGTGTGTACTCTCTTGTGTCATACTGGTCAAGGTTCCATTAAAGACGTCGCCTTGTGTAAGGAGTACGGTGTGTACTCTCTTGTGTCATACTGGTCAAGGTTCCATTAAAGGCGTCGCCTTGTGTAAGGAGTACGGTGTGTACTCTCTTGTGTCATACTGGTCAAGGTTCCATTAAAGGCGTCGCCTTGTGTAAGGAGTACGGTGTGTACTCTCTAGTGTCATACTGGTCAAGGTTCCATTAAAGACGTCACCTTGTGTAAGGAGTCGGTGTGTACTCTCTTGTGTCATACTGGTCAAGGTTCCAGTAAAGACGTCGCCTTGTGTAAGGAGTACGGTGTGTACTCTCTTGTGTCATACTGGTCAAGGTTCCATTAAAGATGTCGCCTTGTGTAAGGAGTACGGTGTGTACTCTCTTGTGTCATACTGGTCAAGGTTCCATTAAAGACGTCGCCTTGTGTAAGAAGTACGGTGTGTACTCTCTTGTGTCATACTGGTCAAGGTTCCATTAAAGACGTCGCCTTGTGTAAGGAGTACGGTGTGTACTCTCTTGTGTCATACTGGTCAAGGTTCTATTAAAGATGTCGCCTTGTGTAAGGAGTACGGTGTGTACTCTCTTGTGTCATACTGGTCAAGGTTCCAGTAAAGACGTCGCCTTGTGTAAGGAGTACGGTGTGTACTCTCTTGTGTCATACTGGTCAAGGTTCCATTATTCCATTATTTATTGAATTGGTTTGCCCATATTTGAAGCTGGATCTTTTCAGCTATGAACGAAAGAAAAATCACGAATAAAATTAAGGTTATGTCCAATTGATGTCGCTTCTGTACATTTTGCCTTGGGAATAAGCTAGATGAGTTACACGTTCTATTTGTACAACGATGTGAAATGAAGAGAAGTAACATCCTGAGGCTAGTGACCTCAAGGCAGCAATGCCACGAGGGAATCGGTCACAAAATCTTGGTACATAATATCGACGTCAAAATCGGTTTCTGATTTGTCGTGTTTTACGAACTAAATAAGCACGTCTTCTTTTATATTTATTGGGGCCTACAATGCGCGTCATGGTTGATGGCATAGCCGCAAAACAACAGTAATTGTGTACCTTGGAAGTGTGTCACGCCACAGACGTCTCCCAACAGAGATGCTGACATAACAACTATACACACGGCTGAAGGATTCAGCGATGAGCGGCCTACCCGTTCCGTATGATGGTGAATCGCGAGGGCCACGCGGCAACGACCACTATGGTGGAGGGGTCGCCGCAGTACCGTCAGGGCTGATTATATATATATCAGTTTCTTCAACAGGAAATAATGTTCAAAGCATACGTAGTAATAGATGCATCCCCTGCCCTATTAGGGGAAAACCTACTTTCATATTTTACAAAAAATGACAAAGTAAGCTTAGTCTAGCGCCAACCTTGTGCCTGTTGTCAGGCAGCGAGAGAGGCACGACTGGGCGCCTGTTACAACAGTTCTGTGACGGGACTAAGCTTAGTCTAGCCTGGCCCATAATCAGTAATTAAGCTTATGTTACATATAACTTAGCGTTAGCCTCCCATAAGATGATGAGTTTATAAATTTAGACAAAATTAATTAAACTGTTAGATCAACAACTTATAAAAAAATATAGATTCATACATACCATAACTCGTAAGTTAACATTGGTTTGAAAACATTTGGCAAAAATAACCCTCCTCCAACTAAATGATAAATCTATGTATGAAAATGGAGCAATATATGCTTTAATCGAGCTCATTTCCATGAGAAAGGAGCATTTGACTGATTTGAGGTGCTGTTAAATCATAAAAGACCAATTGAAAATCACTCAAACTATAAATTTCTTAAATATAGAGGTGACTGAACACAGTTAATTGATCTAGGCCTACTGCAAAAATGTGGTACATTGTTCGTTTTACATTGAAATATCAGATGTAGATCTATGATATAAACTAGATCTATGCAAGTATTTAAGTGATGAGTTTGAGCTTCTTTTTCTGGAGCATACACTGCCCTTATTATTTGAGGTAATCAAAGCATGTATACCTTTGAAAGGTTGACAGTTGGTTCACAACAAATGCAGCTTAATCCTGGTTAAATCTAATGCTGATATAAGTTTTGTTTTCTTGACTGTTCTTCAGAAACTGTTGCTTTTTGCTTCAATGCCCTTTTTTTGGACATATTTTGGCTTCAATAGCTTTTCTTCACAAAGTTTCATTTCATTAATTTTTGTGAACTGCCTACTTTTTGCTTTTTAACTTTCAGATAAGCTTATTTGTTTCATTAATCTATCAGTTTTTTTGTTTGTGTAACTACAAAAAGTAACTGGTCAATTAAAAAATACACGAAAGCATGCATGCTCTCTGACTTGGAAAAAAACGTTGGTAAAGAATTCAATATTTTATCAACATGCATGTGTTTAGGCAAATAAATTCTGCAAATGTAATTTTCCCTAATTAATGGAGTTTTTCTTGCTTCAATATTCTGTTTGTGTACTTTTTTGGTTTCAACTGTTTAATGCTTTGTCTCTTCACACTTTTTTTTCATTCATTTTTGGATAAAAAAGAGTTTCACTTTAGCTAACCGTACTCTGAATCTTATTATTTTTCTTAAACAAAGTTTTGGTTTTAAAACTGTGCCAAGTGACCGCAATCATGGAAATAAATTCTTGTCCAACAAAGCAGAACATTCTGCAAATGCAATTATTTGCCCTTTTCTGTTTTTTTGGCTTCATGAATTGGCTTGTTTTCTTCTCATTTAGTGTTTTTATAACAAAAAAAGATTCAGTGTCTCTATATATTGGGTAGGTTTTTGTGAATTACCTTTTCTTTAACTTCAGTTATATTTTTTCTTTAGTTTGTCAGGTTTAAAAAAAAACAGCAAAAGGCTAACCAACCAAAGAAAAACAATTCTAGTCTACGCTAGCTGGGTTTTAAAATAAAGTGACTACACCGACCAAGGAAAAAAAATCCAACTGGTGTTCTTGATTAAGAAATCAGAAAGAATGTTTTGACACCACCATTTTTGTTTAAAAACTTACATCTTAGGTTGGGACTATTTTTGTTCTTGCCATACACAGAATTTGAAAAGGGGGGTGGTGTCCAAACTCGTCACTGCATGTGGGGGGTCCATGCCACCTCATATAGCATTCTTCCCCAGAAGGGGGGGGGGGGGGTCCATGCCTCAGATGGAAAAAAATTACATTAAAAAATGGCATTCATCGTCAAAAAGGTGAGGGGGTGGGGGTCTGGACCTCTTAAAATCCCCCCTCCCTGGATCTGCCCTAGCTCTATCAGTGTTTTCTTCAACAAATTTGAAAACATTTATTCGTAACATGTAAATTGAAGAACTTGTCATGTGCGTATGTCTATAAGTCATATACTTGTTTTTCAAATAACATACTTTACATAGTCATAGACACAAGCTTTCCATTCTTGAAGCTTAAAACAATGAGTTGTACCCTGGCAGATCTATCATCTGGTGCTTGTGTAACAGGGATGTGAGCTGCAATGACTGTCAAAAGGTATCAGTGAAAAATAATATGTTATTTAATGCTAACCTACCTATTTCGCCTTTGCAGCTGAAGCCGTATCCATCATTCGTTAGGCCAATTTAAACACTCAAAGTGTCAGTGAAACTTAGCCTGTTGACAATTGTTCAATCCGAAAAAGGCTACTCATGCTACCCGGACCAGACAATGTAACTATACAAAGCCTGGTAATCGAACCAGCAGTTAATTTGTCAAGGACAATTAAGTTCGGAAAACCTGGGAAAGTTTGGACAAAAAGCACAAAACTTCAAAACATAACACTGTCAGTGTCACTGCAAGGTGGGCGATAATACCCCACGATGCCAATCGAAAAGCGGACAGTACCTTTCGTTGAAGAAGGCTTTTGTGCTATTTGTATCTTAGGCAGTTTTCTGAAGATGATATGGTTTAATCGCGTAGTCGTTGAAACATTCGCCGAATCGCTTGTTTCTCACAGTCATCTAAATCGGATTCGAAGTGTAATAATTGTGCGGACGAAGCGTTACGTCCCACCCGGCAGTTCGAATTGACGCGCCGCCTGCCTGCGAGAGTGTGATTGGCTGAAATTTAACTTGAATTAAACAGAGTCCGGCACAGTCCGAAAAATCGGCCTGAGGGACCGGTCTTATCGCTCATCTGTGAGGGACCGGTATTATCGCTCATGTGTTCACGGTTTTTCAATCGCATGGACATATGAAATTTAAAAAAAAAAATTTTTTATACATGTGTGTTGCTATAGAAGCTCGCTTCGCTCGCTATTATCTATGACACAATGTATCGATGACACATTGGCCCAAACAAGGTGTAGGTTCAATACAATATTATCTACGACACAATGTATCTGTGACACAATGTATCTGTGACACAATGTATATGTGACACAATGTATCTGTGACACAATGTTTCGATGACACAATGTATCTATGACACAATGTATCTATGACACAATGTATCTATGACACAATGTATCTATGACACAATGTATCTACGACACAAGGTATATATAACACAGGGTATCTATGACACAGGGTAGCTATGACACATGGTAGCTGCGACACAATGTATCTATGACACAGGGTCTCTATGACACAGGGTATCTATGACAGGGTATTTATGACACAGGGTATCTATGACACATTGTATCTATGACACAGGGTATCTATGACACATTGTATCTATGACACAGGGTATCTATGGCACATTTTATCTATGACGCAGGGTATCTATGGCACAATGTATCTATGACACAGGGTATCTATGACACATTGTATCTATGACACATTGTATCTATGACACAGGGTATCTATGACACATTTTATCTATGACGCAGGGTATCTATGGCACAATGTATCTATGACACAGGGTATCTATGACACATTGTATCTATGACACATTGTATCTATGACGCAGGGTATCTATGACACATTTTATCTATGACGCAGGGTATCTATGGCACATTTTATCTATGACACAGGGTAGCTATGACACATTGTATCTATGACACAGGGTATCTACGACACAAGGTATATATAACACAGGGTATCTATGACACAGGGTAGCTATGACACATGGTAGCTGCGACACAATGTATCTATGACACAGGGTCTCTATGACACAGGGTATCTATGACACAGGGTATTTATGACACAGGGTATCTATGACACATTTTATCTATGACGCAGGGTATCTATGGCACAATGTATCTATGACGCAGGGTATCTATGACGCAGGGTATCTATGACACATTGTATCTATGACACAGGGTATCTATGACACATTGTATCTATGACACAGGGCATCTATGGCACATTTTATCTATGACGCAGGGTATCTATGGCACAATGTATCTATGACACAGGGTATCTATGACACATTGTATCTATGACACATTGTATCTATGACACAGGGTATCTATGACACATTTTATCTATGACGCAGGGTATCTATGGCACAATGTATCTATGACACAGGGTATCTATGACACATTGTATCTATGACACATTGTATCTATGACGCAGGGTATCTATGACACATTTTATCTATGACGCAGGGTATCTATGGCACATTTTATCTATGACACAGGGTAGCTATGACACATTGTATCTATGACACAGGGTATCTATGGCACATTTTATCTATGACACAGGGTATCTATGGCACATTTTATCTATGACACAGGGTATCTATGACACATTTTATCTATGACACAGGGTAGCTATGACACATTGTATCTATGACACAGGGTATCTATGGCACATTGTATCTATGACACAGGGTATCTATGACACATTGTATCTATGACACAGGGTATCTATGGCACATTTTATCTATGACACAGGGTATCTATGCCACATTTTATCTATGACACAGGGTAGCTATGACACAATGTATCTATGACACAGGGTATCTATGACACAGGGTATGTATGACACAGTGTATCTATGACACACTGTATCTATGACACAATGTCTCGATGACACAATGTATCTGACACAATGTCTTGATGACACATTGGCACAAACATGGTGTAGGTTCCATACAATATTATCTTTGACACAATCTATTTATGACACAGGTTATCTATGAAACATGCAATGATTGTCGGTTTTATTATTAAGCCTTAGACTTATTACGAAATCAATGGCACACATCAAGGAATCAACCTGGAAGGTTTTATCATATATTCTTAATGCGAACAGGTGCTTGTGAAAGCTGCAGCAGTGCAAGCCGGTAAGATGTTCTGACCAAATTGCTAACCTTCAGAATTTACAACGGCCATTTTCACTGCTCAGATCTTGGGTTCGGCATGGAATGCTTTAGCGTGAAGCATTAACACCGCTGGTCTTATTGCTAGAACTTCAACGACGCGTTCATGTTTATGTCAAAGGCCAATGAAAAATGATGTCCCATTCATAGAACTCCTCACGCTAGTTTTGGTGATGGCCGACCTACTCCCACTAACAAACTGCCTTCATGGCCGACCTACTCTCCCTAACAAACTGCCTTGATGGCCGACCTACTCCCCCTAACAAACTGCCTGGTGATGGCCGACCTACTCCCCCTAACAAACTGCCTGGTGATGGCCGACCTACTCTCCCTAACAAACTGCCTTGATGGCCGACCTACTCCCTCTAACAAACTGCCTGGTGATGGCCGACCTACTCCCCCTAACAAACTGCTTTGATGGCCGACCTACTCCCCCTAACAAACTGCCTGGTGATGGCCGACCTACTCCCCCTAACAAACTGCCTGGTGATGGCCGACCTACTCCCCCTAACAAACTGCCTTGATGGCCGACCTACTCCCCCTAACAAACTGCCTGGTGATGGCCGACCTACTCCCCCTAACAAACTGCCTGGTGATGGCCGACCTACTCCCCCTAACAAACTGCCTGGTGGTGGCCGACCTACTCCCCCTAACAAACTGCCTGGTGGTGGCCGACCTACTCCCCCTAACAAACTGCCTGGTGATGGCCGACCTACTCCCCCTAACAAACTGCCTTGATGGCCGACCTACTCTCCCTATCAAACTGCCTGGTGATGGCCGACCTACTCCCCCTAACAAACTGCCTGGTGATGGCCGACCTACTCCCACTAACAAACTGCCTGGTGATGGCCGACCTACTCCCCCTAACAAACTGCCTTGATGGCCGACCTACTCCCCCTAACAAACTGCCTTGATGGCCGACCTACTCCCCCTAACAAACTGCCTGGTGATGGCCGACCTACTCTCCCTAACAAACTGCCTTGATGGCCGACCTACTCCCTCTAACAAACTGCCTGGTGATGGCCGACCTACTCCCCCTAACAAACTGCTTTGATGGCCGACCTACTCCCCCTAACAAACTGCCTGGTGATGGCCGACCTACTCTCCCTAACAAACTGCCTGGTGATGGCCGACCTACTCCCCCTAACAAACTGCCTGGTGATGGCCGACCTACTCTCCCTAACAAACTGCCTTGATGGCCGACCTACTCCCCCTAACAAACTGCCTGGTGATGGCCGACCTACTCCCCCTAACAAACTGCCTGGTGATGGCCGACCTACTCCCCCTAACAAACTGCCTGGTGATGGCCGACCTACTCCCCCTAACAAACTGCCTTGATGGCCGACCTACTCCCCCTAACAAACTGCCTGGTGATGGCCGACCTACTCCCCCTAACAAACTGCCTGGTGATGGCCGACCTACTCCCCCTAACAAACTGCCTGGTGGTGGCCGACCTACTCCCCCTAACAAACTGCCTGGTGGTGGCCGACCTACTCCCCCTAACAAACTGCCTGGTGATGGCCGACCTACTCCCCCTAACAAACTGCCTTGATGGCCGACCTACTCTCCCTATCAAACTGCCTGGTGATGGCCGACCTACTCCCCCTAACAAACTGCCTGGTGATGGCCGACCTACTCCCCCTAACAAACTGCCTGGTGATGGCCGACCTACTCCCCCTAACAAACTGCCTTGATGGCCGACCTACTCCCCCTAACAAACTGCCTTGATGGCCGACCTACTCCCCCTAACAAACTGCCTGGTGATGGCCGACCTACTCCCCCTAACAAACTGCCTGGTGATGGCCGACCTACTCCCCCTAACAAACTGCCTGGTGATGGCCGACCTACTCCCCCTAACAAACTGCCTGGTGATGGCCGACCTACTCCCCCTAACAAACTGCCTGGTGATGGCCGACCTACTCCCCCTAACAAACTGCCTGGTGATGGCCGACCTACTCCCCCTAACAAACTGCCTGGTGATGGCCGACCTACTCCCCCTAACAAACTGCCTGGTGATGGCCGACCTACTCCCCCTAACAAACTGCCTGGTGATGGCCGACCTACTCCCCCTAACAAACTGCCTTGATGGCCGACCTACTCCCCCTAACAAACTGCCTGGTGATGGCCGACCTACTCCCCCTAACAAACTGCCTGGCGATGGCCGACCTACTCCCCCTAACAAACTGCCTGGTGATGGCCGACCTACTCCCCCTAACAAACTGCCTGGTGATGGCCGACCTACTCCCCCTAACAAACTGCCTTGATGGCCGACCTACTCCCCCTAACAAACTGCCTGGTGATGGCCGACCTACTCCCCCTAACAAACTGCCTGGTGATGGCCGACCTACTCCCCCTAACAAACTGCCTGGTGATGGCCGACCTACTCCCCCTAACAAACTGCCTGATGATGGCCGACCTACTCCCCCTAACAAACTGCCTGGTGATGGCCGACCTACTCCCCCTAACAAACTGCCTGGTGATGGCCGACCTACTCCCCCTAACAAACTGCCTGGTGATGGCCGACCTACTCCCCCTAACAAACTGCCTGGTGATGGCCGACCTACTCCCCCTAACAAACTGCCTGGTGATGGCCGACCTACTCCCCCTAACAAACTGCCTGGTGATGGCCGACCTACTCCCCCTAACAAACTGCCTGGTGATGGCCGACCTACTCCCCCTAACAAACTGCCTGGTGATGGCCGACCTACTCCCCCTAACAAACTGCCTGGTGATGGCCGACCTACTCTCCCTAACAAACTGCCTGGTGATGGCCGACCTACTCCCCCTAACAAACTGCCTGGTGATGGCCGACCTACTCCCCCTAACAAACTGCCTGGTGGTGGCCGACCTACTCCCCCTAACAAACTGCCTTGATGGCCGACCTACTCCCCCTAACAAACTGCCTGGTGATGGCCGACCTACTCCCCCTAACAAACTGCCTGGTGATGGCCGACCTACTCCCCCTAACAAACTGCCTGGTGATGGCCGACCTACTCCCCCTAACAAACTGCCTGGTGATGGCCGACCTACTCCCCCTAACAAACTGCCTGGTGATGGCCGACCTACTCCCCCTAACAAACTGCCTAGTGATGGCCGACCTACTCCCCCTAACAAACTGCCTGGTGATGGCCGACCTACTCCCCCTAACAAACTGCCTAGTGATGGCCGACCTACTCCCCCTAACAAACTGCCTGGTGATGGCCGACCTACTCCCCCTAACAAACTGCCTGGTGATGGCCGACCTACTCCCCCTAACAAACTGCCTAGTGATGGCCGACCTACTCCCCCTAACAAACTGCCTGGTGATGGCCGACCTACTCCCCCTAACAAACTGCCTGGTGATGGCCGACCTACTCCCCCTAACAAACTGCCTGGTGATGGCCGACCTACTCCCCCTAACAAACTGCCTAGTGATGGCCGACCTACTCCCCCTAACAAACTGCCTGGTGATGGCCGACCTACTCCCCCTAACAAACTGCCTGGTGATGGCCGACCTACTCCCCCTAACAAACTGCCTGGTGATGGCCGACCTACTCCCCCTAACAAACTGCCTGGTGATGGCCGACCTACTCCCCCTAACAAACTGCCTGGTGATGGCCGACCTACTCCCCCTAACAAACTGCCTGGTGATGGCCGACCTACTCCCCCTAACAAACTGCCTGGTGATGGCCGACCTACTCCCCCTAACAAACTGCCTGGTGATGGCCGACCTACTCCCCCTAACAAACTGCCTGGTGATGGCCGACCTACTCCCCCTAACAAACTGCCTGGTGATGGCCGACCTACTCCCCCTAACAAACTGCCTGGTGATGGCCGACCTACTCCCCCTAACAAACTGCCTGGTGATGGCCGACCTACTCCCCCTAACAAACTGCCTGGTGATGGCCGACCTACTCCCCCTAACAAACTGCCTGGTGATGGCCGACCTACTCCCCCTAACAAACTGCCTGGTGATGGCCGACCTACTCCCCCTAACAAACTGCCTGGTGATGGCCGACCTACTCCCCCTAACAAACTGCCTGGTGATGGCCGACCTACTCCCCCTAACAAACTGCCTGGTGATGGCCGACCTACTCCCCCTAACAAACTGCCTGGTGATGGCCGACCTACTCCCCCTAACAAACTGCCTGGTGATGGCCGACCTACTCCCCCTAACAAACTGCCTGGTGATGGCCGACCTACTCCCCCTAACAAACTGCCTGGTGATGGCCGACCTACTCCCCCTAACAAACTGCCTGGTGATGGCCGACCTACTCCCCCTAACAAACTGCCTGGTGATGGCCGACCTACTCCCCCTAACAAACTGCCTGGTGATGGCCGACCTACTCCCCCTAACAAACTGCCTGGTGATGGCCGACCTACTCCCCCTAACAAACTGCCTGGTGATGGCCGACCTACTCCCCCTAACAAACTGCCTGGTGATGGCCGACCTACTCCCCCTAACAAACTGCCTGGTGATGGCCGACCTACTCCCCCTAACAAACTGCCCGGTGATGGCCGACCTACTCCCCCTAACAAACTGCCCGGTGATGGCCGACCTACTCCCCCTAACAAACTGCCCGGTGATGGCCGACCTACTCCCCCTAACAAACTGCCTGGTGATGGCCGACCTACTCCCCCTAACAAACTGCCTGGTGATGGCCGACCTACTCCCCCTAACAAACTGCCTGGTGATGGCCGACCTACTCCCCCTAACAAACTGCCTGGTGATGGCCGACCTACTCCCCCTAACAAACTGCCTGGTGATGGCCGACCTACTCCCCCTAACAAACTGCCTGGTGTATATTCAGGACGCTTTAACCACTTGTGGTCATATCGCGTCAATGGGAGAAGGAAGGGAGAGTGGAGCCATGTCCCCCGGGGTAACCCCCTACTCTTTGAGAGGAAGGACATGGGATCTTTATCCTGCGACCACACAGACATGGCCACAGCGGGGCGCGAACCACCGACCACACAGACATGGCCACAGCGGGGCGCCAACCACCGACCCATGAGCATTAACGATCTCGCAAGCTACATTCAGTGGCGCCACTCGGCACGTGAGGCCCATGATTCCCCCCCCCCTTTAACTTGAAAAAAAGACGATACACAAATATTGTATCATGGCCTCTTCATATAAGTGCACCTCTCCCCCCCCCCCCCCCTCTTCACGTTTTTTTTGCAAAATCGTGTAGGTGTCACTGATATTGTTTGCCACTTACTTGGGTAGAAGTTGTCCACTTTGTAATCAGGCGAACTACTCCGAGAGCCATCTCCATTGCCATGGCTACTGGCTTCCCTGGCGTCCGCGGTGGAGTCGTAGTCGACGAAGAGTCCGAAAAGAACGATGAAGAGGAGTTGTAGAAGTAAGAGCACGGCGGTCAGTTTGCCTTTTCTCCACATGGCCCCCATGATTAACTGATCGCAGAGGAAGCCACACAGTTATGCTTAAGTTCGATGCTTGGTCTGTCTGTGTTGTTACGCGTGACGCTTCGTCGACTGTCTCTGGTCGCGTTCAGTCACGGCTTGTTGTTGTATCTGGAAACTTGCATGAAAATGAGAAAGTGCTCTTTAAGACAGGGCTTTATATAGGTAGCGGTACACAGAGTCAGGCTGGGGTGGGGCGGATGGTACGGGGGAGGGGGGCGGGTGGGGAGAGGGCGGGGGACGGCTAGAGGCACACAACGCCCTTGTTGATTGGTGAGCCTGGGTAATGGCGTCACGTGAGGTGAGAGCGATGCTGTTAAGATGGTTGTGAGAGCGTGACGGGGGGGGGGGGATGGGGGGTCCAAACATAGGTCTTAATGTGAGGTGGGAGGTATGAGGGAAGGGGGGGGGGGGGCAATGCATTCCCGCAATTGCTCGCAATTATATCCCTACGCGCCTATTCGCAGTTCGCTATTTTGTGTGTGGTGTCGACCGCGGCTCGCTTTCGCGTCCGCGCGCGATAAAAATAAACCGCGCAGTTTTATGTTGAAATGTTTGTTTTTACAGACTCAAGGAGATATAAAACATATGCTTCATAGAGGTTGAGATACTTTTAGTCTTGATTCTAAAACGTAACAAATCTAAGATGGCGCATGTAAGTATATTGCTTTAAAGGCTGATGGGAGTTAACTTGTGTAACATACATCGACCGCTCGGTTGTTAGTGAGGCCCTGCCGATCTCAATGGGGGGGGGGGGGAGGGGGGTCTGAGGTGTGTTTACTGCGTAAATACTACAGGAAGATAACATAATAAATAAAATTGAGGTCTCGTTAAATTTCGGTGGAATAAAAGATGTAGATGAAATATTGGCCCAGACTAGGGGTTTGTCCGACGGGGAATCGAGGCTGTCTGGGAAGGTATTTTCCGGTGGGGGTGGGGATGACGTGGGTGGGTATGTGTTTCCAGAGGGTGGTTATCTGTGGGGGGGCAATTGCCTCGGAGGGGAATTGTCTGGGATGGGGGTGGAGGGGGGGGGGGGGGGTGGAGGGTGACAATTGCCAGGAGGGAGGAACTCGTGTGGAACTTACCGGGGGAGAGTTGTCCTGGCGGGGGGGAGCATTATCGATGGGGGGGGGGGTGTCCTACGGAAAATCGTCCAGAGGGGAATAGTTGGGGGGGGGGGGGAGGGAGTTGCCCGGGGGGAGTTGTCTGGGGGTTGTCTCGGGGCAGTTGTCCGGCGGGAGTTGTCTCGGGGGGGGTGTTGTCCGGGCGAGACTTGTCCTATGGGGTGATTGTCTGGGGGGGGGGGTCGGGAGGGGGGATGTCTGGAGGGGGGGATTGTCTGGGGGAAAACTGGGGCATTTCTGCAAATTAGTGTCGGGGCCCAGCCTAAGCCTAATAACACACGTTATCAGGTGATGAAAAGAAAGAGTTCACTCTTAATTAGAACTTTTTCAAGATGGTACCAGATGTATTTTGCTCTATTAAATAGGCAGAGCTCGTTAGTTTTATGTTCAATTCTGGAAAATTCGAATGTTGCAAGGAATTACAGCTGATATATTGTCCGTTTTGCCAGAATCTTGGGGTGAGTTCGGATATGCGACCAGAGTACTCGGCGCAGATATTTGGAGCATGCGCACTCAAACTATCCGCTCAGGCGCGGATCAAGATAAACCGAGCGCCAAATTCGCGATCCGCGTGAATGTTGCACTTGCTGAACTGCACAAATCATGAAAATCATTAAACAGTACCGAAAAATAAATCAACGGATACGTGTTGTGTTTATTTTTTTATTTTCGTTGTTATAATATCATTTACAATTTGTTTGCAGGTTGAAATACTACCTTATATATATTGTACGTATTATGAGACCTGGACGCCATATTGGAAATCCTCGTGACCCTCCTCTGGGTGGGGAGGAAGATCCGGGAGTAACATGTACCACGGGAGCGCCCTTTCGGACCACAGTCTCCGCGTTCGGTTATGCACTCGGCGGTGTCCGGCTACTCCGCTCTGCCCCCGGCCGACAGCAGCGGCACAAGGGGAGCTTGCGTAACGCCATCTAGCGAGTGGGAGTTTGACATCAGGGAGCCAAGATGGGGGGGGGGCGAGAGGTTGAGAGACCAGGGGTCCTGGGGAGGGAGAGAGGGGGGGGCCTACATGCTAATTCGATAATAATTAGAGCAATGGAAATAAGCATCGTGCAGCGATTATTGGGGTGCAGCCATCTTCGTGCAATTGAATATCCCGCAATATTATTCAAAAACGTGTCTGCCATATATTTATGATCAATTTAATATGTTTGATTTCTCTTCGGGATCTTATTGAAATGGATGTGAGGGTGGGAGGGGGTGAGGGCGAGGTTCAGACACCAGGGTCCGTAAGTTCGAAACGCCAGGGGCAAAATATTTCACTCGAGGAATAGGACATTAGCATGGAGTGGGGCGAAATATTTGGCCCCCACGGCTTTGAACTTAAAGTATAAAAGATCAAAGCCCCAGGGCGAAAAAAACGGCCCCAAACCCGTAAATTGCCCCGATTTCGCCCTGATTCAGGGCGCTTCAGGTTTTGCTTCAGGGCCAAAACAGGGCGTATTAGGGTCATTTATCTAAACTGACCAATTGGGGCAAAAAAGCTGAGCAGGGCGAAATTGGGGCGAAATCGGGGCGAAATCAGGGGTAATTTACCAGTTTGGGGCCGTTTTTATCGCCCTGCGGCCTTATACTTACAGCCAGGGCAGGAAAATGGCCCTGGCTGGGGCATTTGTTTCGCCCTGAAATCGCCCCATTTTGGTCCCAATCATACTTCCGGGCCCAGGGCCCGTAAGTTCGAAACACAAAGGGCAAAATATTTCGCCCTAGAATAGGACATTAGCATGGAGCGGGGCGACATATTTGGCCCCCGCCGTTCGAACTTACGTGCCCTGCAGGAGTCAAGATGGAAGGGGGACAGGTTGAGAGACCAGGGCTCGTAAGTTCGAACGGCGGGGGCCAAATATGTCGCCCCGCTCCATGCTAATGTCCTATTCTAGGGCAAAATATTTTGCCCCTGGCGTTTCGAATTTACGGGCCCTGGGGTCAGGGTGGAAGAGGGACGGGCAGAGACTCAGATATCAGGGGTCAGGGTGGAAAAAGGGACGGGCAGAGACTCAGATATCAAGGGTCAGGGTGGGAAGGGGGACGGGCCAAACCCAGATATCAGGGGTCAGGGTGGAAGGGGGACGGGCCGAGACTCAGATATCAGGGGTCCGGGGGGAGGCTCGGAGACCAAGAGGCAGGTGGGAGAGGGGGGGATCGCACTCCCATAGGGATGATTTAGTAGACTGGATACAAGCGTTGGGGCTCTTTCAAGCCCGCTTTGATGCACACGGTCCGGCCTCGGAATCCTCGCGTGACGTTCGCCCTCGTCAGCAAGTCACAAACGCCGTCTCCTTTGTCAGCTTCAAGAAACATTTAGAAAAGAAATAGAATAGAATAGTGTTTATTGCTTACTCATTGTAAGCGAAGGAAAGAACACTTGTCATCGAATACGAAAATAGGATACCAACCCTGCAGTCCAACATAGCGCACCCCTGCCCCCCAGGCCCGCCCCCCCCCCCCACAAGGATACCCCTCCACACCGCCACGAATCACTGGTTAAGGTGGGCGCCTAAGAGTAATAGTTCTGGGCCAAGGCCGCCTGTCGCCTTCTGAACCAGGAGAACCTCCTCCGGTGCCCCCGCTGTGACGGACAGAGCGCTGGACGAGTTGTGGGACGACCTTTCATGTCACTAAAGATAGCCGTGCCACTCCCGCACCCATCATGTTTCAAGTGGACTTGAACATTGCCGTCGACATGATTTATAAATAGGCTTAAGACTAAATGACACAGCTTTTTTTTTTCTATTGATGATGTTTACAGCCTGTGAAAATGTCATATTTAATTCATATCAACTCCCCGCACCCCGTCACCATAACGCCCTCACCGTCACCCCGTCACCCTACCGCCATCACCGTCACCCCGTCAGCCTACCGCCATCACCGTCACCCCGTCACCCTAACGCCATCACCGTCACCCCGTCACCATAACGCCATCACCGTCACCCCGTCACTCTAACGCCATCACCGTCACCCCGTCACCCTAACGCCATCACCGTCACCCCGTCAGCCTACCGCCATCACCGCCACCCCGTCACCCTAACGCCATCACCGTCACCCCGTCACCCTAACGCCATCACCGCCACCCCGTCAGCCTACCGCCATCACCGCCACCCCGTCACCATAACGCCATCACCGTCACCCCGTCACCCTAACGCCATCACCGCCACCCCGTCAGCCTACCGCCATCACCGTCACCCCGTCACCCTACCGCCATCACCGTCACCCCATCACCCTAACGCCATCACCATCACCCCGTCACCATAACGCCCTCACCGTCATCCCGTCAGCCTACCCCCATCACCGTCATCCCGTCACCATAACGCCATCACTGGCACCCCGTCACCCTAACCCCTTCACCCCACCCCGTCACCCTAACGCCATCACCGCCACCCCGTCACGCTAACGCCCTCACCGTCACCCCGTCACCCTAACGCCCTCACCGTCACCCCGTCACCCTAACGCCATCACCGCCACCCCGTCACCCTAACGCCATCACCCTCACCCCGTCACCATAACGCCCTCATCGTCACCCTATCACCATAACGTCATCACCGCCACCCCGTCACCCTAACGTCATCACCGTCACCCCGTCACCATAACGCCATCACCGCCACCCCGTCACCCTAACGCCATCACCGTCACCCCGTCACCATAACGCCATCACCGTCACCCCGTCACCCTAACGCCATCACCGTCACCCCGTCACCCTAACGCCATCACCGCCACCCCGTCACCCTAACGCCATCACCGTCACCCCGTCACCTTAACGCCATCACCGCCACCCCGTCACCTTAACGCCATCACCGTCACCCCGTCACCCTAACCCCTTCACCGCCACCCCGTCACCCTAACGCCATCACCGCCACCCCGTCACTCTAACGCCTTCACCGCCACCCCGTCACCCTAACGCCATCACCATCACCCCGTCACCCTAACGCCATCACCGCCACCCCGTCACCCTAACGCCATCACCGTCACCCCGTCACCCTAACGCCATCACCGCCACCCCGTCACCCTAACGCCTTCACCGCCACCCCGTCACCCTAACGCCATCATCATCACCCCGTCACCCTAACGCCATCACCGCCACCCCGTCACCCTAACGCCATCACCGTCACCCCGTCACCATAACGCCCTCACCCTCACCCCGTCACCCTAACGCCTTCACCGCCACCCCGTCACCATAACGCCCTCACCGTCACCCCGTCACCATAACGCCCTCACCCTCACCCCGTCACCCTAACGCCCTCACCGCCACCCCGTCACCCTAACGCCATCACCGTCACCCCGTCACTCTCACGCCATCACCGTCACCCCGTCACCCTAACGCCATCACCGTCACCCCATCACCATAACGCCCTCACCGTCACCCTGTCACCCTAAAGCCATCACCGTCACCCTAACGCCATCACCGTCACCCCGTCACCCAGGTTAATAAATTAGCGCTTAATCTTAGCAAAATTAGCAAAAATTAATGATCTTTAAATCCCCTCGTAAAAAAATGTCTGTTTTATCCAAAGTACAAATTTCGGGTCATGCTATTGAGCAGGTCTCATGCATAAAGTTTTTCGGGGTTCAACTCGATAGTAGCCTGCTCTGGAAAGAACATCTAAAATACATTAAAGGCAAGATTGCAAGGGGTTTAGGGGTAATTACTCGGGCTAGCCCTTATGAAAATATCCTATGGTTATCCTATAGTATAACTATAGTTTTCATAGTATTACTATAGTATTACTATGTCTTGTATAGTTATACTATAGTTAGTTGGAAATACTATGGTAGTTACTATACAATTACTATAGTCTCACTAGGAATACTATAGTATTACTATAGTTTTCATAGTAGTACTATAGTTTTCATAGTAATACTATAGTCATTTAGAAATACTATGGTAGTTACTATAGGATTACTATAGTCTCACTAGGAGTACTATAGTATTACTATAGTTTTCATAGTAGTACTTTAGTTTTCATAGTAATACTATAGTTATTTAGAAATACTATGGTAGTTACTATAGGATTACTATAGTCTCACTAGGAGTACTATAGTATTACTATAGTTTTCGAAATAATACTATAGTTGTTTGGAAATACTATGGTAGTTACTATAGGATTACTATAGTTTCACTACGATTACTATAGTTTCACTAGGATTACTATAGTCTCACTGGGAATACTATAGTTTTCATAGTATTACTATGTCCTGTATAGTAATACTATAGTTATTTAGAAATACTATGGTAGTTACTATAGGATTACTATAGTCTCACTAGGAGTACTATAGTATTACTATAGTTTTCATAGTAATACTATAGTTATTTAGAAATACTATGGTAGTTACTATAGGATTACTATAGTCTCACTAGGAGTACTATAGTATTACTATAGTTTTCGAAATAATACTATAGTTGTTTGGAAATACTATGGTAGTTACTATAGGATTACTACAGTATTACTATATTCTCACTTGGAATATTATAGTACTACTATAGTCTCACTAGGAATACTATAGTCTCACTAGGAATACTATAGTCTCACTAGGAATACTATAGTATTGCTATAGTTTTCATAGTAATACTATAGTTAGCAGGACTATGACATATGTTTACTATAGTTTCACAAGGAGTACTATAGTATTACTATAGTATCATTATGAGTATATATATAATATTACTTTAGTATTGGTAGAAGTATTATTGTATTACTATAGTATCAGTAGGAGTATTATAGGTACTACGATGGTAGTTACTATAGGATTACTATTGTTTTACTAGGAGTACAATAATATTACAATACCTACCATAGTAATACTATACTTCGAACTACGATGGTAGTTAAGGTAGTAGCTAATTACTATACCCACCATAATAATACTACAGTATTTAGACAGTTTGTTACCGTGGGATTATTGTATAGTTATACTATGGTCTTGCCTCAATATGAGGTATTGAACGCGCAATCAGACACGATCAAACGTGCGACGTTTGATACCGACTGGGCCAACCGGTCTGCACAGTGGCAGGGGCGTTTGAATGCACCTGCTTCTTTGTGCGCCCCGCCGGTCCGTTATTTACCTTTTCTTGAAATAATAACCTTAAGTGAAAAACCGCGAAGAGAACTGCGTTTCGGTCGGCACTAAAAGCCATAACGCTATTGAAATTAAATTTAAAAGTATCCATCTTTTATTCATTGGTAACATATACAATCGATCGCCGTTGTAAACGGGTGTCAAATCTCGCTGTTTATCGGTGTAAATGGGCGTCAGGTTTGTATTTTATAATCAGCGCATTCACGCTCCAAGTACAATTACAGGTTAAGAATTTGTGTCGGCCATGATACGTGGTGTGACATTGAAACAGGTAGGTTTGCTTGTTTCGCTCTTAGAGACGTGTGTATGTACGAAGAGATGGGGATGGGATGCTATCATGGAGCCCATGATAGAGCAGAGCGTACAGATGGAGGGGCTCGAAGCCGACGGGGTGGGTCCGCGCCCTATGCAGTCGGCAGTGAAAGAGAACTTCCCACTGCACCCATCTCACCCCGGCCAGTGGATACCTGCGTCTTGTAACAAGAGCCTCGCCTAATTTATGGCTTCTGGACCCTCCTCCATCGGCAGAGAAGTACACATGCCGGCAACACTACTTGCCACATGTGTGCGCCGTTGCGCATCGACAAAGTTGGGGGAGAGGCAGGTTTTTATGACCCATACAGCGGTAGTGGGGCTGGCCAAATTAATGGGAGTTGTAAATGCTGGCGTCATGGCTGGGCATGGTGAGAGACCTGCACAAATTCAAACTTGTGTCAGTACTTGTCCTGCATGCTATAGGCTTGCCCAGTTGAGATTTCATCTACTGGGTATATTCAGTTCCAGCTATATGTTTAATATTTGCAGAGTCACCAATGCTTCCCAAAGACGCTGCATGTATACCTTTTGGTATTTCAATAATATCTTTAAAAGTGATGAATTTGAGCTCCATATTATACAATGTCTGTTTATTACTATATTATTGCAGTTTGCAACAATACCAGATTATTTTTACATGGAAAATGTTTCTGATTTCTAACTCAAATTTCTGATTACCAGTATGCCAGTGCATAAAACCAAAAGTATGAATAAAAGAGATAAAATGACAAAATGCAGGTCTTTTGCAATATTTGTGGTTGATGTGTACATAGATCTATACATGCATTATAAAATGATTTTGTATAGGTGCAATGATAAATGGTGATATGATATGACAAAAATACCATGATTTATTATTGCAGTACTATTGTCATCATTTTGAATAAGCTGGTACCCCATGACATGGGCCTGTGCCATATCTGCCATTGTTATATACACTATAGTACTATGGTATTCCAGGTGATAGTGATACTATGGCTACCAAAACTATAGTATTACTATAGTCAAGATAACTATAGTATTACTATAGTCCAGATGACTATGGTATTACCATAGTCTAGATAACTATAGTATTACCATAGCCTAGATAACTATAGTATTACTATAGTCTAGGTAACTATAGTATTACTATAGTCTAGGTAACTATAGTATCACTATAGTCTAGATAACTATAGTATTACTATAGCCTAGATAACTATAGTATTACTATAGTCTAGATAACTATAGTATTACTATAGTCTAGATAACTATAGTATTACTATAGTCTAGATAACTATAGTATTACTATAGTCTAGATAGCTATAGTATTACTAGTCTAGATAACTATAGTATTACTATAGTCTAGATAACTATAGTATTACTATAGTCTAGATAACTACAGTATTACTATAGTAATACTATAGTCTAGATAACTATAGTATTACTATAGTAATACTATAGTACAGTACTATTGTGCACGAAATTACCACCGATTTACTATAGTTATAAAAAATTATAGTATTACTATAGTCCAGATAACTATGGTATTACTATAGTCTAGATAACTATAGAATTACTATAGTCTAGATAACTATAGTATTACTATAGTCTAGATAACTATAGTATTACTATAGTAATACTATAGTACAGTACTATTGTGCACGAAATTACCACCGATTTACTATAGTTATGGACCATAGTACTTTTTCATAAGGGAGGAAGGTGTTTACCAGTGATATATTGCGTGGTCTTAATTTTTCATTTGTTTATCCATATCTTTTGTACGCCCAAGAAGTTTGGGGTGGGGCCTATCAGTCCTATTTACATCCATTTTTTATTTTGCCGAAAAGGGCGGTTCCTATAATTACAGGTGTTAACAAGTATTCTCACACGGAAAATCTGTTTAAAGAAATTAATATTTTAACTTTGACGAAATTGTATGAAAATAGTGTTGTTTTTAAGCAATACCAGGGTATATTACCGGAACCTATTCAATCGTTATTTGTTACGAGGTCTAGCATCCACAGTCATGATACTAGAGGAGCGAAGCTACTAAGATATTCGGCTATTACTTTCTTTAATAAATGGTATAATAAGTTAGAATTTAACTCATCCCTTCACTTATTCAAGAGAACAATTATGTCCTCATTAGTAGTAAATTAGTCGAAACTTTATATTTATATCAAACGTTCCTTGAGGTAAACAGCCTACTACTGTGGCCTTTCCACGTTATTTTTTTCGTTTCTACTTGTATCTGTATAGATCCAGTTGTGAAATTTTATTTTTTACGTTAGCCTATAAGCTTCGGCTTCTGCTGTTGTCTATGTAATATATGTTTCTTTATTTGCGATGCATACCCTTGGACAATAAACATTATTATTATTTATATTATTATTATTATTATTACCGTCACCCGGACACCCTAACGCCATCACCGTCACCCCGAGACCGTCACCCCGACACCCTAACGCCATCACCGTCACCCTGTCAGCCTGTCACCCTAACATTATCACCATCACCCCATCACCCTCATCCCATCCTCCTCATTCCATCACCCTCACCCAATCACCATCACCCCATCACCGTCACCCCATCACCCTCACCCCTTCACCATCACCCCACCACCCTCACCCCATCACCCTCACCCCATCACCGTCACCCCATCCCCCCTTACCCCATCACCCTGACCCCATCACCGTCACCCCATCCCCCTCACCCAATCACCCTGACCCTATCACCCTGACCCCATCACCCTGACCCCATCACCGTCACCCCATCCCACACACTCCAGCACCGTCACCCCAACCCCCTCTTACCCCATCACCCTCACCCCATCGCCGTCACCCCATCCCCCTCACCCCATCACCCTCACCTCATCACCCTCACCCCATCACCCTCACCCTATCACCGTCACCCCATCCCCCTCACCCCATCACCCTCACCTCATCACCCTCACCCCATCACCCTCACCCTATCACCGTCACCCCATCCCCCTCACCCATCACCGTCACCCCATCCCCCTTACCCCATCCCCCTCACCCCATCACCGTCACCCCATCACCCCATCCCCCTTTGCCCCATTACCCTCACCCCATAACCCTCACCCCATCCCGTCACCCCATCACCATAACGCCATCACCCTCACCCCATCACCCTCACTTACATTCCAATTAGTCAGTGAAACAAAGACGAGCACAATGTTCACAAAACCGTAACTGGACTGTCGTATATTCCATATCTTGATATGACTTTCTAGACTGCCAGGTACTTTACACCTTTTAACTCACTCTAGACCATCGTGCCTACGTTATAGCCCCGCTACTTTGTAGACTACTATATACATTAAAGCCATATAGCCCTTTCTAGACCACCATATAAATCATAATGCCAAAGCTCATTTTATATCCCCATATACATCATACCCCAATAGCTCACTCTATGCCACAATATACATCATACCCCCATAGCTCACTCTATGCCACAATATAAATCATACCCCCATAGCTCACTCTATGCCACAATATACATCATACTAGCATAGCTCACTCTATGCCACAATATACATCATACCCCCATAGCTCACTCTATGCCACAATATACATCATACCCCCATAGCTCACTCTATGCCACAATATACATCATACCCCCATAGCTCACTCTATGCCACAATTTACATTAAACCCCCATATCTCACTCTATGCCACAATATACATCATACCCCCATAGCTCACTCTATGCCACAATATACATCATACCCCCATAGCTCACTCTATGCCACAATTTACATTAAACCCCCATATCTCACTCTATGCCACAATATACATCATACCCCATACCTCACTCTATGCCACAATATAAATCATACCCCCATAGCTCACTCTATGCCACAATATACATCATACTAGCATAGCTCACTCTATGCCACAATATACATCATACCCCCATAGCTCACTCTATGCCACAATATACATCATACCCCCATAGCTCACTCTATGCCACAATATAAATCATACCCCCATAGCTCACTCTATGCCACAATATACATCATACCCCCATAGCTCACTCTATGCCACAATTTACATTATACCCCGATAGCTCACTCTATGCCACAATATACATCATACCCCATAGCTCTCTCTATGCCACAATATACATCATACCCCAATAGCTCACTCTATGCCACAATAGACACCATACCCCCATAGCTCAGTCTATGCCACCATATACATCATACCCCCATAGCTCACTCTATACCACAATATACATTATACCCCCATAGCTCACCTTATCCCACAATATACATCATAACCCCATAGCTCACTCTATCCCACAATATACATCATACCCCCATAGCTGACTCTCAGCCACAATATACATCATACCCCCATAGCTCACTCTATCCCACAATTTACATTATACCCCCATAGCTCACTCTATTCCACAATATACATCATACCCCATAGCTCTCTCAATGCCACAATATACATCATACCCCCATAGCTCACTCTATTGCCACAATATACACCATACCCCCATAGCTCACTCTATGCCACAATATACATCATACCCCCGTAGCTCACTCTACGCCACAATATACATCATACCCCCATAGCTCACTCTATGCCACAATATACATCATACCCCCATAGCTCACTCTATGCCACAATATACATCATACCCCCATAGCTCACTCTATGCCACAATATACATCATACCCCCATAGCTCACTCTATGCCACAATTTACATTAAACCCCCATATCTCACTCTATGCCACAATATACATCATACCCCATACCTCACTCTATGCCACAATATACATCATACCCCCATAGCTCACTCTATGCCACAATATACATCATACCCCCATAGCTCACTCTATGCCACAATATACATCATACCCCCATAGCTCACTCTATGCCACAATTTACATTATACCCCGATAGCTCACTCTATGCCACAATATACATCATACCCCATAGCTCTCTCTATGCCACAATATACATCATACCCCAATAGCTCACTCTATGCCACAATAGACACCATACCCCCATAGCTCAGTCTATGCCACCATATACATCATACCCCCATAGCTCACTCTATACCACAATATACATTATACCCCCATAGCTCACCTTATCCCACAATATACATCATAACCCCATAGCTCACTCTATCCCACAATATACATCATACCCCCATAGCTGACTCTCAGCCACAATATACATCATACCCCCATAGCTCACTCTATCCCACAATTTACATTATACCCCCATAGCTCACTCTATTCCACAATATACATCATACCCCATAGCTCTCTCAATGCCACAATATACATCATACCCCCATAGCTCACTCTATTGCCACAATATACACCATACCCCCATAGCTCACTCTATGCCACAATATACATCATACCCCCGTAGCTCACTCTACGCCACAATATACATCATACCCCCATAGCTCACTCTATGCCACAATATACATCATACCCCCATAGATCACTCTATGCCACAATATACATCATACCCCCATAGCTGGCTCTAAGCCACAATATACATCATACCCCCATAGCTCACTCTATGCCACAGAAAAATATCATACCCTCATAGCTCACCCTATGCCACAATATACATCATACCCCCATAGCTCACTCTATGCCACAATATATATCATACCCCCATAGCTCACTCTATGCCACAATATACATCATACCCACATAGCTCACTCTATCCCACAATATACATCATACCCGCATAGCTCACTCTATCCCACAATATACATCATACCCCGATAGCTCACTCTATCCCACAATATACATCATACCCCAATAGCTCACTCTATCCCACAATATACATCATATCCCATACCTCACTCTATGCCACAATATATATCATACACCCATAGCTCACTCTATGCCACAATATACATCATACCCCCATAGCTAACTCTATGCCACAATATACATCATACCCCCATAGCTCACCCTATGCTACAATATACATCATACCCCCATAGCTCACTCTATGCCACAATATATATCATACCCCGATAGCTCACTCTATCCCACAATATATATCATTCCCTCATAGCTCACCCTATGCCACAATATACATCATACCCCCATAGCTCATCCTATCCCACAATATATATCATACCCCCATAGCTCACTCTATGCCACAATATACATCATACCCGCATATCTCACTCTATGCTGCAATATACATCATACCCCCATAGCTCACTCTATGCCGCAACAAACATCATACCCCCATAGCTCACTCTATGCCACGGGAAAATATCATACCCTCATAGCTCACCCTATGCCACAATATACATCATACCCCCATAGCTCACTCTATGCCACAATATATATCATACCCCCATAGCTCACTCTATGCCACAATATACATCATACCCCCATAGCTCACTCTATCCCACAATATACATCATACCCGCATAGCTCACTCTATCCCACAATATACATCATACCCCGATAGCTCACTCTATCCCACAATCTACATCATACCCCAATAGCTCACTCTATCCCACAATATACATCATATCCCATACCTCACTCTATGCTACAATATACATCATACCCCCATAGCTCACTCTATGCCACAATATATATCATACCCCGATAGCTCACTCTATCCCACAATATATATCATTCCCTCATAGCTCACCCTATGCCACAATATACATCATACCCCCATAGCTCATCCTATCCCACAATATATATCATACCCCCATAGCTCACTCTATGACACAATATATATCACACCCGCATAGCTCACTCTATGCTGCAATATACATCATACCCCCATAGCTCACTCTATGCCGCAACAAACATCATACCCCCTTTGCTCACTCTATGCCACAATATACATCATACCTCCATAGCTCTCTCTATGCCACAATATACATCATACCCCCATAGCTCACTCTATGCCACAATATACATCATACCCCCATAGCTCACTCTATGCCACTATATACATCATAACCTCATAGCTCACTCTATGCCACAATATACATAATAGCCTCATAGCTCACTCTATGCCACAATATACATCATACCCCCATAGCTCACTCTATGCCACAATATATATCATACCCCCATAGCTCACTCTATCCCACAATATACATAATACCCACTCAGTTTACTCTATGCCACAATATACATTACACCCACATAGCTCACTCTATGTCACAATATATATCATACCCCCATAGCTCACTCTACGCAACAATATACATCATACCCCCATAGCTCACTCTATGCCACAATATACATCATAACTCCGTAGCTCACTCTATTCCACAAGATATATCATACCCTCATAGCTCACCCGATGCCACAATATACATCATACCCCCATAACTCACTCTATGCCACAATATATATCATACCCCCATAGCTCACTCTATCCCACAATATACATCATACCCCGATAGCTCACTCTATCCCACAATATAAATCATACCCCAATAGCTCACTCCATCCCGCAATATAGATCATACCCTCATAGCTCACTCTATGCCACAATATATATCATACCCCGATAGCTCACTCTATGCCACAATATACATCATACCCCTATAGCTCACTCTATGCCGCAATAAACATCATACCCCCATAGCTCACTCTATGCCACAATATACATCATACTCCCATAGCTCACCCTATGCCACAATATACATAATAGCCTCATAGCTCACTCTATGCCACAATATACATCATACCCCCATAGCTCACTCTATGGCACAATATATGTCATACCCCCATAGCTCACTCAATCCCACAATATACATCATACCCACATAGCTCACTCTATGCCACAATATACATTACACCCCCATAGCTCACTCTATGCCACAATATACATAATACTCCCATAGCTCACTCTATCCCACAGTATACATCATGCCCCGATAGCTCACTCTATCCCACAAAATACATCATACCCCAATAGCTCACTCTATCCCACAATATACATCATATCCCATAGCTCACTCTTTGCGACAATATATATCATACCCCCATAGCTCACTCTATGCCACAATATACATCATACTCCCATAGCTCACTCTATGCCACAATATGCATCATACCCCCATAGCTCGCTCTATGCCGCAATATACATCATACCCCCATAGCTCACTCTATGCCACAATATACATCGTACCCCCAGTGCTCACTCTATCCCACAATATGCATCGTACCCCCATAGCTCACTCTATGCCACAATATACATCATGCCCCCATAGCTCACTCTATGCCACAATATACGTCATACCCCCATAGCGCACTCTATGCCACAATATACATTATACCCCCATAGCTCACTCTATCCCACAATATACATCATACCGCCATAGCTCACTCTATGCCACAATATACATTATACCCCCATAGCTCACTCTATGCCACAATATACATCATACCCCCATAGCTCACTCTATCCCACAATATACATCATACCCACATATCTCACTCTATGCCACAATATTCATTACACCCCCATAGCTCACTCTATCCCACAATATACATCATACCCCGATAGCTCACTCTATCCCACAATATACATCATACCCCAATAGCTCACTCTATCCCACAATATACATCATATCCCATAGCTCACTCTTTGCGACAATATATATCATACCCCCATAGCTCACTCTATGCCACAATATACATCATACCCCGATAGCTCACTCTATCCCACAATATACATCATACCCCAATAGCTCACTCTATCCCACAATATACATCATATCCCATAGCTCACTCTATGCCACAATATATATCATACCACCATAGCTCACTCTATGCCACAATATACATCATACCCCCATAGCGCACTCTATGCCACAATATACATCATACCCCCATAGCCCACTCTATGCCACAATATACATCATACCCCCATAGCTCACTCTATGCCACAATATACATCATACCCGCATAGCTCACTCTATCCCACAATATACATCATACCCCGATAGCTCACTCTATCCCACAATATACATCATACCTCAATAGCTCACTCTATCCCACAATATACATCATATCCCATAGCTCACTCTATGCCACAATATATATCATACCACCATAGCTCACTCTATGCCACAATATACATCATACCCCCATAGCTCACTCTATGCCACAATATACATCATACCCCCATAGCTCACTCTATCCCACAATATAAATCATACCCCAATAGCTCACTCTATCCCGCAATATACATCATACCCTCATAGCTCACTCTATGCCACAATATATATCATACCCCGATAGCTCACTCTATGCCACAATATACATCATACCCCCATAGCTCACTCTATGCCGCAATAAACATCATACCCCCATAGCTCACTCTATGCCACAATATACATCATAACCCCATAGCTCACTCTATGCCACAATATACATAATACCCTCATAGCTCACCCGATGCCACAATATACATCATACCCCCATAACTCACTCTATGCCACAATATATATCATACCCCCATAGCGTACTCTATCCCACAATATACATCATACCCCGATAGCTCACTCTATCCCACAATATAAATCATACCCCAATAGCTCACTCCATCCCGCAATATACATCATACCCTCATAGCTCACTCTATGCCACAATATATATCATACCCCGATAGCTCACTCTATGCCACAATATACATCATACCCCTATAGCTCACTCTATGCCGCAATAAACATCATACCCCCATAGCTCACTCTATGCCACAATATACATCATACCCCCATAGCTCACTCTATGCCACAATATACATAATAGCCTCATAGCTCACTCTGCCACAATATACATCATACCCCCATAGCTCACTCTATGCCACAATATATATCATACCCCCATAGCTCACTCTATCCCACAATATACATCATACCCACATAGCTCACTCTATGCCACAATATACATTACACCCCCATAGCTCACTCTATGCCACAATATACATCATACCCGCATATCTCACTCTATGCTGCAATATACATCATACCCCCATAGCTCACCCTATGCTACAATATACATCATACCCCCATAGCTCACCCTATGCCACAATATACATCATACCCCCATAGCTCATCCTATCCCACAATATATATCATACCCCCATAGCTCACTCTATGCCACAATATACATCATACCCGCATATCTCACTCTATGCTGCAATATACATCATACCCCCATAGCTCACTCTATGCCGCAACAAACATCATACCCCCATAGCTCACTCTATGCCACGGGAAAATATCATACCCTCATAGCTCACCCTATGCCACAATATACATCATACCCCCATAGCTCACTCTATGCCACAATATATATCATACCCCCATAGCTCACTCTATGCCACAATATACATCATACCCCCATAGCTCACTCTATCCCACAATATACATCATACCCGCATAGCTCACTCTATCCCACAATATACATCATACCCCGATAGCTCACTCTATCCCACAATCTACATCATACCCCAATAGCTCACTCTATCCCACAATATACATCATATCCCATACCTCACTCTATGCTACAATATACATCATACCCCCATAGCTCACTCTATGCCACAATATATATCATACCCCGATAGCTCACTCTATCCCACAATATATATCATTCCCTCATAGCTCACCCTATGCCACAATATACATCATACCCCCATAGCTCATCCTATCCCACAATATATATCATACCCCCATAGCTCACTCTATGACACAATATATATCACACCCGCATAGCTCACTCTATGCTGCAATATACATCATACCCCCATAGCTCACTCTATGCCGCAACAAACATCATACCCCCATTGCTCACTCTATGCCACAATATACATCATACCTCCATAGCTCTCTCTATGCCACAATATACATCATACCCCCATAGCTCACTCTATGCCACAATATACATCATACCCCCATAGCTCACTCTATGCCACTATATACATCATAACCTCATAGCTCACTCTATGCCACAATATACATAATAGCCTCATAGCTCACTCTATGCCACAATATACATCATACCCCCATAGCTCACTCTATGCCACAATATATATCATACCCCCATAGCTCACTCTATCCCACAATATACATAATACCCACTCAGTTTACTCTATGCCACAATATACATTACACCCACATAGCTCACTCTATGTCACAATATATATCATACCCCCATAGCTCACTCTACGCAACAATATACATCATACCCCCATAGCTCACTCTATGCCACAATATACATCATAACTCCGTAGCTCACTCTATTCCACAAGATATATCATACCCTCATAGCTCACCCGATGCCACAATATACATCATACCCCCATAACTCACTCTATGCCACAATATATATCATACCCCCATAGCTCACTCTATCCCACAATATACATCATACCCCGATAGCTCACTCTATCCCACAATATAAATCATACCCCAATAGCTCACTCCATCCCGCAATATAGATCATACCCTCATAGCTCACTCTATGCCACAATATATATCATACCCCGATAGCTCACTCTATGCCACAATATACATCATACCCCTATAGCTCACTCTATGCCGCAATAAACATCATACCCCCATAGCTCACTCTATGCCACAATATACATCATACTCCCATAGCTCACCCTATGCCACAATATACATAATAGCCTCATAGCTCACTCTATGCCACAATATACATCATACCCGCATAGCTCACTCTATGGCACAATATATGTCATACCCCCATAGCTCACTCAATCCCACAATATACATCATACCCACATAGCTCACTCTATGCCACAATATACATTACACCCCCATAGCTCACTCTATGCCACAATATACATAATACTCCCATAGCTCACTCTATCCCACAGTATACATCATGCCCCGATAGCTCACTCTATCCCACAAAATACATCATACCCCAATAGCTCACTCTATCCCACAATATACATCATATCCCATAGCTCACTCTTTGCGACAATATATATCATACCCCCATAGCTCACTCTATGCCACAATATACATCATACTCCCATAGCTCACTCTATGCCACAATATGCATCATACCCCCATAGCTCGCTCTATGCCGCAATATACATCATACCCCCATAGCTCACTCTATGCCACAATATACATCGTACCCCCAGTGCTCACTCTATCCCACAATATGCATCGTACCCCCATAGCTCACTCTATGCCACAATATACATCATGCCCCCATAGCTCACTCTATGCCACAATATACGTCATACCCCCATAGCGCACTCTATGCCACAATATACATTATACCCCCATAGCTCACTCTATCCCACAATATACATCATACCGCCATAGCTCACTCTATGCCACAATATACATTATACCCCCATAGCTCACTCTATGCCACAATATACATCATACCCCCATAGCTCACTCTATCCCACAATATACATCATACCCACATATCTCACTCTATGCCACAATATTCATTACACCCCCATAGCTCACTCTATCCCACAATATACATCATACCCCGATAGCTCACTCTATCCCACAATATACATCATACCCCAATAGCTCACTCTATCCCACAATATACATCATATCCCATAGCTCACTCTTTGCGACAATATATATCATACCCCCATAGCTCACTCTATGCCACAATATACATCATACCCCGATAGCTCACTCTATCCCACAATATACATCATACCCCAATAGCTCACTCTATCCCACAATATACATCATATCCCATAGCTCACTCTATGCCACAATATATATCATACCACCATAGCTCACTCTATGCCACAATATACATCATACCCCCATAGCGCACTCTATGCCACAATATACATCATACCCCCATAGCCCACTCTATGCCACAATATACATCATACCCCCATAGCTCACTCTATGCCACAATATACATCATACCCGCATAGCTCACTCTATCCCACAATATACATCATACCCCGATAGCTCACTCTATCCCACAATATACATCATACCTCAATAGCTCACTCTATCCCACAATATACATCATATCCCATAGCTCACTCTATGCCACAATATATATCATACCACCATAGCTCACTCTATGCCACAATATACATCATACCCCCATAGCTCACTCTATGCCACAATATACATCATACCCCCATAGCTCACTCTATCCCACAATATAAATCATACCCCAATAGCTCACTCTATCCCGCAATATACATCATACCCTCATAGCTCACTCTATGCCACAATATATATCATACCCCGATAGCTCACTCTATGCCACAATATACATCATACCCCCATAGCTCACTCTATGCCGCAATAAACATCATACCCCCATAGCTCACTCTATGCCACAATATACATCATACCCCCATAGCTCACTCTATGCCACAATATACATAATACCCTCATAGCTCACCCGATGCCACAATATACATCATACCCCCATAACTCACTCTATGCCACAATATATATCATACCCCCATAGCGTACTCTATCCCACAATATACATCATACCCCGATAGCTCACTCTATCCCACAATATAAATCATACCCCAATAGCTCACTCCATCCCGCAATATACATCATACCCTCATAGCTCACTCTATGCCACAATATATATCATACCCCGATAGCTCACTCTATGCCACAATATACATCATACCCCTATAGCTCACTCTATGCCGCAATAAACATCATACCCCCATAGCTCACTCTATGCCACAATATACATCATACCCCCATAGCTCACTCTATGCCACAATATACATAATAGCCTCATAGCTCACTCTGCCACAATATACATCATACCCCCATAGCTCACTCTATGCCACAATATATATCATACCCCCACAGCTCACTCTATCCCACAATATACATCATACCCACATAGCTCACTCTATGCCACAATATACATTACACCCCCATAGCTCACTCTATGCCACAATATACATCATACCCGCATATCTCACTCTATGCTGCAATATACATCATACCCCCATAGCTCACTCTATGCCGCAACAAACATCATACCCCCATAGCTCACTCTATGCCACGGGAAAATATCATACCCTCATAGCTCACCCTATGCCACAATATACATCATACCCCCATAGCTCACTCTATGCCACAATATATATCATACCCCCATAGCTCACTCTATGCCACAATATACATCATACCCCCATAGCTCACTCTATCCCACAATATACATCATACCCGCATAGCTCACTCTATCCCACAATATACATCATACCCCGATAGCTCACTCTATCCCACAATCTACATCATACCCCAATAGCTCACTCTATCCCACAATATACATCATATCCCATACCTCACTCTATGCCACAATATATATCATACACCCATAGCTCACTCTATGCCACAATATACATCATACCCCCATAGCTCACTCTATGCCACAATATACATCATACCCCCATAGCTCACCCTATGCTACAATATACATCATACCCCCATAGCTCACTCTATGCCACAATATATATCATACCCCGATAGCTCACTCTATCCCACAATATATATCATTCCCTCATAGCTCACCCTATGCCACAATATACATCATACCCCCATAGCTCATCCTATCCCACAATATATATCATACCCACATAGCTCACTCTATGACACAATATATATCACACCCGCATAGCTCACTCTATGCTGCAATATACATCATACCCCCATAGCTCACTCTATGCCGCAACAAACATCATACCCCCATTGCTCACTCTATGCCACAATATACATCATACCTCCATAGCTCTCTCTATGCCACAATATACATCATACCCCCATAGCTCACTCTATGCCACAATATACATCATACCCCCATAGCTCACTCTATGCCACTATATACATCATAACCTCATAGCTCACTCTATGCCACAATATACATAATAGCCTCATAGCTCACTCTATGCCACAATATACATCATACCCCCATAGCTCACTCTATGCCACAATATATATCATACCCCCATAGCTCACTCTATCCCACAATATACATAATACCCACTCAGTTTACTCTATGCCACAATATACATTACACCCACATAGCTCACTCTATGTCACAATATATATCATACCCCCATAGCTCACTCTACGCAACAATATACATCATACCCCCATAGCTCACTCTATGCCACAATATACATCATAACTCCGTAGCTCACTCTATTCCACAAGATATATCATACCCTCATAGCTCACCCGATGCCACAATATACATCATACCCCCATAACTCACTCTATGCCACAATATATATCATACCCCCATAGCTCACTCTATCCCACAATATACATCATACCCCGATAGCTCACTCTATCCCACAATATAAATCATACCCCAATAGCTCACTCCATCCCGCAATATAGATCATACCCTCATAGCTCACTCTATGCCACAATATATATCATACCCCGATAGCTCACTCTATGCCACAATATACATCATACCCCTATAGCTCACTCTATGCCGCAATAAACATCATACCCCCATAGCTCACTCTATGCCACAATATACATCATACTCCCATAGCTCACCCTATGCCACAATATACATAATAGCCTCATAGCTCACTCTATGCCACAATATACATCATACCCCCATAGCTCACTCTATGCCACAATATATGTCATACCCCCATAGCTCACTCAATCCCACAATATACATCATACCCACATAGCTCACTCTATGCCACAATATACATTACACCCCCATAGCTCACTCTATGCCACAATATACATAATACTCCCATAGCTCACTCTATCCCACAGTATACATCATGCCCCGATAGCTCACTCTATCCCACAAAATACATCATACCCCAATAGCTCACTCTATCCCACAATATACATCATATCCCATAGCTCACTCTTTGCGACAATATATATCATACCCCCATAGCTCACTCTATGCCACAATATACATCATACTCCCATAGCTCACTCTATGCCACAATATGCATCATACCCCCATAGCTCGCTCTATGCCGCAATATACATCATACCCCCATAGCTCACTCTATGCCACAATATACATCGTACCCCCAGTGCTCACTCTATCCCACAATATGCATCGTACCCCCATAGCTCACTCTATGCCACAATATACATCATGCCCCCATAGCTCACTCTATGCCACAATATACGTCATACCCCCATAGCGCACTCTATGCCACAATATACATTATACCCCCATAGTTCACTCTATCCCACAATATACATCATACCGCCATAGCTCACTCTATGCCACAATATACATTATACCCCCATAGCTCACTCTATGCCACAATATACATCATACCCCCATAGCTCACTCTATCCCACAATATACATCATACCCACATATCTCACTCTATGCCACAATATTCATTACACCCCCATAGCTCACTCTATCCCACAATATACATCATACCCCGATAGCTCACTCTATCCCACAATATACATCATACCCCAATAGCTCACTCTATCCCACAATATACATCATATCCCATAGCTCACTCTATGCCACAATATATATCATACCCCCATAGCTCACTCTATGCCACAATATACATCATACCCCCATAGCTCACTCTATCCCACAGTATACATCATGCCCCGATAGCTCACTCTATCCCACAAAATACATCATACCCCAATAGCTCACTCTATCCCACAATATACATCATATCCCATAGCTCACTCTTTGCGACAATATATATCATACCCCCATAGCTCACTCTATGCCACAATATACATCATACCCCAATAGCTCACTCTATCCCACAATATACATCATATCCCATAGCTCACTCTATGCCACAATATATATCACACCACCATAGCTCACTCTATGCCACAATATACATCATACCCCCATAGCGCACTCTATGCCACAATATACATCATACCCCCATAGCCCACTCTATGCCACAATATACATCATACCCCCATAGCTCACTCTATGCCACAATATACATCATACCCGCATAGCTCACTCTATCCCACAATATACATCATACCCCGATAGCTCACTCTATCCCACAATATACATCATACCTCAATAGCTCACTCTATCCCACAATATACATCATATCCCATAGCTCACTCTATGCCACAATATATATCATACCACCATAGCTCACTCTATGCCACAATATACATCATACCCCCATAGCTCACTCTATGCCACAATATACATCATACCCCCATAGCTCACTCTATGCCACAATATACATAATACCCTCATAGCTCACCCGATGCCACAATATACATCATACCCCCATAACTCACTCTATGCCACAATATATATCATACCCCCATAGCGTACTCTATCCCACAATATACATCATACCCCGATAGCTCACTCTATCCCACAATATAAATCATACCCCAATAGCTCACTCCATCCCGCAATATACATCATACCCTCATAGCTCACTCTATGCCACAATATATATCATACCCCGATAGCTCACTCTATGCCACAATATACATCATACCCCTATAGCTCACTCTATGCCGCAATAAACATCATACCCCCATAGCTCACTCTATGCCGCAATATACATCATACCCCCATAGCTCACTCTATGCCACAATATACATAATAGCCTCATAGCTCACTCTGCCACAATATACATCATACCCCCATAGCTCACTCTATGCCACAATATATATCATACCCCCATAGCTCACTCTATCCCACAATATACATCATACCCACATAGCTCACTCTATGCCACAATATACATTACACCCCCATAGCTCACTCTATGCCACAATATACATCATACCCCCATAGCTCACTCTATCCCACAGTATACATCATGCCCCGATAGCTCACTCTATCCCACAAAATACATCATACCCCAATAGCTCACTCTATCCCACAATATACATCATATCCCATAGCTCACTCTTTGCGACAATATATATCATACCCCCATAGCTCACTCTATGCCACAATATACATCATACCCCCATAGCTCACTCTATGCCGCAATATACATCATACCCCCATAGCTCACTCTATGCCACAATATACATCATACCCCCATAGCGCACTCTATGCCACAATATACATTAAACCCCCATAGCTCACTCTATCCCACAATATACATCATACCGCCATAGCTCACTCTATGCCACAATATACATCATACCCCCATAGCTCACTCTATGCCACAATATACATCATACCCCCATAGCTCACTCTATCCCACAATATACATCATACCCCGATAGCTCAGTCTTTCCCACAATATACATCCTACCCCAATAGCTCACTCTATCCCACAATATACATCATATCCCATAGCTCACTCTATGCCACAATATATATCATACCCCCATAGCTCACTCTATCCCACAATATACATCATACCCCGATAGCTCACTCTATCCCACAATATAAATCATACCCCAATAGCTCACTCTATCCCGCAATATACATCATACCCTCATAGCTCACTCTATGCCACAATATATATCATACCCCGATAGCTCACTCTATGCCACAATATACATCATACCCCCATAGCTCACTCTATGCCGCAGTAAACATCATACCCCCATAGCTCACTCTATGCCACAATATACATCATACCCCCATAGCTCACTCTATGCCACAATATACATACTAGCCTCATAGCTCACTCTATGCCACAATATACATCATACCCCCATAGCTCACTCTATGCCACAATATATATCATACCCCCATAGCTCACTCTATCCCACAATATACATCATACCCACATAGCTCACTCTATGCCACAATATACATTACACCCCCATAGCTCACTCTATCCCACAATATACATCATACCCCGATAGCTCACTCTATCCCACAATATACATCATACCCCAATAGCTCACTCTATCCCACAATATACATCATATCCCATAGCTCACTCTATGCCACAATATATATCATACCCCCATAGCTCACTCTATGCCACAATATACATCATACCCCCATAGCTCACTCTATCCCACAGTATACATCATGCCCCGATAGCTCACTCTATCCCACAAAATACATCATACCCCAATAGCTCACTCTATCCCACAATATACATCATATCCCATAGCTCACTCTTTGCGACAATATGTATCATACCCCCATAGCTCACTCTATGCCACAATATACATCATACCCGCATAGCTCACTCTATGCCACAATATGCATCATACCCCCATAGCTCACTCTATGCCGCAATATACATCATACCCCCATAGTTCACTCTATGCCACAATATACATCATACCCCCCGTGCTCACTCTATCCCACAATATGCATCATACCCCCATAGCTCACTCTATGCCACCATATACATCATACCCCCATAGCTCACTCTATACCACAATATACATCATACCCCCATAGCGCACTCTATGCCACAATATACATTATACCCCCATAGCTCAACCTATCCCACAATATACATCATACCGCCATAGCTCACTCTATGCCACAATATACATCATACCCCCATAGCTCACTCTATGCCACAATATACATCATACCCCGATAGCTCACTCTATCCCACAATATACATCATACCCCAATAGCTCACTCTATCCCACAATATACATCATATCCCATAGCTCACTCTATGCCACAATATACATCATACCACCGTAGCTCACTCTATGCCACAATATACATCATACCCCCATAGCGCACTCTATGCCACAATATACATCATACCCCCATAGCCCACTCTATGCCACAATATACATCATACCCCCATAGCTCACTCTATGCCACAATATACATCATACCCGCATAGCTCACTCTATCCCACAATATACATCATACCCCGATAGCTCACTCTATCCCACAATATACATCATACCCCAATAGCTCACTCTATCCCACAATATACATCATATCCCATAGCTCACTCTATGCCACAATATATATCATACCACCATAGCTCGCTCTATGCCACAATATACATCATACCCCCATAGCTCACTCTATGCCACAATATACATCATACCCCCATAGCTCACTCTATGCCGCAATAAACATCATACCCCGATAGCTAAGTCTATCCCACTATATATATCATAACCTAATAGCTCACTCTATGCCACAATATACATCATACCCCCATAGCTCACTCTATGCCACAATATGCATCATACCCCCATAGCTCACTCTATCCCACAATATACATCATACCCGCATAGCTCACTCTATGCCACAATATACATCATACCCCGATAGCTAAGTCTATCCCACTATATACATCATGACCTAATAGCTCACTCTATGCCACAATATACATCATAACCCCATAGCTCACTCTATGCCACAATATACATCATACCCCCATAGCTCACTCTATGCCACAATATACATCATACCCCCATAGCTCACTCTATGCCACAATATGCATCATACCCCCATAGCTCACTCTATCCCACAATATACATCATACCCACATAGCTCACTCTATGCCACAATATACATCATACCCCGATAGCTAAGTCTATCCCACTATATACATCATGACCTAATAGCTCACTCTATGCCACAATATACATCATAACCCCATAGCTCACTCTATGCCACAATACACATCATACCCCCATAGCTCACTCTATGCCACAATATACATCATACCCTCATAGCTCACTCTATGCCACAATATACATCATACCCCCATAGCTCACTCTATGCCACAATATACATCATACCCTCATAGCTCATTCTATGCCACAATATACATCATACCCTCATAGCTCACCCTATGCCACATTATACATCATACCCCCATAGCTCACTCTATGCCACAATATGCATCATACCCCCATAGCTCACTCTATGCCGCAATATACATCATACCGCCATAGCTCACTCTATGCCACAATATACATCATACCCCCAGTGCTCACTCTATCCCACAATATGCATCATACCCCCATAGCTCACTCTATGCCACAATATACATCATACCTCCATAGCTCACTCTATGCCACAATATACATCATATCCCCATAGCGCACTCTATGCCACAATATACATTATACCCCCATAGCTCAACCTATCCCACAATATACATCATACCGCCACAGCTCACTCTATGCCACAATATACATCATACCCCCATAGCTCACTCTATGCCACAATATACATCATACCCCCATAGCTCACTCTATCCCACAATATACATCATACCCGCATAGCTCACTCTATGCCACAATATATATCATACCCCCATGGCTCACTCTATGCCACACTATGCATCATACCCCCATAGCTCACTCTATCCCACAATATACATCATACCCGCATAGCTCACTCTATGCCACAATATACATCATACCCCGATAGCTAAGTCTATCCCACTATATACATCATAACCTAATAGCTCACTCTATGCCACAATATACATCATAACCCCATAGCTCACTCTATGCCACAATATACATCATACCCCCATAGCTCACTCTATGCCACAATATACATCATACCCACGTAGCTCACTCTATGCCACAATATATATCATACCCTCATAGCTCACCCTATGCCACATTATACATCATACCCCCATAGCTCACTCTATGCCACAATATATATCATACCCCCATAGCTCACTCTATCCCGCAATATACATCATACCCCGATAGCTCACTCTATCCCACAATATACATCATACCCCAATAGCTCACTCTATCCCACAATATACATCATATCCCATAGCTCACTCTATGCTACAATATATATCATACCCCCATAGCTCACTCTATGCCACAATATGCATCATACCCCCATAGCTCACTCTATGACACAATATGCATTATACCCCCATAGCTCAATCTATCCCACAATATACATCATACGGCCATAGCTCACTCTATGCCACAATATACATCATACCCCCATAGCTCACTCTATGCCACAATATACATCATACCCCATAGCTCACTCTATGCCACAATATACATCATACCCCCATTGCTCATTCTATCCCACAATGTACATCATACCCCGATAGCTCACTCTATCCCACAATATACATCATACCCCAATAGCTCATCTATGCCACAATATACATCACATCCCATAGCTCACTCTATGCCACACTACATATCATACCCCTATGGCTCACTATATGCCACAATATACATGATACCCCCATAGCTCACTCTATGCCACAATATACGTTATACCCCCATAGCTCACTCTATCCCACAATATACATCATACCCGCATAGCTCACTCTATCCCACAATATACATCATACCCCGATAGCTCACTCTATCCCACTATATACATCATACCCAAATAGCTCACTCTATCCCACAATATACATCATATCCCATAGCTCACTCTATGCCACAATATATATCATACCGCCATAGCTCACTCTATGCCACAATATACATCATACCCCCATAGCTCACTCTATGCCACAATATACATCATACCCCCATAGCTCACTCTATGCCGCAATAAACATCCTACCCCCATAGCTCACTCTATGCCACAATATACATCATACCCCATAGTTCACTCTATGCCACATCATACATCATACCCTCATAGCTCACTCTATGCCACTATATACATCATACCCCGATAGCTCACTCTATCCCACAATATACATCATACCCCAATAGCTCACTCTATCCCACAATATACATCATACCCCCGTAGCTCCCTCTATGCCACAATATACATCATACCCCCATAGCTCACTCTATGCCACAATATACATCATACCCCGATAGCTCACTATATCCCACAATATACATCATACCCGGATAGCTCACTCTATCCCACAATATACATCATACCCCAATAGCTCACTCTATCCCACAATATACATCATATCCCATAGCTCACTCTATGCCACAATATATATCATGCCCCCATAGGTCACTCTATGCCACAATATACATCATACCCGCATAGCCTACTCTATGCCACAATATACATCATACCCCCATAGTTCACTCTATGCCGCAATAAACATCATACCCCCATAGCTCACTCTATGCCACAATATACATCATACCCCATAGTTCACTCTATGCCACAATATACATCATACCCTCATAGCTCACTCTATGCCACAATATACATCATAACCTCATAGCTCACTCTATGCTACAATATACATCATCACCCCATAGCTCACTCGATGTCACAATATACATCATACCCCCATAACTCACTCCATACCGCCATATTGTACATAACTTACTCTCTGAGCGGTAGCCAAGTTAAGGTATTTCACAGCCATCCCAACCTCATGATAGATCACTACAGAGCCATAAAATAGCCCGTTCAGCTTGAGCGACCAACGATGGCACATTTGAGGACAGCTTGCGCGGTGAGTTTGCCTGTTTTTCTGACATTTAGAGCCGACGCGGTAATGAATCGTGTAAACGCTGGCCGCTTGAGTTGTAACTTGGAGCCGCTTGTGTCCTCCCTGTCGAGCCAACCCTTTGATTGCGCATAGCTCTCTGGTTCCTTACAGTGGAAAGCCCGAGGAAATCGAACCACCATAGTCAATATCGGCAGTTTGCCAGGTCCTGATTTTTTTTTTCCATTTATCCGTTGGTAAATCGAAAATATTTGTCAGGCGAATGATTCATTCTATTAATACTGCAGAACATTCCTTATTATAGTATCATAGTATCATGGTCATCAATCCTATTATTACAATATACCCGCCAACTCGTTTGGTTGTTTTAATCCTTACTATACAGCTGTTATCCATTATTACGTAATTTTATCAATGAATAAGATGATACTGTTAAAACATTACATGAAAATGGCCCTTGGTGGAATTAAACGCTCAGTAATAGTGCGCAATTGCACAGGAGAGCCCCCATAGCCCAGTTGGTAAAGCAGACTGAGATGCAGATCAACATGTCGTGTGTACGGAGCTTGTATCTGGGGCAAGTTTCATCGAATCCCTTTTCATTGTCCCAGTTTCTTAGCCACATTTAGCCTTCATGTGCACCCTGTGCAAAAGAACAAAAGGCCTAGAGCGTGAGTTTTGGATTTTGGTTTTTGAAATATCAACCGGTGCCGAGCGTCATAAGCCTTGGCGCTTTCAAAAATGTCAAACAATATCGGGTGAGACCTGCTGCCCCTTCCACAAAACCCTTGCGACGTAAAACCCTTGCGACGTAAAGATGCTATCAGCGGCCGTGTTTGCTGGCGTCCTGATTGTTCCTCGTACGCGGTGCGACCGTTAGACTCCAACCATTAAAACATTCGGTTATTTAATACGTAGATCGAGACGGTGATCGTCAGCGAAGGTAACGCCACACCGGCAATCTCATGCAATCTCTGCTTCGCAAGGGCGTGCAGGGGCGGATCTAGGAATTTCCCAAGGGAGTTGTTATCGTTAGAGCTGCTCATACGGCATGAATTTTAAGGAACGCAAATGGAAATGAGGCATTTTGTGGGTCGTTATTGCATGAGGAAAATGTAAAATGTTTAATAAATACGAAGGACATTTGATTTAACGATGGTTAGTTTTGGCGACTGGGCGGGGGGGGGGGGGTTCTGGTTCGCTGATGTCGAGCGTGTGGCTGGAGGCAGGTTGGTGATCGTGGTGGCGGTGAAGGCGATGGTGGTGGTGGTGATACGAATAGTAGAGAGAGGAATAGAGATGTACTTAGAAGAAAAATGAACCTTTTTCATACACTCTATACTTCCTTCATACACTCTATACCTCCTTAATACACTCTATACCTCATTCATACACTCTATACCTGATTCATACACTCTGTATCTCCTCTATACACTATATACCTCCTTCATACACTCTATACCTGATTCATACACTCTGTACCTCCTTCGTACACTCTGTACCTCCTTCATACACTCTATGCCTCCTTCATACATTCTATGCCTCCTTCATACACTATGCCTCCTTTATGCACTTTACACCTCCTTCATACACTCTATGCCTCCTTCATACACTCTATACCTCCTTCATACACTCCATACCTCCATAATACACTCTATACCTCCTTCATACACTCTATATCTCCTTCATACACTCTATACCTGATTCATACACTCTGTACCTCTTTGGTACACTCTGTACCTCCTTCATACACTCTATGCCTCCTTCGTACGCTCTATACCTCCTTCATAAACTCTATGCCTTATTCTTGCACTCTATACCTCCTTCATACACTCTATGCCTCCTTCATACACCCTATACCTCCTTCATACACTCTAGACCTCCTTCATAAACTCTAGACCTCCTTCATGCATTCTATACCTCCTGCATACACCCTAGACCTCCTTCATACACTGTATACCTCCTTCGTACACTCTATACCTCCTTCACACACTCAATACCTCCTTCATACACTCCATACCTCCTTGATACACCCTAGACCTCCTTCATACACTCTATACCTCCTTCGTACACTCTATACCTCCTTCATACACTCAATACCTCCTTCATACACTCGATACCTCCTTCTTACATTCTAGACTTCCTTCATACACTCTATACCTCCTCCATACACTCCATACCTCCTTCATACACTCTATACCTCCTTCATACACTCTATACCTCCTTCATACACTCTATGCCTCTTTCATACACTCTATACCTCCTTCATACACTCCATACCTCCTTCATACACTCTATACCTTCTTCATACACTCTATACCTCCTCCACACACTCTATGTCTCCTTCATACACTCTATGCCTCTTTCATACACTCTATACCTCCTTCATACACTCCGTACCTACTTCATAAACTCTATACCTTATTCTTGCATTCTATACCTCCTTCATACACTCTATACCCCCTACATACACTGTATGCCTGCTTCATACACTCCATACCATCTTTATACACTCTATACCTCCTCCATGCACTCTATACTTCCTTCATACACTCTATGGCTCCTTCATACACTCTATACATCCTTCATACACTCTATGCTTCCTTCATACACTCCATACCTCCTTCATACACTCTATATCTGCTTCATACACTCTATGCCTGATTCATACATTCTGTACCTCCTTCATACACTCCATACGTCCTTCATGCACTTGATGCCTCTTTCATACACTCTATACCTCCTTCATACACTCTATGCCTCCTTCATACACTCTATATCTCCTTCATACACTCTATACTTCCTTCATACACTCTATACCTCCTTCATACACTCTATGCCTCTTTCATACACTCCATACCTCCTTCATACACTCTATACCTTCTTCATATACTCTATACCTCCTCCATACACTCTATGTCTCCTTCATACACTCTATGCCTCTTTCATACACTCTATACCTCCTTCATACACTCTATACCTACTTCATAAACTCTATACCTTATTCTTGCATTCTATACCTCCTTCATACACTCTATACCCCCTACATACACTGTATGCGTCCTTCATACACTCCATACCACCTTTATACACTCTATACCTCCTCCATGCACTCTATACCTCCTTCATACACTCTATGGCTCCTTCATACACTCAATACCTCCTTCATACACTCTAGACCTCCTTCATACACTCTATACCTCCTTCGTACACTCTATGCCCCCTTCATACACTGTATACCTCCTTCATACACTCCATACCTCCTTCATACACTCTATGCCTCCTTCATACACCCTATACCTCCTTCATAAACTCTATGCCTTATTCTTGCACTCTATACCACCTTCATACACTCTATGCCTCCTTCATACACCCTATACCTCCTTCATACACTCTAGACCTCCTTCATAAACTCTAGACCTCCTTCATGCATTCTATACCTCCTGCATACACCCTAGACCTCCTTCATACACTCTATACCTCCTTCGTACACTCTATACCTCCTTCACACACTCAATACCTCCTTCATACACTCCATACCTCCTTGATACACCCTAGACCTCCTTCATACACTCTATACCTCCTTCGTACACTCTATACCTCCTTCATACACTCAATACCTCCTTCATACACTCGATACCTCCTTCTTACATTCTAGACTTCCTTCATACACTCTATACCTCCTCCATACACTCTATACCTCCTTCATACACTCTATACCTCCTTCATACACTCTATACCTCCTTCATACACTCTATGCCTCCTTCATACACTCCATACCTCCTTCATACACTCTATATCTGCTTCATACACTCTATGCCTGATTCATACATTCTGTACCTCCTTCATACACTCCATACGTCCTTCATACACTTGATGCCTCTTTCATACACTCTATACCTCCTTCATACACTCTATGCCTCCTTCATACACTCTATATCTCCTTCATACACTCTATACCTCCTTCATACACTCTATACCTCCTTCATACACTCTATGCCTCTTTCATACACTCTATATCTCCTTCATACACTCTATACCTCCTTCATACACTCTATACCTCCTTCATACACTCTATGCCTCTTTCATACACTCTATACCTCCTTCATACACTCCATACCTCCTTCATACATTCTATACCTTCTTCATACACTCTATACCTCCTCCATACACTCTATGTCTCCTTCATACACTCTATGCCTCTTTCATACACTCTATACCTCCTTCATACACTCTATACCTACTTCATAAACTCTATACCTTATTCTTGCATTCTATACCTCCTTCATACACTCTATACCCCCTACATACACTGTATGCGTCCTTCATACACTCCATACCATCTTTATACACTCTATACCTCCTCCATGCACTCTATACCTCCTTCATACACTCTATGGCTCCTTCATACACTCTAGACCTCCTTCATACACTCTAGACCTCCTTCATACACTCTATACCTCCTTCCTACACTCTATGCCCCCTTCATACACTGTATACCTAGTTCATACACTCCATACCTCCTTCATACACTTTATGCCTCTTTCATACACTCTATACCTCCTTCATACACTCTATACCTCCTTCATACAGCATACCTCCTTCATACACTCTAGACCTCCTTCATACACTCTAGACCTCCTTCATACACTATATACCTCCTTCGTACACTCTATGCCTCCTTCATACACTCCATACCTCCTTCATACACTCTATACCTCCTCCATACACTCTATGGCGCCTTCATACACTCTATGCCTCCTCCATACACTCTATACCTCCTTCATACACTCTATGCCTCTTTCATACACTCTATACCTCCTTTATGCACTGATTCATACACTCTGTACCTCCTTTATACACTCTATACCTCCTTCATACACTCTATACCTGATTCTTGCACTCTATACCTCCTTCGTACACTCTATACCTCCTTCATACACTCTATGCCTCCTTCATACACTCTATACCTCCTTCATACACTCTATGCCTCCTTTATACACTCTATACCTCCTTCATACACTCTAGACCTCCTTCATACACTCTATACCTCCTTCATACACTCTAGACCTCCTTCATACACTCTATACCTCCTTCATACACTCTATACCTCCTTCATACACTCTATACCTCCTTCATACACTCCATACCTCCTTCATACACTCTAGACCTCCTTCATACACTCTATACCTCCTTCGTACACTCTATGCCCCCTTCATACACTGTATACCTCCTTCATACACTCCATACCTCCTTCATACACTTTATGCCTCTTTCATACACTCTATACCTCCTTCATGCACTCTATACCTCCTTCATACACTCTATGCCTCCTTCATACACTGTATACCTCCTTCATACACTCCATACCTCCTTCATACACTCTATACCTCCTTCATACACCATACCTCCTTCATACACTCTAGACCTCCTTCATACACTCTATACCTCCTTCGTACACTCTATGCCTCCTTCATACACTCCATACCTCCTTCATACACTCTATACCTCCTCCATACACTCTATGGCGCCTTCATACACTCTATGCCTCCTCCATGCACTTTATACCTCCTTCATACACTCTATGCCTCTTTCATACACTCTATACCTCCTTCATGCACTGATTCATACACTCTATACCTCCTTTATACACTCTATACCTCCTTCATACACTCTATGCCTGATTCATACCCTCTGTACCTCCTTCATGCATTCTATACCTCCTCCATACACTCTATACCTCCGGGCCTTCGTACGCTCTATACCTCCTTCATAAACTCTGTACCTTATTCTTGCACTCTATACCTCCTTCGTACACTCTAGACCTCCTTCATGCATTCTATACCTCCTGCATACACCCTAGACCTCCTTCATACACTCTATACCTCCTTCGTACACTCTATACCTCCTTCACACACTCAATACCTTCTTCATACACTCCATACCTCCTTGATGCACCCTAGACCTCCTTCATACACTCTATACCTCCTTCGTACACTCTATACCTCCTTCATACACTCAATACCTCCTTCATACACTCTATACCTCCTTCATACACTCTATACCTCCTTCATACACTCTATGCCTCTTTCATACGCTCTATATCTCCTTCATACACTCTATACCTCCTTCATACACTCTATACCTCCTTCATACACTCTATGCCTCTTTCATACACTCTATACCTCCTTCATACACTCCATACCTCCTTCATACACTCTATACCTTCTTCATACACTCTATACCTCCTCCATACACTCTATGTCTCCTTCATACACTCTATGCCTCTTTCATACACTCTATACCTCCTTCAAACACTCTATACCTACTTCATAAACTCTATACCTTATTCTTGCATTCTATACCTCCTTCATACACTCTATACCCCCTACATACACTGTATGCGTCCTTCATACACTCCATACCATCTTTATACACTCTATACCTCCTCCATGCACTCTATACCTCCTTCATACACTCTATGGCTCCTTCATACACTCTAGACCTCCTTCATACACTCTAGACCTCCTTCATACACTCTATACCTCCTTCCTACACTCTATGCCCCCTTCATACACTGTATACCTCCTTCATACACTCCATACCTCCTTCATACACTTTATGCCTCTTTCATACACTCTATAGATCCTTCATACACTCTATACCTCCTTCATACACCATACCTCCTTCATACACTCTAGACCTCCTTCATACACTCTAGACCTCCTTCATACACTATATACCTCCTTCGTACACTCTATGCCTCCTTCATACACTCCATACCTCCTTCATGCACTCTATACCTCCTCCATACACTCTATGGCGCCTTCATACACTCTATGCCTCCTCCATACACTCTATATCTCCTTCATACAGTCTATGCCTCTTTCATACACTCTATACCTCCTTTATGCACTGATTCATACACTCTGTACCTCCTTTATACACTCTATACCTCCTTCATACACTCTATACCTGATTCTTGCACTCTATACCTCCTTCGTACACTCTATACCTCCTTCATACACTCTATGCCTCCTTCATACACTCTATACCTCCTTCATACACTCTATGCCTCCTTTATACACTCTATACCTCCTTCATACACTCTAGACCTCCTTCATACACTCTATACCTCCTTCATACACTCTAGACCTCCTTCATACACTCTATACCTCCTTCATACACTCTATACCTCCTTCATACACTCTATACCTCCTTCATACACTCCATACCTCCTTCATACACTCTAGACCTCCTTCATACACTCTATACCTCCTTCGTACACTCTATGCCCCCTTCATACACTGTATACCTCCTTCATACACTCCATACCTCCTTCATACACTTTATGCCTCTTTCATACACTCTATACCTCCTTCATGCACTCTATACCTCCTTCATACACTCTATGCCTCCTTCATACACTGTATACCTCCTTCATACACTCCATACCTCCTTCATACACTCTATACCTCCTTCATACACCATACCTCCTTCATACACTCTAGACCTCCTTCATACACTCTATACCTCCTTCGTACACTCTATGCCTCCTTCATACACTCCATACCTCCTTCATACACTCTATACCTCCTCCATACACTCTATGGCGCCTTCATACACTCTATGCCTCCTCCATGCACTTTATACCTCCTTCATACACTCTATGCCTCTTTCATACACTCTATACCTCCTTCATGCACTGATTCATACACTCTATACCTCCTTTATACACTCTATACCTCCTTCATACACTCTATGCCTGATTCATACCCTCTGTACCTCCTTCATGCATTCTATACCTCCTCCATACACTCTATACCTCCGGGCCTTCGTACGCTCTATACCTCCTTCATAAACTCTGTACCTTATTCTTGCACTCTATACCTCCTTCGTACACTCTAGACCTCCTTCATGCATTCTATACCTCCTGCATACACCCTAGACCTCCTTCATACACTCTATACCTCCTTCGTACACTCTATACCTCCTTCACACACTCAATACCTTCTTCATACACTCCATACCTCCTTGATGCACCCTAGACCTCCTTCATACACTCTATACCTCCTTCGTACACTCTATACCTCCTTCATACACTCAATACCTCCTTCATACACTCTATACCTCCTTCATACACTCTATACCTCCTTCATACACTCTATGCCTCTTTCATACGCTCTATATCTCCTTCATACACTCTATACCTCCTTCATACACTCTATACCTCCTTCATACACTCTATGCCTCTTTCATACACTCTATACCTCCTTCATACACTCCATACCTCCTTCATACACTCTATACCTTCTTCATACACTCTATACCTCCTCCATACACTCTATGTCTCCTTCATACACTCTATGCCTCTTTCATACACTCTATACCTCCTTCAAACACTCTATACCTACTTCATAAACTCTATACCTTATTCTTGCATTCTATACCTCCTTCATACACTCTATACCCCCTACATACACTGTATGCGTCCTTCATACACTCCATACCATCTTTATACACTCTATACCTCCTCCATGCACTCTATACCTCCTTCATACACTCTATGGCTCCTTCATACACTCTAGACCTCCTTCATACACTCTAGACCTCCTTCATACACTCTATACCTCCTTCCTACACTCTATGCCCCCTTCATACACTGTATACCTCCTTCATACACTCCATACCTCCTTCATACACTTTATGCCTCTTTCATACACTCTATAGATCCTTCATACACTCTATACCTCCTTCATACACCATACCTCCTTCATACACTCTAGACCTCCTTCATACACTCTAGACCTCCTTCATACACTATATACCTCCTTCGTACACTCTATGCCTCCTTCATACACTCCATACCTCCTTCATGCACTCTATACCTCCTCCATACACTCTATGGCGCCTTCATACACTCTATGCCTCCTCCATACACTCTATATCTCCTTCATACAGTCTATGCCTCTTTCATACACTCTATACCTCCTTTATGCACTGATTCATACACTCTGTACCTCCTTTATACACTCTATACCTCCTTCATACACTCTATACCTGATTCTTGCACTCTATACCTCCTTCGTACACTCTATACCTCCTTCATACACTCTATGCCTCCTTCATACACTCTATACCTCCTTCATACACTCTATGCCTCCTTTATACACTCTATACCTCCTTCATACACTCTAGACCTCCTTCATACACTCTATACCTCCTTCATACACTCTAGACCTCCTTCATACACTCTATACCTCCTTCATACACTCTATACCTCCTTCATACACTCTATACCTCCTTCATACACTCCATACCTCCTTCATACACTCTAGACCTCCTTCATACACTCTATACCTCCTTCGTACACTCTATGCCCCCTTCATACACTGTATACCTCCTTCATACACTCCATACCTCCTTCATACACTTTATGCCTCTTTCATACACTCTATACCTCCTTCATGCACTCTATACCTCCTTCATACACTCTATGCCTCCTTCATACACTGTATACCTCCTTCATACACTCCATACCTCCTTCATACACTCTATACCTCCTTCATACACCATACCTCCTTCATACACTCTAGACCTCCTTCATACACTCTATACCTCCTTCGTACACTCTATGCCTCCTTCATACACTCCATACCTCCTTCATACACTCTATACCTCCTCCATACACTCTATGGCGCCTTCATACACTCTATGCCTCCTCCATGCACTTTATACCTCCTTCATACACTCTATGCCTCTTTCATACACTCTATACCTCCTTCATGCACTGATTCATACACTCTATACCTCCTTTATACACTCTATACCTCCTTCATACACTCTATACCTGATTCATACCCTCTGTACCTCCTTCATGCATTCTATACCTCCTCCATACACGCTATACCTCCGGGCCTTCGTACGCTCTATACCTCCTTCATGAACTCTGTACCTTATTCTTGCACTCTATACCTCCTTCGTACACTCTAGACCTCCTTCATGCATTCTATACCTCCTGCATACACCCTAGACCTCCTTCATACACTCTATACCTCCTTCGTACACTCTATACCTCCTTCACACACTCAATACCTTCTTCATACACTCCATACCTCCTTGATACACCCTAGACCTCCTTCATACACTCTATACCTCCTTCGTACACTCTATACCTCCTTCATACACTCAATACCTCCTTCATACACTCGATACCTCCTTCTTACATTCTAGACTTCCTTCATACACTCTATACCTCCTCCATACACTCTATACCTCCTTCATACACTCTATACCTCCTTCATACACTCTATACCTCCTTCATACACTCTATGCCTCTTTCATACACTCTATACCTCCTTCATACACTCCATACCTCCTTCATACACTCTATACCTTCTTCATACCCTCTATACCTCCTCCATACACTCTATGTCTCCTTCATACACTCTATGCCTCTTTCATACACTCTATACCTCCTTCATACACTCCGTACCTACTTCATAAACTCTATACCTTATTCTTGCATTCTATACCTCCTTCATACACTCTATACCCCCTACATACACTGTATGCCTCCTTCATACACTCCATACCATCTTTATACACTCTATACCGCCTCCATGCACTCTATACTTCCTTCATACACTCTATGGCTCCTTCATACACTCTATACATCCTTCATACACTCTATGCCTCCTTCATACACTCCATACCTCCTTCATACACTCTATATCTGCTTCATACATTCTATGCCTGATTCATACATTCTGTACCTCCTTCATACACTCCATACGTCCTTCATACACTTGATGCCTCTTTCATACACTCCATACCTCCTTCATACACTCTATGCCTCCTTCATACACTCTATATCTCCTTCATACACTCTATACCTCCTTCATACACTCTATACCTCCTTCATACACTCAATGCCTCTTTCATACACTCTATATCTCCTTCATACACTCTATACCTCCTTCATACACTCTATACCTCCTTCATACACTCTATGCCTCTTTCATACACTCTATACCTCCTTCATACACTCCATACCTCCTTCATACGCTCTATACCTTCTTCATATACTCTATACCTCCTCCATACACTCTATGTCTCCTTCATACACTCTATGCCTCTTTCATACACTCTATACCTCCTTCATACACTCTATACCTACTTCATAAACTCTATACCTTATTCTTGCATTCTATACCTCCTTCATACACTCTATACCCCCTACATACACTGTATGCGTCCTTCATACACTCCATACCATCTTTATACACTCTATACCTCCTCCATGCACTCTATACCTCCTTCATACACTCTATGGCTCCTTCATACACTCTAGACCTCCTTCATACACTCTAGACCTCCTTCATACACTCTATACCTCCTTCGTACACTCTATGCCCCCTTCATACACTGTATACCTCCTTCGTACACTCCATACCTCCTTCATACACTTTATGCCTCTTTCATACACTCTATACCTCCTTCATGCACTTTATACCTCCTTCATACACTCTATGCCTCCTTCATACACTGTATACCTCCTTCATACACTCCATACCTCCTTCATACACCCTATGCCTCCTTCGTACGCTCTATACCTCCTTCATAAACTCTATGCCTTATTCTTGCACTCTATACCCTCCTTCATACACTCTATGCCTCCTTCATACACCCTATACCTCCTTCATACACTCTAGACCTCCTTCATAAACTCTAGACCTCCTTCATGCATTCTATACCTCCTGCATGCACCCTAGACCTCCTTCATACACTCTATACCTCCTTCGTACACTCTATACCTCCTTCACACACTCAATACCTCCTTCATACACTCCATACCTCCTTGATACACCCTAGACCTCCTTCATACACTCTATACCTCCTTCGTACACTCTATACCTCCTTCATACACTCAATACCTCCTTCATACACTCGATACCTCCTTCTTACATTCTAGAATTCCTTCATACACTCTATACCTCCTCCATACACTCTATACCTCCTTCATACACTCTATACCTCCTTCATACACTCTATACCTCCTTCATACACTCTATGCCTCTTTCATACACTCTATACCTCCTTCATACACTCTATACCTCCTTCATACACTCTATGCCTCTTTCATACACTCTATACCTCCTTCATACACTCCATACCTCCTTCATACACTCTATACCTTCTTCATACACTCTATACCTCCTCCATACACTCTGTCTCCTTCATACACTCTATGCCTCTTTCATACACTCTATACCTCCTTCATACACTCCGTACCTACTTCATAAACTCTATACCTTATTCTTGCATTCTATACCTCCTTCATACACTCTATACCCCCTACATACACTGTATGCCTCCTTCATACACTCCATACCACCTTTATACACTCTATACCTCCTCCATGCACTCTATACTTCCTTCATACACTCTATGGCTCCTTCATACACTCTATACATCCTTCATACACTCTATGCCTCCTTCATACACTCCATACCTCCTTCATACACTCTATATCTGCTTCATACACTCTATGCCTGATTCATACATTCTGTACCTCCTTCATACACTCCATACGTCCTTCATACACTTGATGCCTCTTTCATACACTCTATACCTCCTTCATACACTCTATGCCTCCTTCATACACTCCATATCTCCTTATACACTCTATACCTCCTTCATACACTCTATACCTCCTTCATACACTCTATGCCTCTTTCATACACTCTATATCTCCTTCATACACTCTATACCTCCTTCATACACTCTATACCTCCTTCATACACTCTATGCCTCTTTCATACACTCTATACCTCCTTCATACACTCCATACCTCCTTCATACACTCTATACCTTCTTCATACACTCTATACCTCCTCCATACACTCTATGTCTCCTTCATACACTCTATGCCTCTTTCATACACTCTATACCTCCTTCATACACTCTATACCTACTTCATAAACTCTATACCTTATTCTTGCATTCTATACCTCCTTCATACACTCTATACCCCCTACATACACTGTATGCGTCCTTCATACACTCCATACCATCTTTATACACTCTATACCTCCTCCATGCACTCTATACCTCCTTCATACACTCTATGGCTCCTTCATACACTCTAGACCTCCTTCATACACTCTAGACCTCCTTCATACACTCTATACCTCCTTCCTACACTCTATGCCCCCTTCATACACTGTATACCTCCTTCATACACTCCATACCTCCTTCATACACTTTATGCCTCTTTCATACACTCTATACCTCCTTCATGCACTTTATACCTCCTTCATACACTCTATGCCTCCTTCATACACTGTATACCTCCTTCATACACTCCATACCTCCTTCATACACTCTATACCTCCTTCATACACCATACCTCCTTCATACACTCTAGACCTCCTTCATACACTCTAGACCTCCTTCATACACTCTATACCTCCTTCATACACTCTATGCCTCTTTCATACACTCTATACCTCCTTCATACACTCTATACCTCCTTCATACACTCTATGCCTCTTTCATACACTCTATACCTCCTTCATACACTCCATACCTCCTTCATACACTCTATACCTTCTTCATACACTCTATACCTCCTCCATACACTCTGTCTCCTTCATACACTCTATGCCTCTTTCATACACTCTATACCTCCTTCATACACTCCGTACCTACTTCATAAACTCTATACCTTATTCTTGCATTCTATACCTCCTTCATACACTCTATACCCCCTACATACACTGTATGCCTCCTTCATACACTCCATACCACCTTTATACACTCTATACCTCCTCCATGCACTCTATACTTCCTTCATACACTCTATGGCTCCTTCATACACTCTATACATCCTTCATACACTCTATGCCTCCTTCATACACTCCATACCTCCTTCATACACTCTATATCTGCTTCATACACTCTATGCCTGATTCATACATTCTGTACCTCCTTCATACACTCCATACGTCCTTCATACACTTGATGCCTCTTTCATACACTCTATACCTCCTTCATACACTCTATGCCTCCTTCATACACTCCATATCTCCTTATACACTCTATACCTCCTTCATACACTCTATACCTCCTTCATACACTCTATGCCTCTTTCATACACTCTATATCTCCTTCATACACTCTATACCTCCTTCATACACTCTATACCTCCTTCATACACTCTATGCCTCTTTCATACACTCTATACCTCCTTCATACACTCCATACCTCCTTCATACACTCTATACCTTCTTCATACACTCTATACCTCCTCCATACACTCTATGTCTCCTTCATACACTCTATGCCTCTTTCATACACTCTATACCTCCTTCATACACTCTATACCTACTTCATAAACTCTATACCTTATTCTTGCATTCTATACCTCCTTCATACACTCTATACCCCCTACATACACTGTATGCGTCCTTCATACACTCCATACCATCTTTATACACTCTATACCTCCTCCATGCACTCTATACCTCCTTCATACACTCTATGGCTCCTTCATACACTCTAGACCTCCTTCATACACTCTAGACCTCCTTCATACACTCTATACCTCCTTCCTACACTCTATGCCCCCTTCATACACTGTATACCTCCTTCATACACTCCATACCTCCTTCATACACTTTATGCCTCTTTCATACACTCTATACCTCCTTCATGCACTTTATACCTCCTTCATACACTCTATGCCTCCTTCATACACTGTATACCTCCTTCATACACTCCATACCTCCTTCATACACTCTATACCTCCTTCATACACCATACCTCCTTCATACACTCTAGACCTCCTTCATACACTCTAGACCTCCTTCATACACTATATACCTCCTTCGTACACTCTATGCCTCCTTCATACACTCCATACCTCCTTCATACACTCTATACCTCCTCCATACACTCTATGGCGCCTTCATACACTCTATGCCTCCTCCATACACTCTATACCTCCTTCATACACTCTATGCCTCTTTCATACACTCTATACCTCCTTTATGCACTGATTCATACACTCTGTACCTCCTTTATACACTCTATACCTCCTTCATACACTCAATACCTGATTCTTGCACTCTATACCTCCTTCGTACACTCTATACCTCCTTCATACACTCTATGCCTCCTTCATACACTCTATACCTCCTTCATACACTCTATGCCTCCTTTATACACTCTATACCTCCTTCATACACTCTAGACCTCCTTCATACACTCTATACCTCCTTCATACACTCTAGGCCTCCTTCATACACTCTATACCTCCTTCATACACTCTATACCTCCTTCATACACTCCATACCTCCTTCATACACTCTAGACCTCCTTCATACACTCTATACCTCCTTCGTACACTCTATGCCCCCTTCATACACTGTATACCTCCTTCATACACTCCATACCTCCTTCATACACTTTATGCCTCTTTCATACACTCTATACCTCCTTCATACACTCTAGACCTCCTTCATACACTCTATACCTCCTTCGTACACTCTATGCCTCCTTCATACACTCCATACCTCCTTCATACACTCTATACCTCCTCCATACACTCTATACCTCCTCCATACACTCTATGGCGCCTTCATACACTCTATGCCTCCTCCATGCACTTTATACCTCCTTCATACACTCTATGCCTCTTTCATACACTCTATACCTCCTTCATGCACTGATTCATACACTCTGTACCTCCTTTATACACTCTATACCTCCTTCATACACTCTATACCTGATTCATACCCTCTGTACCTCCTTCATACATTCTATACCTCCTTCATACACTCTATACCTCCGGGCCTTCGTACGCTCTATACCTCCTTCATAAACTCTGTACCTTATTCTTGCACTCTATACCTCCTTCGTACACTCTATACCTCCTTCATACACTCTAGACCTCCTTCATACACTCTATACCTCCTTCATACACTCTAGACCTCCTTCATACACTGTATACCTCCTTCATACAATCTATACCTCCTTCATACACTCTAGACCTCCTTCATACACTCTAGACCTCCTTCATACACTCTATACCGCCTTCATACACTCTATGCCTCCTTCATACACTCCATACCTCCTTCATACACTCTATACCTCCTTCATACACTCTATACCTCCTTCATACACTCTACACCTCCTTCATACACTCTATACCTTCTTCATACACTTTATACCTCCTTCATACACTCTATGCCTCCTTCATACACCCTATGCCTCCTGCATACACTCTATACCTCCTTCATACACTCTATACCTTCTTCATACACTTTATACCTCCTTCATACACTCTATGCCTCCTTCATACACCCTATACCTCCTTCATACCCTCCATACCTCCTTCGTACACTCTACACCTCCTTCATACACCCTATACCTCCTTCATACACTCTATACCTCCTTCATACACTCTATACCTCCTTCGTACACTCTATACCTCCTTCGTACACTCTGTACCTCCTTCATACACTCCATACCTCCTTCATACACCCTATACCTCCTTCATACACTCTATGCCTCCTTCACACACTCTATACCTACGGGCCTTCGCACACTCTATACCTCCTTAAAGGCAGTCTATACCTGTAGGCCTTCACACATTCTATACCTCTTTCATACACTCCATACCTCCTTCACACCTTCTTTACCTCCTTCATACACTCCATACCTCCGGACCTTGCTGTTCGCGTTAAATCAGGGTCTCCGGTTCTTTCTAGATAAAAAAGCCAGATTTTAAAAGCCAAACAAGTCTAACAATTGGGCAGCACTACATTGAGTTCCACCATGAGTCAGAATAGCCCTGCATAGTGAATTATATTAGTAATGGTTATACCTGGCAGCCACCCCCCCACCACCTTCCCAATACCTACTAAAGGGGTCAGGTAACGAGACAATTCGTGCCAATTTACCAACGATACGACAGGTCAGACAACCAGATTCCAGAGCATTGCGAGAGGCGCGACACTCTGGCGTCAAGACCTATGGGAGCAATTGGAGCGGAAAAAACATTTCTGGGTCAATGCTTATGGCGCAGTGACATTCGCTTTCAGCTACATACCACACGCAGTCGTCTCTCCTATATAGCACAGCCAGATGTCCGCTCCCCTCCTCCACACACAACAGGCAAATTTCCGCTCCGCTCCTTCAGACACCACAGACAGATGTCCGCTCCCCTCCTCCACACACCACAGACAGATGTCCGCTCCCTTCGCCCGCTCCCCTCCTCTACACACCAGACAGATGTCCGCTCCCCTCCTCTACCCACCACAGACAGATGTCTGCTCCCTCTTCTAGACACCACAGACAGATGTCTGCTCCCCTCCTCTACACACCACAGACAGATGTCCGCTCCCTCTTCTAGACACCACAGACAGATGTCTGCTCCCCTCCTCTACACACCACAGTTATCCGTTTCCCCCTCTACATGCCACAGACAGATGTCCGCTCCCTCTTCCAGACACCACAGAGAGATGTCCGCTCCCCTCCACTACACACCACAGATAGATGTCCGCTCCCTCCACTATGCACCTCCTCTCACCCTGGCGGGCCTCCTCTCGCCCTGACAGGCCTCCTCTCACCCTCGCGGGCCTCCTTTCACCCTGGCGGGCCTCCTCTCACCCTGGCGGGCCTCCTCTCACCCTGGCGGGCCTCCTCTCACCCTGGCGGGCCTCCTCTCACCCTGGCGGGCCTCCTCGCGCCCTGACAGGCCTCCTTTCACCCTGGCGGGCCTCCTCTCACCATAGCGGGCCTCCTCTCACCCTGGCGGGCCTCCTCTCACCCTGGCGGGCCTCCTCTCACCCTGGTGTTCCTCCTCTCACCCTGGCGGCCTCCTCTCACCTTGGCGGGCCTCCTCTCACCCTGGCGGGCCCCCTCTCACCTTGGCGGGCCTCCTCTCACCCTGGCGGGCCTCCTCTCACCCTGGCGGGCCTCCTCTCACCCTGGCGAGCCTCCTCTCAACCTGGGGGGCCTCCTCTCACCCTGGCGGGCCTCCTCTCACCCTGGCGGGCCTCCTCTCACCCTGGCGAGCCTCGTCGCACCCTGGCGGGCCTCCTCTCACCCTGGGGGGCCTCCTTTCACCCTAGCGGCCTCCTCTCACCCTGGCGGGCCTCCTCTCACCCTGACAGGCCTCCTCTCACCCGGACGGGACTTCTCTTGCCCTGACGGGCCTCCTCTCACCCTGGTGGGCCTCCTCTCACCCTGGCGGCCTCCTCTCACCTTGGCGGGCCTCCTCTCACCCTGGCGGGCCTCCTCTCACCTTGGCGGGCCTCCTCTCACCCTGGCGGGCCTCTTCTCACCCTGGCAGGCCTTCTCTTACCTTGGCGGGCCTCCTCTCACCCTGGCGGGCCTCCTCTCACCCTGGCGGGCCTCCTCTCACCCTCGCGGGCCTCCTCTCACCCTGGCGGGCCTCCTCTCACCTTGGCGGGCCTCCTCTCACCCTGGCGGGCCTCCTCTCACCTTGGCGGGCCTCCTCTCACCCTGGCGGGCCTCTTCTCACCCTGGCGGGCCTCCTCTCACCCTGGCGGGCCTCCTCGCACCCTGGTGGGCCTCCTCTCACCCTGGGGGGCCTCCTCTCACCCTGGCGAGCCTCTTCGCACCCTGGCGGGCCTCCTCTCACCCTGGGGGGCCTCCTCTCACCCTGGCGGCCTCCTCTCACCTTGGCGAGCCTCCTCTCACACACTACACACCACAGATAGATGTCCGCTCCCCTCCTCTATACACCTCCTCTCACCCTGGCGGGCCTCCTCTCGCCCTGACGGGCCTCCTCTCACCCTGGTGGGCCTCTTCTCACCCTGGCGGGCCTCCTCTCACCCTGGCGGGCCTCCTCGCACCCTGGTGGGCCTCCTCTCACCCTGGGGGCCTCCTCTCACCCTGGCGGACCTCCTCTCACCCTGGCGGGCCTCCTCTCACCCTGGTGGGCCTCCTCTCACCCTGGCGGGCCTCCTCTCAGCCTGGTGGGCCTCCTCTCACCTTGGCGGGCCTCCTCTCACCTTGGCGGACCTCCTCGCACCCTGGCGGACCTCCTCTCAGCCTGGCGAGCCTCCTCTCACCCTGGCAGGCCTCCACAAACCCTGGCGGGCCTCCTCTCACCTTGGCGGGCCTCCTCTCACCCTGGCGGGCCTCCTCTCACCCTGGCGGGCCTCCTCTCACCCTGGCGGGCCTCCTCTCACCCTTGCGGGCCTCCTCTCACCGTGGGGGGCCTCCTCTCACCCTGGCGAGCCTCCTCGCACCCTGGGGGGCCTCCTCTCACTCTGGCGGCCTCCTCTCACCCTGGTGGGCCTCCTCTCACCCTGGGGGCCTCCTCTCACCTTGGCGGACCTCCTCTCACCCTGGCGGGCCTCCTCTCACCCTGGTGGGCCTCCTCTCACCCTGGCGGGCCTCCTCGCACCCTGGTGGGCCTCCTCTCACCCTGGGGGCCTCCTCTCACCTTGGCGGACCTCCTCTCACCCTGGCGGGCCTCCTCTCACCCTGGTGGGCCTCCTCTCACCCTGGCGGGCCTCCTCTCAGCCTGGTGGGCCTCCTCTCACCTTGGCGGGCCTCCTCTCACCTTGGCGGACCTCCTCGCACCCTGGCGGACCTCCTCTCAGCCTGGCGAGCCTCCTCTCACCCTGGCAGGCCTCCACAAACCCTGGCGGGCCTCCTCTCACCTTGGCGGGCCTCCTCTCACCCTGGCGGGCCTCCTCTCACCCTGGCGGGCCTCCTCTCACCCTGGCGGGCCTCCTCTCACCCTTGCGGGCCTCCTCTCACCGTGGGGGGCCTCCTCTCACCCTGGCGAGCCTCCTCGCACCCTGGGGGGCCTCCTCTCACTCTGGCGGCCTCCTCTCACCTTGGCGGGCCTCCGCTCACCCTGGCGGGCCTCCCCTCATCCTATCGGACCTCCTCTCGCCCTGGCGGGCCTCCTCTCATCCTATCGGGTCTCTTGTCACCCTGGCGGGCCTCCTCTCATCCTATCGGGCCTCTTGTCACACTGGCGGGCCTCCGCTCATCCTATCGGACCTCCTCTCGCCCTGGCGGGCCTCCTCTCATCCTATCGGGTCTCTTGTCACCCTGGCGGGCCTCCTCTCATCCTATCGGGCCTCTTCTCACCCTGGCGGGCCTCCTCTAACCTTGGCGGGCCTCCTCTCACCCTGGCGGGCCTCCTCTCATCCTATCGGGCTTCTTGTCACCCTGGCGGGCCTCCTCTCATCCTATCGGACCTCTTCTCACCCTGGCGAGCCTCCTCTAACCTTGGCGGGCATCCTCTCACCCTGGCGGGCCTCCTCTCGTCCTATCGGGTCTCTTGTCACCCTGGCGGGCCTCCTCTCATCCTATCGGGCCTCTTGTCACCCTGGTGGGCCTCCTCTAACCTTGGCGGGCCTCCTCTCACCCTGGCGGGCCTCCTCTCGTCCTATCGGGCTTCTTGTCACCCTGGCGGGCCTCCTCTCATCCTATCGGCCCTCTTCTCACCCTGGCGGGCCTCCTCTAACCTTGGCGGGCCTCCTCTCACCCTGGCGGGCCTCCTCTCGTCCTATCGGGCTTCTTGTCACCCTGGCGGGCCTCCTCTCATCCTATCGGACCTCCTCTCACCCTGGCGAGCCTCCTCTAACCCTGGCGGGCCTCCTCTCACCATAGGGGGCCTCCTCTCATCCTATCGGGCCTCTTGTCACCCTGGTGGGCCTCCTCTCATCCTATCGGGCCTCTTGTCATCCTGGCGGGCCTCCTCTCATCCTATCGGACCTCCTCTCACCCTGGCGGGCCTCCTCCTACCCTGACGGGCCTCCTCTTACCCTGGCAGGCCTCTTCTCATCCTATCGGGCCTCCTCTTACCCTGGCGGGTCTCCTGTCACCCTGACGGGCCTTCTGTTACCCTGACGGGCCTCCTCTCACCCTGACGGGCCTCCTCTCACCCTGGCGAGCCTCCTCGCACCCTGGCGGACCTCCTCTCACCCTGACGGGCCTGCTCTCACCCTGGCGAGCCTCCCCGCATCATGGCGGGCCTCCTCTCACCCTGGGGGGCCTCCTCTTACACTGGCAGGCATCCTAGCACCCTGGCGGGCCTCCTCAAACCCTGGCGGGCCTCCTCTCACCCTGGCGGGCCTCCTCTCACCCTGGCGGGCCTCCTCTCACCCTGGCGGGCCTCATCTCACCCTGGCGGGCCTTCTCGCACCCTGGCGAGCCTCCTCGCACCCTGGCGGGCCTCCTCTAACCCTGGCGGGCCTCCTTTCACCCTGACGGGCCTCCCCTCACCCTCGCGGGCCTCCTCTAACCTTGGCGGGCCTCCTCGCACCCTGGCGGGTCTCCTCTCACTCTGGCGGCCTCCTCTCACCCTGGCGGGCCTCCTCTCACCCTGGCGGGCCTCATCTCACCCTGGCGGGCCTCCTCTCACCCTGACGGGCCTCCTCTCTCCCTGGCGGGCCTCCTCTCACCCTGGCGGGCCTCCTCTCACCCTGGCGGGCCTCCTCTCACCTTGGCGGACCTCCTCTCACTCTGGCGAGCCTCTTCTCACCCTGGCAGGCCTCCTCGCACCTTGGCGGGCCTAATATCACCTTGGCGGGCCTCCTTTCACCCTGGCGAGCCTCCTCTCTGACGGAAATGGCACGTGAAAAGGTGTGGGGGGAGCACTTTGGAAATCGCACGACAGGTGGCTAGGGTGGGAGCGGGGGCGGGGGGCAGTCCACATGGTATACACTTACCATTCAAAAAAGAGCATCATTGCTTGATGGGACATCCGATCATCTGCATTGAGCGCTCCGGTCAGTTCGCATCTGTGTTAAGTGTGGTGAGCCGCCTTAACTCGGCCGGTAGGCGGACTGAGCTGCAGGTTAGCAGGTCGTGGGTTCGAACCCTGACATTTGCATCTGGAGCGAGCTCAACTAACCCCATTGCGCTGTCCCGGATCCTCGCCCCAATATGGAGCGAGCTTCAACCAACCCCATTGCGCTGTCCCGGATCCTCGCCCCAATATGGAGCGAGCTTCAACCAACCCCATTGCGCTGTCCCGGATCCTCGCCTCAATATGGAGCGAGCTTCAACCAACCCCATTGCGCTGTCCCGGATCCTCGCCTCAATATGGAGCCAGCTTCAACCAACCCCATTGCGCTGTCCCGGATCCTCGCCTCAATATGGAGTGAGCTTCAACCAACCCCATTGCGCTGTCCCGGATCCTCGCCTCAATATGGAGTGAGCTTCAACCAACCCCATTGCGCTGTCCCGGATCCTCGCCTCAATATGGAGCGAGCTTCAACCAACCCCATTGCGCTGTCCCGGATCCTCGCCTTAATATGGAGCAAGCTTCAACCAACCCCATTGCGCTGTCCCGGATCCTCGCCTCAATATGGAGCAAGCTTCAACCAACCCCATTGCGCTGTCCCGGATCCTCGCCTCAATATGGAGTGAGCTTCAACCAACCCCATTGCGCTGTCCCGGATCCTCGCCTCAATATGGAGTGAGCTTCAACCAACCCCATTGCGCTGTCCCGGATCCTCGCCTCAATATGGAGCAAGCTTCAACCAACCCCATTGCGCTGTCCCGGATCCTCGCCTCAATATGGAGCAAGCTTCAACCAACCCCATTGCGCTGTCCCGGATCCTCGCCTCAATATGGAGTGAGCTTCAACCAACCCCATTGCGCTGTCCCGGATCCTCGCCTCAATATGGAGTGAGCTTCAACCAACACCATTGCGCTGTCCCGGATCCTCGCCTCAATATGGAGTGAGCTTCAACCAACCCCATTGCGCTGTCCCGGATCCTCGCCCCAATATGGAGCGAGCTTCAACCAACCCCATTGCGCTGTCCCGGATCCTCGCCCCAATATGGAGCGAGCTTCAACCAACCCCATTGCGCTGTCCCGGATCCTCGCCTCAATATGGAGTGAGCTTCAACCAACCCCATTGCTCTGTCCCGGATCCTCGCCTCAATATGGAGCAAGCTTCAACCAACCCCATTGCGCTGTCCCGGATCCTCGCCCCAATATGGAGCGAGCTTCAACCAACCCCATTGCGCTGTCCCGGATCCTCGCCCCAATATGGAGCCAGCTTCAACCAACCCCATTGCGCTGTCCCGGATCCTCGCCTCAATATGGAGTGAGCTTCAACCAACCCCATTGCGCTGTCCCGGATCCTCGCCCCAATATGGAGCGAGCTTCAACCAACCCCATTGCGCTGTCCCGGATCCTCGCCCCAATATGGAGCGAGCTTCAACCAACCCCATTGCGCTGTCCCGGATCCTCGCCTCAATATGGAGTGAGCTTCAACCAACCCCATTGCTCTGTCCCGGATCCTCGCCTCAATATGGAGCAAGCTTCAACCAACCCCATTGCGCTGTCCCGGATCCTCGTTTCAATATGGAGCGAGCTTCAACCAACCCCATTGCGCTGTCCCGGATCCTCGTTTCAATATGGAGCGAGCTTCAACCAACCCCATTGCGCTGTCCCGGATCCTCGCCCCAATATGGAGCGAGCTCCAAGCAACCCCATTGCGCTGTCCCGGATCCTCGCCTCAATATGGAGCGAGCATCAACCAACCCCATTGCGCTGTCCCGGATCCTCGCCTCGATATGGAGCGAGCTTCATCCAACCCCATTGCGCTGTCCCGGATCCTCGCCCCAATATGGAGCGAGCTTCAACCAACCCCATTTCTCTGTCCCGGATCCCCGCCCCAATATGGAGCGAGCTTCAACCAACCCCATTGCGCTGTCCCGGATCCTCGCCCCAATATGGAGCGAGCTTCAACCAACCCCATTGCGCTGTCCCGGATCCTCGCCCCAATATGGAGCGAGCTTCAACCAACCCCATTGCGCTGTCCCGGATCCTCGCCCCAATATGGAGCGAGCTTCAACCAACCCCATTGCGCTGTCCCGGATCCTCGCCCCAATATGGAGCGAGCTTCAACCAATCCCATTGCGCTGTCCCGGATCCTCACCTCAATATGGAGCGAGCTTCAACCAACCCCATTGCCCTGTCCCGCATCCTCGCCTCAATATGGAGCGAGCTTCAACCAACCCCATTGCGCTGTCCCGGATCCTCGCCTCAATATGGAGTGAGCTTCAACCAACCCCATTGCGCTGTCCCGGATCCTCGCCTCAATATGGAGTGAGTTTCAACCAACCCCATTGCGCTGTCCTGGATCCTCGCCCCAATATGGAGTGAGCTTCAACCAACCCCATTGCGCTGTCCCGGATCCTCGCCCCAATATGGAGCAAGCTTCAACCAACCCCATTGCGCTGTCCCGGATCCTCGCCCCAATATGGAGCGAGCTTCAAGCAACCCCATTGCGCTGTCCCGGATCCTCGCCTCAATATGGAGTGAGCTTCAACCAACCCATTGCTCTGTCCCGGATCCTCGCCTCAATATGGAGCGAGCTTCAACCAACCCCATTGCGCTGTCCCGGATCCTCGTTTCAATATGGAGCGAGCTTCAACCAACCCCATTGCGCTGTCCCGGATCCTCGTTTCAATATGGAGCGAGCTTCAACCAACCCCATTGCGCTGTCCCGGATCCTCGCCCCAATATGGAGCGAGCTCCAAGCAACCCCATTGCGCTGTCCCGGATCCTCGCCTCAATATGGAGCGAGCTTCATCCAACCCCATTGCGCTGTTCCGGATCCTCGCCTCAATATGGAGCGAGCTTCAACCAACCCCATTGCGCTGTCCCGGATCCTCGCCCCAATATGGAGCGAGCTTCAAGCAACCCCATTGCGCTGTCCCGGATCCTCGCCCCAATATGGAGCGAGCTTCAACCAACCCCATTGCGCTGTCCCGGATCCTCACCTCAATATGGAGCGAGCTTCAACCAACCCCATTGCTCTGTCCCGGATCCTCGCCTCAATATAGAGTGAGCTTCAACCAACCCCATTGCGCTGTCCCGCATCCTCGCCCCAATATGGAGCGAGCTTCAACCAACCCCATTTCTCTGTCCCGGATCCCCGCCCCAATATGGAGCGAGCTTCAACCAACCCCATTGCGCTGTCCCGGATCCTCGCCCCAATATGGAGTGAGCTTCAACCAACCCCATTGCGCTGTCCCGGATCCTCGCCCCAATATGGAGCGAGCTTCAACCAACCCCATTGCGCTGTCCCGGATCCTCGCCTCAATATGGAGTGAGCTTCAACCAACCCCATTGCGCTGTCCCGCATCCTCGCTCCAATATGGAGAGAGCTTCAACCAACCCCATTGCTCTGTCCCGGATCCTCGCCTCAATATGGAGCGAGCTTCAACCAACCCCATTGCGCTGGCCCGGATCCTCGCCTCAATATGGAGCGAGCTTCAACCAACCCCATTGAGCTGTCCCAGATCCTCGCCCCAATATGGAGCGAGTTTCAAGCAACCCCATTGCGCTGTCCCGGATCCTCGCCCCAATATGGAGCGAGCTTCAACCAACCCCATTGCGCTGTCCCGGATCCTCGCCCCAATATGGAGCGAGCTTCAACCAACCCCATTGCGCTGTCCCGGATCCTCACCTCAATTTGGAGCGAGCTTCAACCAACCCCATTGCGCTGTCCCGGATCCTCGCCTTAATATGGAGTGACCTTCAACCAACCCCATTGCGCTGTCCCGCATCCTCGCCTCAATATGGAGCGAGCTTCAACCAACCCCATTGCGCTGTCCCGGATCCTCGCCTCAATATGGAGTGAGCTTCAACCAACCCCATTGCGCTGTCCCGGATCCTCGCCCCAATATGGAGCGAGCTTCAACCAACCCCATTGCGCTGTCCCGGATCCTCGCCCCAATATGGAGCGAGCTTCCACCAACCCCATTGCGCTGTCCCGGATCCTCGCCTCAATATGGAGCGAGCATCAACCAACCCCATTGCGCTGTCCCGGATCCTCGCCTCAATATGAAGCAAGCTTCAAGCAACCCCATTGCGCTGTCCCGGATCCTCGCCTCAATATGGAGTGAGCTTCAACCAACCCCATTGCGCTGTCCCGGATCCTCGCCCCAATATGGAGCGAGCTTCAAGCAACCCCATTGCGCTGTCCCGGATCCTCGCCTCAATATGGAGTGAGTTTCAACCAACCCCATTGCTCTGTCCCGGATCCTCGCCCCAATATGGAGCGAGCTTCAACCAACCCCATTGCGCTGTCCCGGATCCTCGCCTCAATATGGAGCGAGCTTCAACCAACCCCATTGCGCTGTCCCGGATCCTCGCCTCAATATGGAGTGAGCTTCAACCAACCCCATTGCGCTGTCCCGGATCCTCGCCCCAATATGGAGCGAGCTTCAACCAACCCCATTGCGCTGTCCCGGATCCTCGCCCCAATATGGAGCGAGCTTCAACCAACCCCATTGCGCTGTCCCGGATCCTCGCCTCAATATGGAGTGAGCTTCAACCAACCCCATTGCGCTGTCCCGCATCCTCGCCCCAATATGGAGCGAGCTTCAACCAACCCCATTGCTCTGTCCCGGATCCTCGCCTCAATATGGAGCAAGCTTCAACCAACCCCATTGCGCTGGCCCGGATCCTCGCCTCAATATGGAGCGAGCTTCAACCAACCCCATTGCGCTGTCCCAGATCTTTCCCTCCAATATGGAGCGAGTTTCAAGCAACCCCATTGCGCTGTCCCGGATCCTCGCCCCAATATGGAGCGAGCTTCAACCAACCCCATTGCGCTGTCCCGGATCCTCGCCCCAATATGGAGCGAGCTTCAACCAACCCCATTGCGCTGTCCCGGATCCTCACCTCAATTTGGAGCGAGCTTCAACCAACCCCATTGCGCTGTCCCGGATCCTCGCCTCAATATGGAGTGACCTTCAACCAACCCCATTGCGCTGTCCCGCATCCTCGCCTCAATATGGAGCGAGCTTCAACCAACCCCATTGCGCTGTCCCGGATCCTCGCCTCAATATGGAGTGAGCTTCAACCAACCCCATTGCGCTGTCCCGGATCCTCGCCCCAATATGGAGCGAGCTTCAACCAACCCCATTGCGCTGTCCCGGATCCTCGCCTCAATATGGAGCGAGCTTCAACCAACCCCATTGCGCTGTCCCGGATCCTCGCCTCAATATGGAGCGAGCTTCAACCAACCCCATTGCGCTGTCCCGGATCCTCGCCTCAATATGGAGTGAGCTTCAACCAACCCCATTGCGCTGTCCCGGATCCTCGCCCCAATATGGAGCGAGCTTCAACCAACCCCATTGCGCTGTCCCGGATCCTCGCCCCAATATGGAGCGAGCTTCAACCAACCCCATTGCGCTGTCCCGGATCCTCGCCTCAATATGGAGTGAGCTTCAACCAACCCCATTGCGCTGTCCCGCATCCTCGCCCCAATATGGAGCGAGCTTCAACCAACCCCATTGCTCTGTCCCGGATCCTCGCCTCAATATGGAGCAAGCTTCAACCAACCCCATTGCGCTGGCCCGGATCCTCGCCTCAATATGGAGCGAGCTTCAACCAACCCCATTGCGCTGTCCCAGATCTTTCCCTCCAATATGGAGCGAGTTTCAAGCAACCCCATTGCGCTGTCCCGGATCCTCGCCCCAATATGGAGCGAGCTTCAACCAACCCCATTGCGCTGTCCCGGATCCTCGCCCCAATATGGAGCGAGCTTCAACCAACCCCATTGCGCTGTCCCGGATCCTCACCTCAATTTGGAGCGAGCTTCAACCAACCCCATTGCGCTGTCCCGGATCCTCGCCTCAATATGGAGTGACCTTCAACCAACCCCATTGCGCTGTCCCGCATCCTCGCCTCAATATGGAGCGAGCTTCAACCAACCCCATTGCGCTGTCCCGGATCCTCGCCTCAATATGGAGTGAGCTTCAACCAACCCCATTGCGCTGTCCCGGATCCTCGCCCCAATATGGAGCGAGCTTCAACCAACCCCATTGCGCTGTTCCGGATCCTCGCCCCAATATGGAGCGAGCTTCCACCAACCCCATTGCGCTGTCCCGGATCCTCGCCTCAATATGGAGCGAGCATCAACCAACCCCATTGCGCTGTCCCGGATCCTCGCCTCAATATGAAGCAAGCTTCAAGCAACCCCATTGCGCTGTCCCGGATCCTCGCCTCAATATGGAGTGAGCTTCAACCAACCCCATTGCGCTGTCCCGGATCCTCGCCCCAATATGGAGCGAGATTCAAGCAACCCCATTGCGCTGTCCCGGATCCTCGCCTCAATATGGAGTGAGTTTCAACCAACCCCATTGCTCTGTCCCGGATCCTCGCCCCAATATGGAGCGAGCTTCAACCAACCCCATTGCGCTGTCCCGGATCCTCGCCTCAATATGGAGCGAGCTTCAACCAACCCCATTGCGCTGTCCCGGATCCTCGCCCCAATATGGAGCGAGCTTCAACCAACCCCATTGCGCTGTCCCGGATCCTCGCCTCAATATGGAGTGAGCTTCAACCAACCCCATTGCGCTGTCCCGGATCCTCGCCACAATATGGAGCAAGCTTCAACCAACCCCATTGCGCTGTCCCGGATCCTCGCCTCAATATGGAGTGAGCTTCAACCAACCCCATTGCGCTGTCCCTTATCCTCGCCTCAATATGGAGCGAGCTTCAACCAACCCCATTGCGCTGTCCCGGATCCTCGCCTCAATATGGAGTGAGTTTCAACCAACCCCATTGCGCTGTCCCGGATCCTCGCCCCAATATGGAGCGAGCTTCAGCCAACCCCATTGCGCTGTCCCGGATCCTCGCCTCAATATGGAGCAAGCTTCAACCAACCCCATTGCGCTGTCCCGGATCCTCGCCCCAATATGGAGCGAGCTTCAACCAACCCCATTGCGCTGTCCCGGATCCTCGCCTCAATATGGAGCGAGCTTCAACCAACCCCATTGCGCTGTCCCGGATCCTCGCCCCAATATGGAGCGAGCTTCAAGCAACCCCATTGCGCTGTCCCGGATCCTCCCCTCAATATGGAGTGAGCTTCAACCAACCCCATTGCGCTGTCCCGGATCCTCGCCTCAATATGGAGCGAGCTTCAACCAACCCCATTGCTCTGTCCCGGATCCTCGCCTCAATATGGAATGAGCTTCAACCAACCCCATTGCGCTGTCCCGCATCCTCGCCCCAATATGGAGCGAGCTTCAACCAACCCCATTTCTCTGTCCCGGATCCCCGCCCCAATATGGAGCGAGCTTCAACCAACCCCATTGCGCTGTCCCGGATCCTCGCCCCAATATGGAGTGAGCTTCAACCAACCCCATTGCGCTGTCCCGGATCCTCGCCCCAATATGGAGCGAGCTTCAACCAACCCCATTGCGCTGTCCCGGATCCTCGCCTCAATATGGAGTGAGCTTCAACCAACCCCATTGCGCTGTCCCGCATCCTCGCCCCAATATGGAGTGAGCTTCAACCAACCCCATTGCGCTGTCCCGGATCCTCGCCCCAATATGGAGCGAGCTTCAACCAACCCCATTGCTCTGTCCCGGATCCTCGCCTCAATATGGAGCAAGCTTCAACCAACCCCATTGCGCTGGCCCGGATCCTCGCCTCAATATGGAGCGAGCTTCAACCAACCCCATTGCGCTGTCCCAGATCCTCGCCCCAATATGGAGCGAGTTTCAAGCAACCCCATTGCGCTGTCCCGGATCCTCGCCCCAATATGGAGCGAGCTTCAACCAACCCCATTGCGCTGTCCCGGATCCTCGCCCCAATATGGAGCGAGCTTCAACCAACCCCATTGCGCTGTCCCGGATCCTCACCTCAATTTGGAGCGAGCTTCAACCAACCCCATTGCGCTGTCCCGGATCCTCGCCTCAATATGGAGTGACCTTCAACCAACCCCATTGCGCTGTCCCGCATCCTCGCCTCAATATGGAGCGAGCTTCAACCAACCCCATTGCGCTGTCCCGGATCCTCGCCTCAATATGGAGTGAGCTTCAACCAACCCCATTGCGCTGTCCCGGATCCTCGCCCCAATATGGAGCGAGCTTCAACCAACCCCATTGCGCTGTCCCGGATCCTCGCCCCAATATGGAGCGAGCTTCCACCAACCCCATTGCGCTGTCCCGGATCCTCGCCTCAATATGGAGCGAGCATCAACCAACCCCATTGCGCTGTCCCGGATCCTCGCCTCAATATGAAGCAAGCTTCAAGCAACCCCATTGCGCTGTCCCGGATCCTCGCCTCAATATGGAGTGAGCTTCAACCAACCCCATTGCGCTGTCCCGGATCCTCGCCCCAATATGGAGCGAGCTTCAAGCAACCCCATTGCGCTGTCCCGGATCCTCGCCTCAATATGGAGTGAGTTTCAACCAACCCCATTGCGCTGTCCCGGATCCTCGCCTCAATATGGAGTGAGCTTCAACCAACCCCATTGCGCTGTCCCGGATCCTCGCCTCAATATGGAGTGAGCTTCAACCAACCCCATTGCGCTGTCCCGGATCCTCGCCTCAATATGGAGCGAGCTTCAACCAACCCCATTGCGCTCTCCCGGATCCTCGCCTCAATATGGAGTGAGCTTCAACCAACCCCATTGCGCTGTCCCGGATCCTCGCCTCAATATGGAGCGAGCTTCAACCAACCCCATTGCGCTGTCCCGGATCCTCGCCCCAATATGGAGCGAGCTTCAACCAACCCCATTGCGCTGTCCCGGATCCTCACCTCAATTTGGAGCGAGCTTCAACCAACCCCATTGCGCTGTCCCGGATCCTCGCCTCAATATGGAGTGACCTTCAACCAACCCCATTGCGCTGTCCCGCATCCTCGCCTCAATATGGAGCGAGCTTCAACCAACCCCATTGCGCTGTCCCGGATCCTCGCCTCAATATGGAGTGAGCTTCAACCAACCCCATTGCGCTGTCCCGGATCCTCGCCCCAATATGGAGCGAGCTTCAACCAACCCCATTGCGCTGTCCCGGATCCTCGCCCCAATATGGAGCGAGCTTCCACCAACCCCATTGCGCTGTCCCGGATCCTCGCCTCAATATGGAGCGAGCATCAACCAACCCCATTGCGCTGTCCCGGATCCTCGCCTCAATATGAAGCAAGCTTCAAGCAACCCCATTGCGCTGTCCCGGATCCTCGCCTCAATATGGAGTGAGCTTCAACCAACCCCATTGCGCTGTCCCGGATCCTCGCCCCAATATGGAGCGAGCTTCAAGCAACCCCATTGCGCTGTCCCGGATCCTCGCCTCAATATGGAGTGAGTTTCAACCAACCCCATTGCGCTGTCCCGGATCCTCGCCTCAATATGGAGTGAGCTTCAACCAACCCCATTGCGCTGTCCCGGATCCTCGCCTCAATATGGAGTGAGCTTCAACCAACCCCATTGCGCTGTCCCGGATCCTCGCCTCAATATGGAGCGAGCTTCAACCAACCCCATTGCGCTGTCCCGGATCCTCGCCTCAATATGGAGTGAGCTTCAACCAACCCCATTGCGCTGTCCCGGATCCTCGCCTCAATATGGAGCGAGCTTCAACCAACCCCATTGCGCTGTCCCGGATCCTCGCCCCAATATGGAGCAAGCTTCAACCAACCCCATTGCGCTGTCCCGGATCCTCGCCTCAATATCGAGTGAGCTTCAACCAACCCCATTGCGCTTTCCCGGATCCTCGCCTCAATATGGAGTGAGCTTCAACCAACCCCATTGCGCTGTCCCGGTTCCTCGCCTCAATATGGAGCAAGCTTCAACCAACCCCATGGTGCTGGCCCGGATCCTCGCCTCAATATGGAGCGAGCTTCAACCAACCCCATTGCGCTGTCCCGGATCCTCGCCTCAATATGGAGTGAGCTTCAACCAACCCCATTGCGCTGTCCCGGATCTTCGCCCCAATATGGAGCGAGCTTCAACCAACCCCATTGCGCTGTCCCGGATCCTCGCCCCAATATGGAGCGAGCTTCAAGCAACCTCATTGCGCTGTCCCGGATCCTCGCCTCAATATGGAGTGAGCTTCAACCAACCCCATTGCGCTGTCCCGGATCCTCGCCTCAATATGGAGTGAGCTTCAACCAACCCCATTGCGCTGTCCCGGATCCTCGCCTCAATATGGAGCAAGCTTCAACCAACCTTATTGCGCTGTCCCGGATCCTCGCCTCAATATGGAGCGAGCTTCAGCCAACCCCATTGCGCTGTCCCGGATCCTCGCCTCAATATGGAGCGAGCTTCAACCAACCCCATTGCGCTGTCCCGGATCCTCGCCTCAATATGGAGTGAGCTTCAACCAACCCCATTGCGCTGTCCCGGATCCTCGCCTCAATATGGAGCGAGCTTCAACCAACCCCATTGCGCTGTCCCGGATCCTCGCCCCAATATGGAGCGAGCTTCAACCAACCCCATTGCGCTGTCCCGCATCCTCGCCTCAATATGGAGTGAGCTTCAACCAACCCCATTGCGCTGTCCCGGTTCCTCGCCTCAATATGGAGCGAGCTTCAACCAACCCCATTGCGCTGTCCCGGATCCTTGCCCTAATATAGAGCGAGCTTCAACCAACCCCATTGCGCTGTCCCGGATCCTCGCCCCAATATGGAGCGAGCTTCAACCAACCCCATTTCTCTGTCCCGGATCCCCGCCCCAATATGGAGCGAGCTTCAACCAAGCCCATTGCGCTGTCCCGGATCCCCGCCCCAATAAGGAGCGAGCTTCAACCAACCCCATTGCGCTGTCCCGGATCCTCGCCCCAATATGGAGCGAGCTTCAACCAACCCCATTGCGCTGTCCCGGATCCCCGCCCCAATAAGGAGCGAGCTTCAACCAACCCCATTGCGCTGTCCCGGATCCTCGCCCCAATATGGAGCGAGCTTCAACCAACCCCATTGCGCTGTCCCGGATCCTCGCCCCAATATAGAGCGAGCTTCAACCAACCCCATTGCGCTGTCCCGGATCCTCGCCTCAATATGGAGTGAGCTTCAACCAACCCCATTGCTCTGTCCCGGATCCTCGCCTCAATATGGAGCAAGCTTCAACCAACCCCATTGCGCTGTCCCGGATCCTCGCCTCAATATGGACTGAGCTTCAACCAACCCCATTGCGCTGTCCCGGATCCTCGCCTCAATATGGAGTGAGCTTCAACCAACCCCATTGCGCTGTCCCGGATCCTCGCCCCAATATGGAGCGAGCTTCAACCAACCCCATTGCGCTGTCCCGGATCCTCGCCCCAATATGGAGGGAGCTTCAAGCAACCCCATTGCGCTGTCCCGGATCCTCGCCCCAATATGGAGCAAGCTTCAAGCAACCCCATTGCGCTGTCCCAGATCCTCGCCTCAATATGGAGCGAGCTTCAACCAACCCCATTGCGCTGTCCCGGATCCTCGCCTCAATATGGAGCGAGCTTCAACCAACCCCATTGCGCTGTCCCGGATCCTCGCCCCAATATGGAGCAAGCTTCAAGCAACCCCATTGCGCTGTCCCGGATCCTCGCTTCAATATGGAGTGAGCTTCAACCAACCCCATTGCGCTGTCCCGGATCCTCGCCTCAATATGGAGTGAGCTTCAACCAACCCCATTGCGCTGTCCCGGATCCTCGCCCCAATATGGAGCGAGCTTCAACCAACCCCATTGCGCTGTCCCGGATCCTCGCTTCAATATGGAGTGAGCTTCAACCAACCCCATTGCGCTGTCCCGGATCCTCGCCTCAATATGGAGTGAGCTTCAACCAACCCCATTGCGCTGTCCCGGATCCTCGCTTCAATATGGAGTGAGCTTCAACCAACCCCATTGCGCTGTCCCGGATCCTCGCCTCAATATGGAGTGAGCTTCTACCAACCCCATTGCGCTGTCCCGGATCCTCGCCTCAATATGGAGCGAGCTTCAACCAACCCCATTGCGCTGTCCCGGATCCTCGCCCTAATATAGAGCGAGCTTCAACCAACTCCATTGCGCTGTCCCGGATCCTCGCCCCAATATGGAGCGAGCTTCAACCAACTCCATTGCGCTGTCCCGGATCCTCGCCTCAATATGGAGCGAGCTTCAACCAACCCCATTGCGCTGTCCCGGATCCTCGCCCCAATATGGAGCGAGCTTCAACCAACCCCATTGCGCTGTCCCGGATCCTCGCCCCAATATGGAGCGAGCTTCAACCAACCCCATTGCGCTGTCCCGGATCCTCGCCTCAATATCGAGTGAGCTTCAACCAACCCCATTGCGCTGTCCCGGATCCTCGCTTCAATATGGAGTGAGCTTCAACCAACCCCATTGCGCTGTCCCGGATCCTCGCCTCAATATGGAGTGAGCTTCAACCAACCCCATTGCGCTGTCCCGGATCCTCGCCTCAATATGGAGCGAGCTTCAACCAACCCCATTGCGCTGTCCCGGATCCTCGCCCTAATATGGAGCGAGCTTCAACCAACTTCATTGCGCTGTCCCGGATCCTCGCCTCAATATGGAGTGAGCTTCAACCAACCCCATTGCGCTGCCCCGGATCTTCGACTCCATATGGAGCGAGCTTCAACCAACCCCATTGCGCTGTCCCGGATCCTCGCCCTAATATGGAGCGAGCTTCAACCAACTCCATTGCGCTGTCCCGGATCCCCGCCCTAATATGGAGCGAGCTTCAACCAACTCCATTGCGCTGTCCCGGATCCTCGCCCCAATATGGAGCGAGCTTCAACCAACCCCATTTCTCTGTCCCGGATCCCCGCCCCAATATGGAGCGAGCTTCAACCAACCCTATTGCGCTGTCCCGGATCCTCGCCCCAATATGGAGCGAGCTTCAACCAACCCCATTGCGCTGTCCCGGATCCTCGCCTCAATATGGAGTGAGCTTCAACCAACCCCATTGCTCTGTCCCGGTTCCTCGCCTCAATATGGAGCAAGCTTCAACCAACCCCATGGCGCTGGCCCGGATCCTCGCCTCAATTTGGAGCGAGCTTCAACCAACCCCATTGCGCTGTCCCGGATCCTCGCCTCGATATGGAGTGAGCTTCAACCAACCCCATTGCGCTGTCCCGGATCCTCGCCCCAATATGGAGCGAGCTTCAACCAACCCCATTGCGCTGTCCCGGATCCTCGCCCCAACATGGAGCGAGCTTCAAGCAACCCCATTGCGCTGTCCCGGATCCTCGCCTCAATATGGAGTGAGCTTCAACCAACCCCATTGCGCTGTCCCGGATCCTCGCCTCAATATGGAGTGAGCTTCAACCAACCCCATTGCGCTGTCCCGGATCCTCGCCTCAATATGGAGCAAGCTTCAACCAACCCTATTGCGCTGTCCCGGATCCTCGCCTCAATATGGAGCGAGCTTCAGCCAACCCCATTGCGCTGTCCCGGATCCTCGCCTCAATATGGAGCGAGCTTCAACCAACCCCATTGCGCTGTCCCGGATCCTCGCCTCAATATGGAGCGAGCTTCAGCCAACCCCATTGCGCTGTCCCGGATCCTCGCCTCAATATGGAGTGAGCTTCAACCAACCCCATTGCGCTGTCCCGGATCCTCGCCTCAATATGGAGCGAGCTTCAACCAACCCCATTGCGCTGTCCCGGATCCTCGCCTCAATATGGAGTGAGCTTCAACCAACCCCATTGCGCTGTCCCGGATCCTCGCCTCAATATGGAGCGACATTCAGCCAACCCCATTGCGCTGTCCCGGATCCTCGCCTCAATATGGAGCGAGCTTCAACCAACCCCATTGCGCTGTCCCGGTTCCTCGCCTCAATATGGAGCGAGCTTCAACCAACCCCATTGCGCTGTCCCGGATCCTTGCCCTAATATAGAGCGAGCTTCAACCAACCCCATTGCGCTGTCCCGGATCCTCGCCCCAATATGGAGCGAGCTTCAACCAACCCCATTTCTCTGTCCCGGATCCCCGCCCCAATATGGAGCGAGCTTCAACCAACCCCATTGCGCTGTCCCGGTTCCTCGCCTCAATATGGAGCGAGCTTCAACCAACCCCATTGCGCTGTCCCGGATCCTCGCCCCAATATGGAGCGAGCTTCAACCAACCCCATTGCGCTGTCCCGGATCCTCGCCCCAATATGGAGCGAGCTTCAACCAACCCCATTGCGCTGTCCCGGATCCTCGCCCCAATATGGAGCGAGCTTCAACCAACCCCATTGCGCTGTCCCGGTTCCTCGCCTCAATATGGAGCGAGCTTCAACCAACCCCATTGCGCTGTCCCGGATCCTTGCCCTAATATAGAGCGAGCTTCAACCAACCCCATTGCGCTGTCCCGGATCCTCGCCCCAATATGGAGCGAGCTTCAACCAACCCCATTTCTCTGTCCCGGATCCCCGCCCCAATATGGAGCGAGCTTCAACCAAGCCCATTGCGCTGTCCCGGATCCCCGCCCCAATATGGAGCGAGCTTCAACCAACCCCATTGCGCTGTCCCGGATCCTCGCCCCAATATGGAGCGAGCTTCAACCAACCCCATTGCGCTGTCCCGGATCCTCGCCCCAATAAAGAGCGAGCTTCAACCAACCCCATTGCGCTGTCCCGGATCCTCGCCTCAATATGGAGTGAGCTTCAACCAACCCCATTGCTCTGTCCCGGATCCTCGCCTCAATATGGAGCAAGCTTCAACCAACCCCATTGCGCTGTCCCGGATCCTCGCCTCAATATGGAGTGAGCTTCAACCAACCCCATTGCGCTGTCCCGGATCCTCGCCTCAATATGGAGTGAGCTTCAACCAACCAGATTGCGCTGTCCCGGATCCTCGCCCCAATATGGAGCGAGCTTCAACCAACCCCATTGCGCTGTCCCGGATCCTCGCCCCAATATGGAGGGAGCTTCAAGCAAACCCATTGCGCTGTCCCGGATCCTCGCCCCAATATGGAGCAAGCTTCAAGCAACCCCATTGCGCTGTCCCAGATCCTCGCCTCAATATGGAGCGAGCTTCAACCAACCCCATTGCGCTGTCCCGGATCCTGGCCTCAATATGGAGCGAGCTTCAACCAACCCCATTGCGCTGTCCCGGATCCTCGCCCCAATATGGAGCAAGCTTCAAGCAACCCCATTGCGCTGTCCCAGATCCTCGCCTCAATATGGAGTGAGCTTCAACCAACTCCATTGCGCTGTCCCGGATCCTCGCCCCAATATGGAGCGAGCTTCAACCAACCCCATTGCGCTGTCCCGGATCCTCGCCCCAATATGGAGCGAGCTTCAACCAACCCCATTGCGCTGTCCCGGATCCTCGCCCCAATATGGAGCGAGCTTCAACCAACCCCATTGCGCTGTCCCGGATCCTCGCCCCAATATGGAGCGAGCTTCAACCAACCCCATTGCGCTGTCCCGGATCCTGGCCTCAATATGGAGCGAGCTTCAACCAACCCCATTGCGCTGTCCCGGATCCCCGCCCCAATATGGAGTGAGCTTCAACCAACCCCATTGCGCTGTCCCGGATCCTCGCCTCAATATGGAGTGAGCTTCAACCAACCCCATTGCTCTGTCCCGGATCCTCGCCTCAATATGGAGCAAGCTTCAACCAACCCCATTGCGCTGTCCCGGATCCTCGCCCTAATATGGAGTGAGCTTCAACCAACCCCATTGCGCTGTCCCGGATCCTCGCCTCAATATGGAGCGAGCTTCAGCCAACCCCATTGCGCTGTCCCGGATCCTCGCCTCAATATGGAGCGAGCTTCAACCAACCCCATTGCGCTGTCCCGGATCCTCGCCTCAATATGGAGCGAGCTTCAGCCAACCCCATTGCGCTGTCCCGGATCCTCGCCTCAATATGGAGTGAGCTTCAACCAACCCCATTGCGCTGTCCCGGATCCTCGCCTCAATATGGAGCGAGCTTCAACCAACCCCATTGCGCTGTCCCGGATCCTCACCCCAATATGGAGCGAGCTTCAACCAACCCCATTGCGCTGTCCCGCATCCTCGCCTCAATATGGAGTGAGCTTCAACCAACCCCATTGCGCTGTCCCGGTTCCTCGCCTCAATATGGAGCGAGCTTCAACCAACCCCATTGCGCTGTCCCGGATCCTTGCCCTAATATAGAGCGAGCTTCAACCAACCCCATTGCGCTGTCCCGGATCCTCGCCCCAATATGGAGCGAGCTTCAACCAACCCCATTTCTCTGTCCCGGATCCCCGCCCCAATATGGAGCGAGCTTCAACCAAGCCCATTGCGCTGTCCCGGATCCCCGCCCCAATATGGAGCGACCTTCAACCAACCCCATTGCGCTGTCCGGGATCCTCGCCCCAATATGGAGCGAGCTTCAACCAACCCCATTGCGCTGTCCCGGATCTTCGCCCCAATATAGAGCGAGCTTCAACCAACCCCATTGCGCTGTCCCGGATCCTCGCCTCAATATGGAGTGAGCTTCAACCAACCCCATTGCTCTGTCCCGGATCCTCGCCTCAATATGGAGCAAGCTTCAACCAACCCCATTGCGCTGTCCCGGATCCTCGCCTCAATATGAAGTGAGCTTCAACCAACCCCATTGCGCTGTCCCGGATCCTCGCCTCAATATGGAGTGAGCTTCAACCAACCAGATTGCGCTGTCCCGGATCCTCGCCCCAATATGGAGCGAGCTTCAACCAACCCCATTGCGCTGTCCCGGATCCTCGCCCCAATATGGAGCGAGCTTCAAGCAACCCCATTGCGCTGTCCCGGATCCTCGCCCCAATATGGAGCAAGCTTCAAGCAACCCCATTGCGCTGTCCCAGATCCTCGCCTCAATATGGAGCGAGCTTCAACCAACCCCATTGCGCTGTCCCGGATCCTCGCCTCAATATGGAGCGAGCTTCAACCAACCCCATTGCGCTGTCCCGGATCCTCGCCCCAATATGGAGCAAGCTTCAAGCAACCCCATTGCGCTGTCCCAGATCCTCGCCTCAATATGGAGTGAGCTTCAACCAACCCCATTGCGCTGTCCCGGATCCTCGCCTCAATATGGAGCAAGCTTCAACCAACCCCATTGCGCTGTCCCGGATCCTCGCCCCAATATGGAGCGAGCTTCAACCAACCCCATTGCGCTGTCCCGGATCCTCGCCCCAATATGGAGCAAGCTTCAAGCAACCCCATTGCGCTGTCCCAGATCCTCGCCTCAATATGGAGTGAGCTTCAACCAACTCCATTGCGCTGTCCCGGATCCTCGCCCCAATATGGAGCGAGCTTCAACCAACCCCATTGCGCTGTCCCGGATCCTCGCCCCAATATGGAGCGAGCTTCAACCAACCCCATTGCGCTGTCCCGGATCCTCGCCCCAATATGGAGCGAGCTTCAACCAACCCCATTGCGCTGTCCCGGATCCTCGCCCCAATATGGAGCGAGCTTCAACCAACCCCATTGCGCTGTCCCGGATCCTGGCCTCAATATGGAGCGAGCTTCAACCAACCCCATTGCGCTGTCCCGGATCCCCGCCCCAATATGGAGTGAGCTTCAACCAACCCCATTGCGCTGTCCCGGATCCTCGCCTCAATATGGAGTGAGCTTCAACCAACCCCATTGCTCTGTCCCGGATCCTCGCCTCAATATGGAGCAAGCTTCAACCAACCCCATTGCGCTGTCCCGGATCCTCGCCCTAATATGGAGTGAGCTTCAACCAACCCCATTGCGCTGTCCCGGATCCTCGCCTCAATATGGAGCGAGCTTCAGCCAACCCCATTGCGCTGTCCCGGATCCTCGCCTCAATATGGAGCGAGCTTCAACCAACCCCATTGCGCTGTCCCGGATCCTCGCCTCAATATGGAGCGAGCTTCAGCCAACCCCATTGCGCTGTCCCGGATCCTCGCCTCAATATGGAGTGAGCTTCAACCAACCCCATTGCGCTGTCCCGGATCCTCGCCTCAATATGGAGCGAGCTTCAACCAACCCCATTGCGCTGTCCCGGATCCTCACCCCAATATGGAGCGAGCTTCAACCAACCCCATTGCGCTGTCCCGCATCCTCGCCTCAATATGGAGTGAGCTTCAACCAACCCCATTGCGCTGTCCCGGTTCCTCGCCTCAATATGGAGCGAGCTTCAACCAACCCCATTGCGCTGTCCCGGATCCTTGCCCTAATATAGAGCGAGCTTCAACCAACCCCATTGCGCTGTCCCGGATCCTCGCCCCAATATGGAGCGAGCTTCAACCAACCCCATTTCTCTGTCCCGGATCCCCGCCCCAATATGGAGCGAGCTTCAACCAAGCCCATTGCGCTGTCCCGGATCCCCGCCCCAATATGGAGCGACCTTCAACCAACCCCATTGCGCTGTCCGGGATCCTCGCCCCAATATGGAGCGAGCTTCAACCAACCCCATTGCGCTGTCCCGGATCTTCGCCCCAATATAGAGCGAGCTTCAACCAACCCCATTGCGCTGTCCCGGATCCTCGCCTCAATATGGAGTGAGCTTCAACCAACCCCATTGCTCTGTCCCGGATCCTCGCCTCAATATGGAGCAAGCTTCAACCAACCCCATTGCGCTGTCCCGGATCCTCGCCTCAATATGAAGTGAGCTTCAACCAACCCCATTGCGCTGTCCCGGATCCTCGCCTCAATATGGAGTGAGCTTCAACCAACCAGATTGCGCTGTCCCGGATCCTCGCCCCAATATGGAGCGAGCTTCAACCAACCCCATTGCGCTGTCCCGGATCCTCGCCCCAATATGGAGCGAGCTTCAAGCAACCCCATTGCGCTGTCCCGGATCCTCGCCCCAATATGGAGCAAGCTTCAAGCAACCCCATTGCGCTGTCCCAGATCCTCGCCTCAATATGGAGCGAGCTTCAACCAACCCCATTGCGCTGTCCCGGATCCTCGCCTCAATATGGAGCGAGCTTCAACCAACCCCATTGCGCTGTCCCGGATCCTCGCCCCAATATGGAGCAAGCTTCAAGCAACCCCATTGCGCTGTCCCAGATCCTCGCCTCAATATGGAGTGAGCTTCAACCAACCCCATTGCGCTGTCCCGGATCCTCGCCTCAATATGGAGCAAGCTTCAACCAACCCCATTGCGCTGTCCCGGATCCTCGCCCCAATATGGAGCGAGCTTCAACCAACCCCATTGCGCTGTCCCGGATCCTCGCCCCAATATGGAGCGAGCTTCAACCAACCCCATTGCGCTGTCCCGGATCCTCGCCCCAATATGGAGCGAGCTTCAACCAACCCCATTGCGCTGTCCCGGATCCTCGCCCCAATATGGAGCGAGCTTCAACCAACCCCATTGCGCTGTCCCGGATCCTCGCCTCAATATGGAGCGAGCTTCAACCAACCCCATTGCGCTGTCCCGGATCCTCGCCTCAATATGGAGCGAGCTTCAACCAACCCCATTGCGCTGTCCCGGATCCTCGCCTCAATATGGAGTGAGCTTCAACCAACCCCATTGCGATGTCCCGGATCCTCACCCTAATATGGAGCGAGCTTCAACCAACCCCATGGCGCTGTCCCAGATCCTCGCCTCAATATGGAGTGAGCTTCAACCAACCAGATTGCGCTGTCCCGGATCCTCGCCCCAATATGGAGCGAGCTTCAACCAACCCCATTGCGCTGTCCCGGATCCTCGCCCCAATATGGAGCGAGCTTCAAGCAACCCCATTGCGCTGTCCCGGATCCTCGCCCCAATATGGAGCGAGCTTCAAGCAACCCCATTGCGCTGTCCCAGATCCTCGCCTCAATATGGAGCGAGCTTCAACCAACCCCATTGCGCTGTCCCGGATCCTCGCCTCAATATGGAGCGAGCTTCAACCAACCCCATTGCGCTGTCCCGGATCCTCGCCCCAATATAGAGCAAGCTTCAACCAACCCCATTGCGCTGTCCCAGATCCTCGCCTCAATATGGAGTGAGCTTCAACCAACCCCATTGCGCTGTCCCGGATCCTCGCCCCAATATGGAGCGAGCTTCAACCAACCCCATTGCGCTGTCCCGGATCCTCGCCCCAATATGGAGCGAGCTTCAACCAACCCCATTGCGCTGTCCCGGATCCTCGCCCCAATATGGAGCGAGCTTCAACCAACCCCATTGCGCTGTCCCGGATCCTCGCCCCAATATGGAGCGAGCTTCAACCAACCCCATTGCGCTGTCCCGGATCCTCGCCCCAATATGGAGCGAGCTTCAACCAACCCCATTGCGCTGTCCCGGATCCCCGCCCCAATATGGAGTGAGCTTCAACCAACCCCATTGCGCTGTCCCGGATCCTCGCCTCAATATGGAGTGAGCTTCAACCAACCCCATTGCGCTGTCCCGGATCCTCGCCCTAATTTGGAGCGAGCTTCAACCAACCCCATGGCGCTGTCCCAGATCCTCGCCTCAATATGGAGCGAGCTTCAACCAACCCCATTGCGCTGTCCCGGATCCTCGCCTCAATATGGAGTGAGCTTCAACCAACCCCATTGCGCTGTCCCGGATCCTCGCCCTAATATGGAGCGAGCTTCAACCAACCCCATGGCGCTGTCCCAGATCCTCGCCTCAATATGGAGCGAGCTTCAACCAACCCCATTGCGCTGTCCCGGATCCTCGCCTCAATATGGAGCGAGCTTCAACCAACCCCATTGCGCTGTCCCGGATCCTCGCCTCAATATGGAGTGAGCTTCAACCAACCCCATTGCGCTGTCCCGGATCCTCGCCTCAATATGGAGTGAGGTTCAACCAACCAGATTGCGCTGTCCCGGATCCTCGCCCCAATATGGAGCGAGCTTCAACCAACCCCATTGCGCTGTCCCGGATCCTCGCCCCAATATGGAGGGAGCTTCAAGCAACCCCATTGCGCTGTCCCGGATCCTCGCCCCAATATGGAGCAAGCTTCAAGCAACCCCATTGCGCTGTCCCAGATCCTCGCCTCAATATGGAGCGAGCTTCAACCAACCCCATTGCGCTGTCCCGGATCCTCGCCCCAATATGGAGGGAGCTTCAAGCAACCCCATTGCGCTGTCCCGGATCCTCGCCCCAATATGGAGCAAGCTTCAAGCAACCCCATTGCGCTGTCCCAGATCCTCGCCTCAATATGGAGCGAGCTTCAACCAACCCCATTGCGCTGTCCCGGATCCTCGCCTCAATATGGAGCGAGCTTCAACCAACACCATTGCGCTGTCCCGGATCCTCGCCCCAATATGGAGCAAGCTTCAAGCAACCCCATTGCGCTGTCCCAGATCCTCGCCTCAATATGGAGCGAGCTTCAACCAACCCCATTGCGCTGTCCCGGATCCCCGCCCCAATATGGAGTGAGCTTCAACCAACCCCATTGCGCTGTCCCGGATCCTCGCCTCAATATGGAGTGAGCTTCAACCAACCCCATTGCTCTGTCTCGGATCCTCGCCTCAATATGGAGCAAGCTTCAACCAACCCCATTGCGCTGTCCCGGATCCTCGCCCTAATATGGAGTGAGCTTCAACCAACCCCATTGCGCTGTCCCGGATCCTCGCCTCAATATGGAGCGAGCTTCAGCCAACCCCATTGCGCTGTCCCGGATCCTCGCCTCAATATGGAGCGAGCTTCAACCAACCCCATTGCGCTGTCCCGGATCCTCGCCTCAATATGGAGCGAGCTTCAGCCAACCCCATTGCGCTGTCCCGGATCCTCGCCTCAATATGGAGTGAGCTTCAACCAACCCCATTGCGCTGTCCCGGATCCTCGCCTCAATATGGAGCGAGCTTCAACCAACCCCATTGCGCTGTCCCGGATCCTCACCCCAATATGGAGCGAGCTTCAACCAACCCCATTGCGCTGTCCCGCATCCTCGCCTCAATATGGAGTGAGCTTCAACCAACCCCATTGCGCTGTCCCGGTTCCTCGCCTCAATATGGAGCGAGCTTCAACCAACCCCATTGCGCTGTCCCGGATCCTTGCCCTAATATAGAGCGAGCTTCAACCAACCCCATTGCGCTGTCCCGGATCCTCGCCCCAATATGGAGCGAGCTTCAACCAACCCCATTTCTCTGTCCCGGATCCCCGCCCCAATATGGAGCGAGCTTCAACCAAGCCCATTGCGCTGTCCCGGATCCCCGCCCCAATATGGAGCGACCTTCAACCAACCCCATTGCGCTGTCCCGGATCCTCGCCCCAATATGGAGCGAGCTTCAACCAACCCCATTGCGCTGTCCCGGATCCTCGCCCCAATATAGAGCGAGCTTCAACCAACCCCATTGCGCTGTCCCGGATCCTCGCCTCAATATGGAGTGAGCTTCAACCAACCCCATTGCTCTGTCCCGGATCCTCGCCTCAATATGGAGCAAGCTTCAACCAACCCCATTGCGCTGTCCCGGATCCTCGCCTCAATATGGAGTGAGCTTCAACCAACCCCATTGCGCTGTCCCGGATCCTCGCCTCAATATGGAGTGAGCTTCAACCAACCAGATTGCGCTGTCCCGGATCCTCGCCCCAATATGGAGCGAGCTTCAACCAACCCCATTGCGCTGTCCCGGATCCTCGCCCCAATATGGAGCGAGCTTCAAGCAACCCCATTGCGCTGTCCCGGATCCTCGCCCCAATATGGAGCAAGCTTCAAGCAACCCCATTGCGCTGTCCCAGATCCTCGCCTCAATATGGAGCGAGCTTCAACCAACCCCATTGCGCTGTCCCGGATCCTCGCCTCAATATGGAGCGAGCTTCAACCAACCCCATTGCGCTGTCCCGGATCCTCGCCCCAATATGGAGCAAGCTTCAAGCAACCCCATTGCGCTGTCCCAGATCCTCGCCTCAATATGGAGTGAGCTTCAACCAACCCCATTGCGCTGTCCCGGATCCTCGCCTCAATATGGAGCAAGCTTCAACCAACCCCATTGCGCTGTCCCGGATCCTCGCCCCAATATGGAGCGAGCTTCAACCAACCCCATTGCGCTGTCCCGGATCCTCGCCCCAATATGGAGCGAGCTTCAACCAACCCCATTGCGCTGTCCCGGATCCTCGCCCCAATATGGAGCGAGCTTCAACCAACCCCATTGCGCTGTCCCGGATCCTCGCCCCAATATGGAGCGAGCTTCAACCAACCCCATTGCGCTGTCCCGGATCCTCGCCTCAATATGGAGCGAGCTTCAACCAACCCCATTGCGCTGTCCCGGATCCTCGCCTCAATATGGAGTGAGCTTCAACCAACCCCATTGCGCTGTCCCGGATCCTCACCCTAATATGGAGCGAGCTTCAACCAACCCCATGGCGCTGTCCCAGATCCTCGCCTCAATATGGAGTGAGCTTCAACCAACCAGATTGCGCTGTCCCGGATCCTCGCCCCAATATGGAGCGAGCTTCAACCAACCCCATTGCGCTGTCCCGGATCCTCGCCCCAATATGGAGCGAGCTTCAAGCAACCCCATTGCGCTGTCCCGGATCCTCGCCCCAATATGGAGCGAGCTTCAAGCAACCCCATTGCGCTGTCCCAGATCCTCGCCTCAATATGGAGCGAGCTTCAACCAACCCCATTGCGCTGTCCCGGATCCTCGCCTCAATATGGAGCGAGCTTCAACCAACCCCATTGCGCTGTCCCGGATCCTCGCCCCAATATGGAGCAAGCTTCAAGCAACCCCATTGCGCTGTCCCAGATCCTCGCCTCAATATGGAGTGAGCTTCAACCAACCCCATTGCGCTGTCCCGGATCCTCGCCCCAATATGGAGCGAGCTTCAACCAACCCCATTGCGCTGTCCCGGATCCTCGCCCCAATATGGAGCGAGCTTCAACCAACCCCATTGCGCTGTCCCGGATCCTCGCCCCAATATGGAGCGAGCTTCAACCAACCCCATTGCGCTGTCCCGGATCCTCGCCCCAATATGGAGCGAGCTTCAACCAACCCCATTGCGCTGTCCCGGATCCTCGCCTCAATATGGAGCGAGCTTCAACCAACCCCATTGCGCTGTCCCGGATCCCCGCCCCAATATGGAGTGAGCTTCAACCAACCCCATTGCGCTGTCCCGGATCCTCGCCTCAATATGGAGTGAGCTTCAACCAACCCCATTGCGCTGTCCCGGATCCTCGCCCTAATATGGAGCGAGCTTCAACCAACCCCATGGCGCTGTCCCAGATCCTCGCCTCAATATGGAGCGAGCTTCAACCAACCCCATTGCGCTGTCCCGGATCCTCGCCTCAATATGGAGTGAGCTTCAACCAACCCCATTGCGCTGTCCCGGATCCTCGCCCTAATATGGAGCGAGCTTCAACCAACCCCATGGCGCTGTCCCAGATCCTCGCCTCAATATGGAGCGAGCTTCAACCAACCCCATTGCGCTGTCCCGGATCCTCGCCTCAATATGGAGTGAGCTTCAACCAACCCCATTGCGCTGTCCCGGATCCTCGCCTCAATATGGAGTGAGCTTCAACCAACCCCATTGCTCTGTCCCGGATCCTCGCCTCAATATGGAGCAAGCTTCAACCAACCCCATTGCGCTGTCCCGGATCCTCGCCCTAATATGGAGCGAGCTTCAACCAACCCCATTGCGCTGTCCCGGATCCTCGCCTCAATATGGAGCCTTAATTCATACTTATATTGTCGTGTTTTTCCGGTAGAGACACACGGATCATAGGCGGGATGTCATTATTTTCTCAAAGCGGGTCATTATTGTCCCAGAGCGGGTCATTATATATGGAGCGAGCTTCAACCAACCCTATTGCGCTGTCCCGGATCCTCGCCTCAATATGGAGCGAGCTTCAACCAACCCCATTGCTCTGTCCCGGATCCTCGCCTCAATATGGAGTGAGCTTCAACCAACCCCATTGCTCTGTCCCGGATCCTCGCCTCAATATGGAGCCTTAATTCATACTTATATTGTCGTGTTTTCCCGGTAGAGACACACGGATCATAGGCGGGATGTCATTATTTTCTCAAAGCGGGTCATTATTGTCCCAGAGCGGGTCATTATATATGGAGCGAGCTTCAACCAACCCCATTGCGCTGTCCCGGATCCTCGCCCCAATATGGAGTGAGCTTCAACCAACCCCATTGCGCTGTCCCGGATCCTCGCCCCAATATGGAGTGAGCTTCAACCAACCCTATTGCGCTGTTCCGGATCCTCGCCCCAATATGGAGCGAGCTTCAACCAACCCCATTGCGCTGTCCCGGATCCTCGCCCCAATATGGAGCAAGCTTCAACCAACCCCATTGCGCTGTCCCGGATCCTCGCCTCAATATGGAGCGAGCTTCAAGCAACCCCATTGCGCTGTCCCGGATCCTCGCCTCAATATGGAGCGAGCTTCAAGCAACCCCATTGCTCTGTCCCGGATCCTCGCCTCAATATGGAGCGAGCTTCAAGCAACCCCATTGCGCTGTCCCGGATCCTCGCCTCAATATGGAGCGAGCTTCAAGCAACCCCATTGCTCTGTCCCGGATCCTCGCCTCAATATGGAGCGAGCTTCAAGCAACCCCATTGCGCTGTCCCGGATCCTCGCCTCAATATGGAGCGAGCTTCCAGCAACCCCATTGCTCTGTCCCGGATCCTCGCCTCAATATGGAGCGAGCTTCAAGCAACCCCATTGCGCTGTCCCGGATCCTCGCCTCAATATGGAGCGAGCTTCAAGCAACCCCATTGCGCTGTCCCGGATCCTCGCCTCAATATGGAGCGAGCTTCAAGCAACCCCATTGCGCTGTCCCGGATCCTCGCCTCAATATGGAGCGAGCTTCAAGCAACCCCATTGCTCTGTCCCGGATCCTCGCCTCAATATGGAGCGAGCTTCAAGCAACCCCATTGCGCTGTCCCGGATCCTCGCCTCAATATGGAGCGAGCTTCCAGCAACCCCATTGCTCTGTCCCGGATCCTCGCCTCAATATGGAGCGAGCTTCAACCAACCCCATTGCGCTGTCCCGGATCCTCGCCTCAATATGGAGCGAGCTTCAAGCAACCCCATTGCGCTGTCCCGGATCCTCGCCTCAATATGGAGTGAGCTTCAACCAACCCCATTGCGCTGTCCCGGATCCTCGCCCCAATATGGAGTGAGCTTCAACCAACCCCATTGCTCTGTCCCGGATCCTCGCCTCAATATGGAGTGAGCTTCAACCAACCCCATTGCGCTGTCCCGGATCCTCGCCTCAATATGGAGCGAGCTTCAACCAACCCCATTGCGCTGTCCCGGATCCTCGCCTCAATATGGAGCGAGCTTCAAGCAACCCCATTGCGCTGTCCCGGATCCTCGCCTCAATATGGAGCGAGCTTCAACCAACCCCATTGCTCTGTCCCGGATCCTCGCCTCAATATGGAGCCTTAATTCATACTTATATTGTCGTGTTTTCCCGGTAGAGACACACGGATCATAGGCGGGATGTCATTATTTTCTCAAAGCGGGTCATTATTGTCCCAGAGCGGGTCATTATATATGGAGCGAGCTTCAACCAACCCCATTGCGCTGTCCCGGATCCTCGCCCCAATATGGAGTGAGCTTCAACCAACCCCATTGCGCTGTCCCGGATCCTCGCCCCAATATGGAGTGAGCTTCAACCAACCCTATTGCGCTGTCCCGGATCCTCGCCCCAATATGGAGCGAGCTTCAACCAACCCCATTGCGCTGTCCCGGATCCTCGCCCCAATATGGAGCAAGCTTCAACCAACCCCATTGCTCTGTCCCGGATCCTCGCCTCAATATGGAGCCTTAATTCATACTTATATTGTCGTGTTTTTCCGGTAGAGACACACGGATCATAGGCGGGATGTCATTAATTTCTCAAAGCGGGTCATTATTGTCCCAGAGCGGGTCATTATATATGGAGCGAGCTTCAACCAACCCCATTGCGCTGTCCCGGATCCTCGCCCCAATATGGAGTGAGCTTCAACCAACCCCATTGCGCTGTCCCGGATCCTCGCCCCAATATGGAGTGAGCTTCAACCAACCCTATTGCGCTGTCCCGGATCCTCGCCCCAATATGGAGCGAGCTTCAACCAACCCCATTGCGCTGTCCCGGATCCTCGCCCCAATATGGAGCAAGCTTCAACCAACCCCATTGCGCTGTCTCGGATCCTCGCCTCAATATGGAGCGAGCTTCAAGCAACCCCATTGCGCTGTCCCGGATCCTCGCCTCAATATGGAGCGAGCTTCAAGCAACCCCATTGCGCTGTCCCGGATCCTCGCCTCAATATGGAGCGAGCTTCAAGCAACCCCATTGCTCTGTCCCGGATCCTCGCCTCAATATGGAGCGAGCTTCAAGCAACCCCAATGCGCTGTCCCGGATCCTCGCCTCAATATGGAGCGAGCTTCAAGCAACCCCATTGCTCTGTCCCGGATCCTCGCCTCAATATGGAGCGAGCTTCAACCAACCCCATTGCGCTGTCCCGGATCCTCGCCTCAATATGGAGCGAGCTTCAAGCAACCCCATTGCGCTGTCCCGGATCCTCGCCTCAATATGGAGTGAGCTTCAACCAACCCCATTGCGCTGTCCCGGATCCTCGCCTCAATATGGAGTGAGCTTCAACCAGCCCCATTGCGCTGTCCCGGATCCTCGCCCCAATATGGAGTGAGCTTCAACCAACCCCATTGCGCTGTCCCGGATCCTCGCCCCAATATGGAGTGAGCTTCAACCAACCCTATTGCGCTGTCCCGGATCCTCGCCTCAATATGGAGCGAGCTTCAACCAACCCCATTGCTCTGTCCCGGATCCTCGCCTCAATATGGAGCCTTAATTCATACTTATATTGTCGTGTTTTCCCGGTAGAGACACACGGATCATAGGCGGGATGTCATTATTTTCTCAAAGCGGGTCATTATTGTCCCAGAGCGGGTCATTATATATGGAGCGAGCTTCAACCAACCCCATTGCGCTGTCCCGGATCCTCGCCCCAATATGGAGCGAGCTTCAACCAACCCCATTGCGCTGTCCCGGATCCTCGCCCCAATATGGAGTGAGCTTCAACCAACCCCATTGCGCTGTCCCGGATCCTCGCCCCAAAATGGAGTGAGCTTCAACCAACCCTATTGCGCTGTCCCGGATCCTCGCCCCAATATGGAGCGAGCTTCAACCAACCCCATTGCGCTGTCCCGGATCCTCGCCCCAATATGGAGCAAGCTTCAACCAACCCCATTGCGCTGTCTCGGATCCTCGCCTCAATATGGAGCGAGCTTCAAGCAACCCCATTGCGCTGTCCCGGATCCTCGCCTCAATATGGAGCGAGCTTCAAGCAACCCCATTGCGCTGTCCCGGATCCTCACCTCAATATGGAGCGAGCTTCAAGCAACCCCATTGCTCTGTCCCGGATCCTCGCCTCAATATGGAGCGAGCTTCAAGCAACCCCATTGCGCTGTCCCGGATCCTCGCCTCAATATGGAGCGAGCGTCAAGCAACCCCATTGCTCTGTCCCGGATCCTCGCCTCAATATGGAGCGAGCTTCAACCAACCCCATTGCGCTGTCCCGGATCCTCGCCTCAATATGGAGCGAGCTTCAACCAACCCCATTGCGCTGTCCCGGATCCTCGCCTCAATATGGAGCGAGCTTCAACCAACCCCATTGCGCTGTCCCGGATCCTCGCCTCAATATGGAGCAAGCTTCAACCAACCCCATTGCTCTGTCCCGGATCCTCGCCTCAATATGGAGCAAGCTTCAACCAACCCCATTGCTCTGTCCCGGATCCTCGCTCCAATATGGAGCGAGCTTCAACCAACCCCATTGCGCTGTCCCGGATCCTCGCTCCAATATGGAGCGAGCTTCAACCAACCCCATTGCGCTGTCCCGGATCCTCGCCTCAATATGGAGCGAGCTTCAACCAACCCCATTGCGCTGTCCCGGATCCTCGCCCCAATATGGAGCGAGCTTCAACCAACCCCATTGCGCTGTCCCGGATCCTTGCCCTAATATGGAGCGAGCTTCAACCAACTCCATTGCGCTGTCCCGGATCCTCGCCTCAATATGGAGCGAGCTTCAACCAACCCCATTGCTCTGTCCCGGATCCTCGCTCCAATATGGAGCGAGCTTCAACCAACCCCATTGCGCTGTCCCGGATCCTCGCCTCAATATGGAGCGAGCTTCAACCAACCCCATTGCGCTGTCCCGGATCCTCGCCCCAATATGGAGCGAGCTTCAACCAACCCCATTGCGCTGTCCCGGATCCTTGCCCTAATATGGAGCGAGCTTCAACCAACTCCATTGCGCTGTCCCGGATCCTCGCCTCAATATGGAGCGAGCTTCAAGCAACCCCATTGCTCTGTCCCGGATCCTCGCCCCAATATGGAGCGAGCTTCAACCAACCCCATTGCGCTGTCCCGGATCCTCGCCTCAATATGGAGCGAGCTTCAACCAACCCCATTGCGCTGTCCCGGATCCTCGCCTCAATATGGAGCGAGCTTCAACCAACCCCATTGCTCTGTCCCGGATCCTCGCCCCAATATGGAGCCTTAATTCATACTTATATTGTCGTGTTTTTCCGGTAGAGACACACGGATCATAGGCGGGATGTCATTAATTTCTCAAAGCGGGTCATTATTGTCCCAGAGCGGGTCATTATATATGGAGCGAGCTTCAACCAACCCCATTGCGCTGTCCCGGATCCTCGCCCCAATATGGAGTGAGCTTCAACCAACCCCATTGCGCTGTCCCGGATCCTCGCCCCAATATGGAGTGAGCTTCAACCAACCCTATTGCGCTGTCCCGGATCCTCGCCCCAATATGGAGCGAGCTTCAACCAACCCCATTGCGCTGTCCCGGATCCTCGCCCCAATATGGAGCAAGCTTCAACCAACCCCATTGCGCTGTCTCGGATCCTCGCCTCAATATGGAGCGAGCTTCAAGCAACCCCATTGCGCTGTCCCGGATCCTCGCCTCAATATGGAGCGAGCTTCAAGCAACCCCATTGCGCTGTCCCGGATCCTCGCCTCAATATGGAGCGAGCTTCAAGCAACCCCATTGCTCTGTCCCGGATCCTCGCCTCAATATGGAGCGAGCTTCAAGCAACCCCAATGCGCTGTCCCGGATCCTCGCCTCAATATGGAGCGAGCTTCAAGCAACCCCATTGCTCTGTCCCGGATCCTCGCCTCAATATGGAGCGAGCTTCAACCAACCCCATTGCGCTGTCCCGGATCCTCGCCTCAATATGGAGCGAGCTTCAAGCAACCCCATTGCGCTGTCCCGGATCCTCGCCTCAATATGGAGTGAGCTTCAACCAACCCCATTGCGCTGTCCCGGATCCTCGCCTCAATATGGAGTGAGCTTCAACCAGCCCCATTGCGCTGTCCCGGATCCTCGCCCCAATATGGAGTGAGCTTCAACCAACCCCATTGCGCTGTCCCGGATCCTCGCCCCAATATGGAGTGAGCTTCAACCAACCCTATTGCGCTGTCCCGGATCCTCGCCTCAATATGGAGCGAGCTTCAACCAACCCCATTGCTCTGTCCCGGATCCTCGCCTCAATATGGAGCCTTAATTCATACTTATATTGTCGTGTTTTCCCGGTAGAGACACACGGATCATAGGCGGGATGTCATTATTTTCTCAAAGCGGGTCATTATTGTCCCAGAGCGGGTCATTATATATGGAGCGAGCTTCAACCAACCCCATTGCGCTGTCCCGGATCCTCGCCCCAATATGGAGCGAGCTTCAACCAACCCCATTGCGCTGTCCCGGATCCTCGCCCCAATATGGAGTGAGCTTCAACCAACCCCATTGCGCTGTCCCGGATCCTCGCCCCAAAATGGAGTGAGCTTCAACCAACCCTATTGCGCTGTCCCGGATCCTCGCCCCAATATGGAGCGAGCTTCAACCAACCCCATTGCGCTGTCCCGGATCCTCGCCCCAATATGGAGCAAGCTTCAACCAACCCCATTGCGCTGTCTCGGATCCTCGCCTCAATATGGAGCGAGCTTCAAGCAACCCCATTGCGCTGTCCCGGATCCTCGCCTCAATATGGAGCGAGCTTCAAGCAACCCCATTGCGCTGTCCCGGATCCTCACCTCAATATGGAGCGAGCTTCAAGCAACCCCATTGCTCTGTCCCGGATCCTCGCCTCAATATGGAGCGAGCTTCAAGCAACCCCATTGCGCTGTCCCGGATCCTCGCCTCAATATGGAGCGAGCGTCAAGCAACCCCATTGCTCTGTCCCGGATCCTCGCCTCAATATGGAGCGAGCTTCAACCAACCCCATTGCGCTGTCCCGGATCCTCGCCTCAATATGGAGCGAGCTTCAACCAACCCCATTGCGCTGTCCCGGATCCTCGCCTCAATATGGAGCGAGCTTCAACCAACCCCATTGCGCTGTCCCGGATCCTCGCCTCAATATGGAGCAAGCTTCAACCAACCCCATTGCTCTGTCCCGGATCCTCGCCTCAATATGGAGCAAGCTTCAACCAACCCCATTGCTCTGTCCCGGATCCTCGCTCCAATATGGAGCGAGCTTCAACCAACCCCATTGCGCTGTCCCGGATCCTCGCTCCAATATGGAGCGAGCTTCAACCAACCCCATTGCGCTGTCCCGGATCCTCGCCTCAATATGGAGCGAGCTTCAACCAACCCCATTGCGCTGTCCCGGATCCTCGCCCCAATATGGAGCGAGCTTCAACCAACCCCATTGCGCTGTCCCGGATCCTTGCCCTAATATGGAGCGAGCTTCAACCAACTCCATTGCGCTGTCCCGGATCCTCGCCTCAATATGGAGCGAGCTTCAACCAACCCCATTGCTCTGTCCCGGATCCTCGCTCCAATATGGAGCGAGCTTCAACCAACCCCATTGCGCTGTCCCGGATCCTCGCCTCAATATGGAGCGAGCTTCAACCAACCCCATTGCGCTGTCCCGGATCCTCGCCCCAATATGGAGCGAGCTTCAACCAACCCCATTGCGCTGTCCCGGATCCTTGCCCTAATATGGAGCGAGCTTCAACCAACTCCATTGCGCTGTCCCGGATCCTCGCCTCAATATGGAGCGAGCTTCAAGCAACCCCATTGCTCTGTCCCGGATCCTCGCCCCAATATGGAGCGAGCTTCAACCAACCCCATTGCGCTGTCCCGGATCCTCGCCTCAATATGGAGCGAGCTTCAACCAACCCCATTGCGCTGTCCCGGATCCTCGCCTCAATATGGAGCGAGCTTCAACCAACCCCATTGCTCTGTCCCGGATCCTCGCCCCAATATGGAGCCTTAATTCATACTTATATTGTCGTGTTTTTCCGGTAGAGACACACCGATCATGGGCGGGATGTCATTATTTTCTCAAAGCGGGTCATTATTGTCCCAGAGCGGGTCATTATAGTTCCGTCACAATAATGAACCACTCAGGGAAAGTAATAACACGAGGCTTACGTGTCATGTTAAGTACCAACTTGCTGTCCATATATACACCAACATCATTCAAAATGTTCCATTGCCATAGAAACACAATTGCAATTTGCCTTTCGCCGTGTGCGTGCCCTAAATCTCTTGTACGCCTCAACATCTCCTACCATGGTGAAGGAAAGTGAAATCGCTCAAACGAAAGTGTGTCAAATTGGATGCAGTTTGATTTTCCCCATAGGGTCCTATGTTAAACGTGTTCGTCTATATACCGAAAAGTAATACGGTTATGCCATCATGTGTATAGTTGGCGGTTCAGCTTAGTGTTATCCATCCACAACTGCAAGCATTGACTGATAGCTAGAATAGGACGCCCGTGGGAGCCCCTGCTAACCCTAACAATCTGTATCTTTCATAATTGGGCAGATTTAGAAAAAAATACTGTGACGTCATTTCTCGCTCGAATGTTATATGGTAAGTAGTGTGACTAACGGATATCATGATTAACCAAAGAAAAAATCATGGTACTGTTTGGCGAAGGCACTTGTGAAATACGCTACAAAAGATGTTTCCCAGCATGAGAGATAGAGGGCTTTAACATGGGAAGTCCCATAGAAGTGACGTCATTGTGAAGCCACATGACGCATCGAAAAAATCCCCGATCCCACAGACCTCATTGCCATTTATTTTTATGAGCAAGTACACTCCAAGAGCGATATCTTTAGCATAAATTGGTCAAATCGAAAAAAAACTGTTCAAGGTCGTTTTTCGAAAAACCTAAAATGCCATTTTTCTCGAAAACGAGTGCGACGCGTCAAAATGTGAACAATGCAAGAACGATGCACATTACAGAGCAGTACATTATGAAACTTCCCCGACGTCATTACCTCTAATATTAACGGAGATAGAGGCAATCGACGTCTTTTTTCATAAAATCACCGTGACCTTGACCTTTGACCTTCATATACCATCAACGAACTTAGCCTATTCTCAGTCATTATCTATCGCTTGGTAAAGTCTAAGAACCGTACCTGCTGTCGTTCGCTCTAGAGTCCGAGGACAAATAAATAAATAAATAAATAAATTTACAAACCGAACGTAGCAGTATACAGACAGAAGTTTTCAACTTCTGTCAGTTATAATGAACGACAAAACAGTGCATTATTTGAATAATGAACGGAAAAACTGCATTATCTTGATAATGAATAGTTATTGTTAATATTGACTTCGCTAAGTGTCACGGTGCAATCAGCCGAGCCGAGCAGAGCTGAGCTGAGGCGAGCTGGCTGGTGTTGTCAGAACTTGCCAATTTCAAGAAAAACAATGGAATGCATAAGTCCATGCTTAGCTCCAAGGGGGCGGGGATTAGATTAGAAAGCTCCAAATATATGGAAATTCGACAGTTATCGAATGCATATATTCTGATGTCGTCTATAAATGGGGGACCGTCTGACATTGTCCCGTCATGTCGTTGCTACAGCAGGTGTCACATATGTATTTAATGGTGCAGGATAAATATTGCAAAATACACGACATATATGGATGATTTATTTTCAAGCAGAAGTGTTAGATCCCTCATACCGCTTTTCAGTGGGCGATGTTTTCAAGAAAAAGTTAGACGTAATGACTGGACCCTTGTGTGGTGATTTAGAAAACAAGACTTCGAAACTCTCTTCCTTTTCCACGCCTTCCCATCCCGACTCTCCCGCCTGGTGCTACACAACGACGGACCGTTGTTTCCATGATGCTCGCTGTCGTGCATTCCCCAAATAAACCACTCAACGCTATGGCGTCTCGTGCATTATTTTGGCGAATGCACTCCGGCTGGTTCTTTAACTAGTACATACCGACCAGCTGTAGATCTGTTGGCTTTACCTGTGCTATGGCAATCACGGCATTAAGCTACGAATCATCAGTTAATGACGGAACTAGGATTGAATAACTCCGTGTGTGGTTCTTCTAATGACTGCTTCGTGGCATGTTTTAACTAAGAGAAAACGCTGGAAAGTTGTTGATTTCGTTGTTCAGAGTCCACTCGGCCAACGTCTCGTGCATTCTGAACACTTTGTTTTTACAAGAGTAAAACGGTGTGTGTAAAGGTGGGTTTTCGCCCATCACAGTACGAAAAACTGTACTGGTACACATTGCCATCGAACACTGCCGCCGGCTGCAGAATCTGCAGCCGGCGAGTTCAGTGGAATATCAAGTAGTTAATCACGCATCACCATACGTCACTATTTGTGTGAAGCACTGTGCAGGAGGGTTAGCCATGTTTCAGTTTATAGTAAAAACACAACTTCACATGACAAATTGAACTGTTTAAATATAGCCTTCATAATTAGTTGCAAATAGATAACAGTACTTACTTATACAAAATTGCTGATGTATGAACTCTTCCAGAGTTGTTGAAATCTTCAAAAGGCGCCATAATTGTTTTGCTGGCACAATAATGGACAACAAAATACCACCATTTTTTATTACAGGAAGTTGATCAATGCACATGTGCAAGGTGATCACATGATCACATGAGACATTCTCATTGGGTTATTGATTACGTCCTGTTCAAGGACCCAGTCATTGGGTCAGTGAACGCACGTGTTTTCATATGAATTTCTGGTGACAGACTGGAGTATTTTTGGCCTTTCAAGAAAGTTTACTTGTGTGATTAGTCATTACTTTTCAGGAAGTAATAGATTAAAAAAAATATATTAAGGTGTGTTTATGTTATAAAGCTTTTCCCACAGCATTATGAGAATCAGAGCTACACTTGGTCAAAGTCAAAATACCCTGAAATGGGGTTGTTCCAGACCAGAATGTTATTATAAAATGCGACCAGGCTGTGTCACAGCCCACACACAGCCTAGGGTTCTGGGCTATATACGCACTGATTTTTGTCCATGAAATCCTAAGCCGTGCATCAAAGTTGTAAAACAGTCCAGTTTATTTCCTACTTCATGACGGGCGATATGTGAAAAGCATCTCCTGATGATCAGAAGGGTCAAAGGTGTCTTGTATCAAAGGCATATAGGTATACTCCTGTGTTTACCAAAACAGCTAACATAACTTTTTTCATGTGAGAGGAAAGACAATGTTTTCTTGTGCAAAAGCAAATAACTTTTCATTGTCGGGTCAGATCAGGAGACACATAGGGTAGGGCGTGTTCCAAGATAAATTTAGTGTCAGTTTGTTTGAATAATCGCGATTCATCCTGAAGCGAGGTAACTCTGGCAATGCTGCGGCTTGGACAGTGAAATTACGAAAATTTATAATCAAAAGATTCCCATTTAAAGCATTTTGCCTTACATGTAGTGACACGTCCCCAACATGGGCGACCAATGCCGAATGCTTTATTTTATTATAGGCAAGTGCAATACGGAGCAAGCATCGTATACGGACTCTAAATGCTTTTGGGGTGTTATTTTAACAAAGTCGGGAACAATTTTGTTAACTTTTTGTACTGCAATCAGATCACTGTTTCACCCCTGACGTAAGAGGGAGAGGGGGGGGGAGGGGAGGGGGCGGAAAGCCATTCATCATCCAGCCCCAACCCGTCCCCCCTCGTTCCCTTTTTTTACCTTCAAACCCCGGTTATCGTTTTGCCATTGAGGAGCACTACTTAGCAGGCAGTCCACCCCAAATAGTCCTCCCCACACATGAATCCTCACATAGTCCTTCCCACATAGTCCTCCCCACATAGTCCTCCCCAAACAGTCCTTCCCACACAGTCCTCCCCACACAGTTCTTCCCGCATAGTCCACCCCACACAGTCCTCCCCACATAGTCCTCCCCACACAGTCCTCCCCACAAAGTCCTCCCCACACAGTCCTCCCCACATAGTCCTCCCCACATAGTCCTCCCCACATAGTCTTGCCTCACACAGTTCTCGCCACACAGTCCTTCCCACACAGTCCTCCCTACATAGTCCTTCCCACACAGTCCTCCCCGCACACAGTCCTCCCCACATAGTCCTCCCCACATATTCCTCCCCACATATTCCACCAGACACAGTCCTTCCCACACAGTCCTCCCCACACAGTCCTCCCCACACAGTCCTCCCCACACAGTCCTCCCCACACAGTTCTCCCTACACAGTCCTCCCCACAAAGTCCTCCCCACATAGTCCTTCCCACACAGTCCTCCCCGCACACAGTCCTCCCCACATAGTCCTCCCCACATCTTCCTCCCCACATATTCCTCCCCACATAGTCCTTCCCACACAATCCTCCCCACACAGTCCTCCCCACACAGTCCTTCCCACACAGTTCTCCCTACATAGTCCTTCCCACATAGTCCTCCCCACATAGTCCTCCCCACACAGTCCTCCCCACATAGTCCTCCCCACACAGTCCTCCCCACACCGTCCTTCCCACACAGTCTTCGTAACATTGTCCTTCCCACATAGTCCTCCCCACATAGTTATCCCCACACAGTCCCACCCACATAGTCTTCCCCACACCGTCCTCCCCACATAGTCCTCCCCACATAGTCCTCCTCACATAGTCCTCCCCACACAGTCCTCCCCACACAGTCCTCCCCGCACAGTCCTCCCCACACCGTCCTTCCCACACAGTCTTCGTAACATTGTCTTCCCCACTCAGTCCACCCCACATAGTTATCCCCACACAGTCCTCCCCCCACAGTCCACCCCACATAGTCCTTCCCACATAGTGCTTCCCAAATAGTCGTTCCCACACAGTCCTCCCCACACATTCACCCCCACACAGTCACCCGCACACGGGCTTCCCCACATAGTCCTCCCGACATAGTCTACCCACACAGTCCTCTCCACATAGTCCTTCCCACATAGTCCTTCCCACACAGTCCTCCCCATATAGTCCTCCCCACACAGTCACCCCTTACACAGTCAGCCCAACACCGTCTTCCCCACAGAGTCCTTCTTACATAGTCCTTCCCACACAGTCCTCCGCACACAGTCCTTCCCACATAGTTCCCCCCACATATTTCTCCCCACACAGTCCTCCCCACATAGTCCTCCCCACACAGTCATCCTAACACAGTCTTCCCCACATAGTCCTTCCCGCATAGTCCTACCCACGTAGTCCTCCCCACATATTCCTCCCCACACAGTCCTCCCCACATAGTCCTCCCTACATATTCCTCCCTACATATTCCTCCCCACACAGTCCTTCCCACACAGTCCTGCCCCCACAGTCCCCCCCACACAGTCCTCCCTACATAGTCCTTCCCACACAGTCCTCCCCGCACACAGTTCTCCCCACATAGTCCTCCCCACATCATCCTCCCCACATATTCTTCCCCACACAGTCCTCCCCACAAAGTCCTTCCCACACAGTCGTACCCACACAGTCCTCCCCAGACAGTCCTCCCTACATAGTCCTCCCTACATAGTCCTTCCCACACAGTCCTCCCCGCACACAGTTCTCCCCACATAGTCCTCCCCACATCATCCTCCCCACATATTCTTCCCCACACAGTCCTCCCCACAAAGTCCTTCCCACACAGTCCTCCCCACACAGTCCTCCCCACACAGTCCTTCCTACACAGTCGTACCCACACAGTCCTCCCCACACATTCCTCCCTACATAGTCCTTCCCATATAGTCCTCCCCACATAGTCCTCCCCACACAGTCCTCCCCACAAAGTCCTTCCCACACAGTCCTCCCCACACAGTCCTCCCCACGCAGTCCTCCCCACACAGTCCTGCCCACAAAGTCCTTCCCACACAGTCCTCCCCACATAGTCCTCCCCACATCATCCTCCCCACATATTCTTCCCCACACAGTCCTCCCCACAAAGTCCTTCCCACACAGTCGTACCCACACAGTCCTCCCCAGACAGTCCTCCCTACATAGTCCTCCCTACATAGTCCTTCCCACACAGTCCTCCCCGCACACAGTTCTCCCCACATAGTCCTCCCCACATCATCCTCCCCACATATTCTTCCCCACACAGTTCTCCCTACAAAGTCCTTCCCACACAGTCCTCCCCACACAGTCCTCCCCACACAGTCCTTCCTACACAGTCGTACCCACACAGTCCTCCCCACACATTCCTCCCTACATAGTCCTTCCCATATAGTCCTCCCAACATAGTCCTCCCCACACAGTCCTCCCCACAAAGTCCTTCCCACACAGTCCTCCCCACATATTCCTCCCCACACAGTCCTCCCCACACAGTCCTTCCCACACAGTCGTACCCACACAGTCCTCCCCACACAGTCCTCCCCACACAGTCCTCCCCACACAGTCCTCCCCACACAGTCCTCCCCACATAGTCCTTCCCACATAGTCCTTCCCACATAGTCCTTCCCACAGAGCCCTCGACACACAGTCACCCCCACACAGTCACCCCCACAGAGTCTTCCCCACATAGTCCTCCCCGCATAATCTACCCCACACAGTCCTCCCCACACAGTCCTCCCCACACAGTCCTTCCCGCACAGTCGTCCCCACACAGTCCTCCCTACATAGTCCTCCCTACATAGTCCTTCCCACATAGTCCTCCCCACACAGTCCTTCCCACATGGTCCTCCCCACACAGTCCTCCCCACACAGTCCTTCCCACACAGTCCTCCCCACACAGTCCTCCCTACACAGTCACCCCTACACATTCCTACCCACATAGTCTTCCTCACACAGTCCTCCCCACACAGTCCTCCCTACATAGTCCTTCCCATATAGTCCTCCCCACATAGTCCTCCCCACACAGTCCTCCCATCATAGTCCTTCCCATATAGTCTTCCCCACATAGTCCTCCCCACACAGTCCTCCCCACATAGTCCTCCCCACACAGTCCTCCCTACAGCGTCCTCCCTACACAGTCCTCCCCACGCAGTTCTCCCCACACAGTCCTCCCAACATAGTCCTTCCCACACATTCCTCCCCGCACACAGTCCTCCCCACATAGTCCTCCCCACATCATCCTCCCCACATATTCCTCCCCACACAGTCCTCCCCACACAGTCCTTCCCACACAGTCGTACCCACACAGTCCTCCCCACACAGTCCTCCCTACATAGTCCTTCCCATATAGTCCTCCCCAAATAGTCCTCCCCACACAGTCCTCCCCACATAGTCCTCCCCACACAGTCCTCCCTACAGCGTCCCCCCCATACAGTCCTCCCCACACAGTCCTTCCCACACAGTCGTACCCACACAGTCCTCCCTACAGCGTCCCCCCCATACAGTCCTCCCCACACAGTCCTTCCCACACAGTCGTACCCACACAGTCCTCCCCACACAGTCCTCCCTACATAGTCCTTCCCATATAGTCCTCTCCACATAGTCCTCCCCACACAGTCCTCCCTACAGCGTCCTCCCCACCCAGTCTTCCCTACAGCATCCTCCCTACACAGTCCTCCCCACGCAGTTCTCCCCACACAGTCCTCCCCACATAGTCCTTCCCACATCATCATCCCTACATATTCCTCCCCACACAGTCCTCCCCACACAGTCCTTCCCACACAGTCGCACCCACACAGTCCTCCCGACACAGTCCTCCCCACACAGTCCTCCCCACACAGTCCTCCCCACACAGTCCTCCCCACATAGTCCTTCCCACATAGTCTTTCCCACATAGTCCTTCCCACAGAGCCCTCGACACACAGTCACCCCCACACAGTCACCACCACAGAGTCTTCCCCACATAGTCCTCCCCGCATAATCTACCACACACAGTCCTCCCCACACAGTCCTCCCCACACAGTCCTTCCCACACAGTCGTCCCCACACAGTCCTCCCTACATAGTCCTCCCTACATAGTCCTTCCCACATAGTCCTCCCCACACAGTCCTTCCCACATGGTCCTCCCCACACAGTCCTCCCCACACAGTCCTTCTCACACAGTCCTCCCCTCACAGTCCTCCCTACACAGTCACCCCTACACATTCCTCCCCACACAGTCCTTCCCACACAGTCCTCCCCACACAGTCCTCCCCACACCACACAGTCCTCCCCACACAGTCCTCCCAACACAGTACTCCCCACACAGTCCTCCCCACATAGTCCTTCCCACATAGTCCTCCCCACATAGTCCTCCCCACACAGTCCTCAGCACACAGTCCTCCCCACACAGTCCTCCCCACACAGTACTCCCCACACAGTCCTCCCCACATAGTCCTTCCCACATAGTCCTCCCCACATAGTCCTCCCCACACACTCCTCCCCGCACACAGTCCTCCCCAAATAGTCCTTCCCACACAGACCTCCCCACATAGTCCTTCCCACATAGTCCTTCCCACATAGTCCTTCCCACACAGCCCTCCACACACAGTCCTCCCCACACAGTCTTTACCACACAGACCTCCCCACATAGTCCTTCCCGCATAGTCCTAGCCACATAGTCCTCCCCACATAGTCCTTCCCACACAGCCCTCCACATACAGTCCTCCCCACACAGTCCTTCCCACACAGACCTCCCCACATAGTCCTTCCCGCATAGTCCTAACCACATAGTCCTCCCCACATAGTCCTTCCCACACAGTCCTCCCCACATAGTCCTCCCCACATAGTCCTCCCCACATAGTCCTCCCCACATAGTCCTTCCCACATAGTCCTTCCCACACAGCCCTCCACACACAGTCACCCCCACACAGTCACCCCCACACAGTCTTCCCCACATAGTCCTCCCCACATAGTCCTCCCCACATAGTCCTCCCCACATAGTCCTCCCCACATAATCCTTCCGACATAGTCCTTCCCACATAGTCTTTCCCACACAGCCCTCCACACACAGTCGCCCCCACACAGTCACCCCCGCACAGTCTTCCCCAAATAGTCCTCTCCACATAGTCCTCCCCACATAGTCCTCCCCACATAGTCCTCCCCACATAGTCCTTCCCACATAGTCCTTCCCACATAGTCCTTCCCACACAGCCCTCCCCACACAGTCCTCCCCACACAGTCTTTACCACACAGACCTCCCCACATAGTCCTTCCCGCATAGTCCTAGCCACATAGTCCTCCCCACATAGTCCTTCCCACACAGTCCTCCACATACAGTCCTCCCCACACAGTCACCCCCACACAGTCTTCCCCACATAGTCCTCCCCACATAGTCCTCCCCACATAGTCCTCCCCACATAGTCCTCCCCACATAGTCCTCCCCACATAATCCTTCCCACATAGTCCTTCCCACATAGTCCTTCCCACACAGCCCTCCACACACAGTCGCCCCCACACAGTCACCCCCACACAGTCTTCCCCAAATAGTCCTCCCCACATAGTCCTCCCCACATAGTCCTCCCCACATAGTCTTTCCTACACAGTCCTCCCTACATAGTCCTCCCCACATAGTTCTACCCACACAGTCTTCCCCACATAGTCTTTCCCACACAGTCCTCCCCACATAGTCCTTCCCATATAGTCCTCCCCACATATTCCACCCCACATATTCCTCCCCACACAGTCCTTTCCACACTGTCCTACCCCCACAGTCCTCCCCACACAGTCCGCCCTACATAGTCCTTCCCAAATAGTCGTTCCCACACAGTCCTCCCCACACAGTCACCCGCAAACACGCTTCCCCACATAGTCCTCCCCACATAGTCTGCCCCACACAGTCCTCTCCACATAGTCACCCCCACACAGTCCTCCCCACACAGTCCTTCCCACATAGTCCTTCCCACATAGTCCTCCCCACACAGTCCTCCCCACATAGTCTACCGCACACAGTCCGCCCCACATAGTCCTTCCCACATAGTCCTTCCCACATAGTCCTTACCACACAGTCCTCCCCATATAGTCCTCCCCACATAGTCTACCGCACACAGTCCGCCCCACATAGTCCTTCCCACATAGTCCTTCCTACATAGTCCGTCCCACACAGTCCTCCCCACACAGTCCACTCCACATAGTCCTTCCCACACAGTCCACCCCACATACTCCTTCCCGCATAGTCCTACCCACGTAGTCCTCCCCACATATTCCTCTCCACAAACTCCTCCCCCCACACTCCTTCCCACACAATCCTCCCCACACAGTCCTCCCCACACCACACAGTCCTCCCCACACAGTCACCCCCACACAGTCTTCCCCACATAGTCCTCCCCACATAGTCTACAACACACAGTCCTCCCCACATAGTCCTTCCCACATAGTCCTACTCACATAGTCCTCTCCACATAGTCTTTCCCACACAGTCCTCCCCACACAGTCCTCCCCACACAGTCCTTCCCACATAGTTCTCCCCACACAGCCCTCTCCTCATAGTCCTTCCCACACAGTCCTCCCCACATAGTCCTTCCCGCATAGTCCTAACCACATAGTCCTCCCCACATAGTCTAACCAACATAGCCCTCTCCACATACCCTTTCCTACACAGTCCTCCACACATAGTCCTCCCCACAGAGTTCTACCCACACAGTCTTCCCCACATAGTCCTCCCCACACAGTCCTGCCTACACAATCCTCCCTACACAGTCCTCCCGAAAAAGTCCTCCCCACATAGTCCTCCCCACACAGTCCTCCCCACATAGTCCTCCCCACACAGTCCTCCCTACACAGTCCTCCCTACACAGTCCTCCCCACAAAGTCCTCCCCACATAGTCCTCCCCACACCGACCTCCCCACATAGTCCTCCCCACACAGTCCTCCCCACATAGTCCTTCCCATATAGTCCTCCCCACATAGTCCTCCCCACACAGTCCTCCCCACATAGTCCTCGCCACACAGTCCTCCCTACAGCGTCCTCCCTACACAGTCCTCCCCACGCAGTTCTCCCCACACAGTCCTCCCTACATAGTCCTTCCCACACAGTCCTCCCCGCACACAGTCCTCCCCACATAGTCCTCCCCACATCATCCTCCCCACATATTCCTCCCCACACAGTCCTCCCCACACAGTCCTTCCCACACAGTCGTACCCACACAGTCCTCCCCTTACAGTCCTCCCTACATGGTCCTTCCCATATAGTCCTTAGCAAATAGTCCTCCCCACACAGTCCTCCCCACATAGTCCTCTCCACACAGTCCTTCCTACAGCGTCCTCCCCGCACAGTCCTCCCCACACAGTCCTTCCCACACAGTCGTACCCACACAGTCCTCCCCACACAGTCCTCCCTACATAGTCCTTCCCATAAAGTCCTCCCCACATAGTCCTCTCCACATAGTCCTCCCCACATAGTCCTCTCCACATAGTCCTCCCCACATAGTCCTCCCCACACAGTCCTCCCTACAGCGTCCTCCCCACCCAGTCCTCCCTACAGCATCCTCCCTACACAGTCCTACCCATGGAGTTCTCCCCACACAGTCCTCCCTACATAGTCCTTCCCACACAGTCCTCCCCGCACACAGTCCTCCCCACACAGTCCTCCCCACACAGTCCTTCCCACACAGTCGTACCCACACAGTCCTCCCCACACGGTCCTCCCAACATAGTCCTTCCCATATAGTCCTCCCCACATAGTCCTCCCCACATCTTCCTCTCCACATATTCCCCCCCACACAGTCCTTCCCGCACAGTCCTCCCCACACAGTCCTCCCCACATAGTCCTTCCCATATAGTCCTCCCCACATAGTCCTCCCCACACAGTCCTCCCCACATAGTCCTCGCCACACAGTCCTCCCTACAGCGTCCTCCCTACACAGTCCTCCCCACGCAGTTCTCCCCACACAGTCCTCCCTACATAGTCCTTCCCACACAGTCCTCCCCGCACACAGTCCTCCCCACATAGTCCTCCCCACATCATCCTCCCCATATATTCCTCCCCACACAGTCCTCCCCACACAGTCCTTCCCACACAGTCGTACCCACACAGTCCTCCCCTTACAGTCCTCCCTACATGGTCCTTCCCATATAGTCCTTAGCAAATAGTCCTGGCCACACAGTCCTCCCCACATAGTCCTCTCCACACAGTCCTTCCTACAGCGTCCTCCCCGCACAGTCCTCCCCACACAGTCCTTCCCACACAGTCGTACCCACACAGTCCTCCCCACACAGTCCTCCCTACATAGTCCTTCCCATAAAGTCCTCCCCACATAGTCCTCTCCACATAGTCCTCCCCACATAGTCCTCTCCACATAGTCCTCCCCACATAGTCCTCCCCACACAGTCCTCCCTACAGCGTCCTCCCCACCCAGTCCTCCCTACAGCATCCTCCCTACACAGTCCTACCCATGGAGTTCTCCCCACACAGTCCTCCCTACATAGTCCTTCCCACACAGTCCTCCCCGCACACAGTCCTCCCCACACAGTCCTCCCCACACAGTCCTTCCCACACAGTCGTACCCACACAGTCCTCCCCACACGGTCCTCCCAACATAGTCCTTCCCATATAGTCCTCCCCACATAGTCCTCCCCACACCTTTCTCTCCACATATTCCCCCCCACACAGTCCTTCCCGCACAGTCCTCCCCACACAGTCCTCCCCACACCACACAGTCCTCCCCACACAGTCCTCCCCACACAGTCCTCCCCACACAGTCCTCCCCGCACAGTCCTCCCTACATAGTCCTTCCCACATAGTCCTTCCCACATAGTCCTTCCCACAGAGCCCTCGACACACAGTCACCCCCACACAGTCACCCCCACAGAGTCTTCCCCACATAGTCCTCCCCGCATAATCTACCCCACACAGTCCTCCCTACACAGTTCTCCCTACACAGTCCTCCCCACAAAGTCCTCCCCACATAGTCCTCCCCACACAGTCCTCCCCACATAGTCCTCCCCGCACAGTCCTCTCCACACAGTCCTTCCCACACAGTCCTCCCCACACAGTCCTCTCCACATAGTCCTCCCCACATAGTCCTCCCCACATAGTCCCCCCCACACAGTCCTCCCCACACAGTCCTCCCCCCACAGTCCACCCCACATAGTCCTTCAAACATAGTGCTTCCCAAATAGTCGTTCCCACACAGTCCTCCCCACACATTCACCCCCACACAGTCACCCGCACACACGCTTCCCCACATAGTCCTCCCCACATAGTTTGCAACACACAGTCTACCGCACACAGTCCTCCCCACATAGTCCTTCCCACATAGTCCTCCCCACACAGTCCTCCCCACGTAGTCCTCCCCACACAGTCACCCCCACACAGTCTTCCCCACATAGTCCTCCCCACATAGTCTACCGCACACAGTCCTCCCCACATAGTCCTTCCTACATAGTCCTTCCCACATAGTCCTCCCCACACAGTCCTCCCCACATAGTCCTCCCCACACAGTCATCCTAACACAGTCTTCCCCACATAGTCCTCCCCACATAGTCTACCGCACACAGTCCTTCCCACATAGTCCTTCCCACATAGCCCTCTCCACATAGTCTTTCCCACACAGTCCTCCCCACATAGTCCTCCCCACATAGTCCTCCCCACAGAGTCCTTCCCACATAGTCCTTCCCACATAGTCCTTCCAACACAGCCCTCCACACACAGTCACCCCCACACAGTCTTCCCCACATAGTCCTCCCCACATAGTGTACCCCACACAGTCCTCCCCACATAGTCTTTCCCACACAGTCCTCCCCACATAGTCCTCCCAACATATTCCTCCCCACATATTCCTCCCCACACAGTCCTTCCCACACTGTTCTGCCCCCACAGTCCTCCCCACACAGTCGTCCCTACACAGTCCTCCCTACACAGTCCTCCCCACAAAGTCCTCCCCACATAGTCCTCCCCACACAGACCTCCCCACATAGTCCTCCCCGCACAGTCCTCTCCACACAGTCCTCCCCACATAGTCCTCTCCACATAGTCCTCCCCACATAGTCCTCTCCACATAGTCCTCCCCACATAGTCCTCCCCACACAGTCCTCCCTACAGCGTCCTCCCCACCCAGTCCTCCCTACAGCATCCTCCCTACACAGTCCTACCCATGGAGTTCTCCCCACACAGTCCTCCCTACATAGTCCTTCCCACACAGTCCTCCCCGCACACAGTCCTCCCCACACAGTCCTCCCCACACAGTCCTTCCCACACAGTCGTACCCACACAGTCCTCCCCACACGGTCCTCCCAACATAGTCCTTCCCATATAGTCCTCCCCACATAGTCCTCCCCACACCTTCCTCTCCACATATTCCCCACCACACAGTCCTTCCCGCACAGTCCTCCCCACACAGTCCTCCCCACACCACACAGTCCTCCCCACACAGTCCTCCCCACACAGTCCTCCCCACACAGTCCTCCCCGCACAGTCCTCCCTACATAGTCCTTCCCACATAGTCCTTCCCACATAGTCCTTCCCACAGAGCCCTCGACACACAGTCACCCCCACACAGTCACCCCCACAGAGTCTTCCCCACATAGTCCTCCCCGCATAATCTACCCCACACAGTCCTCCCTACACAGTTCTCCCTACACAGTCCTCCCCACAAAGTCCTCCCCACATAGTCCTCCCCACACAGTCCTCCCCACATAGTCCTCCCCGCACAGTCCTCTCCACACAGTCCTTCCCACACAGTCCTCCCCACACAGTCCTCTCCACATAGTCCTCCCCACATAGTCCTCCCCACATAGTCCCCCCCACACAGTCCTCCCCACACAGTCCTCCCCCCACAGTCCACCCCACATAGTCCTTCAAACATAGTGCTTCCCAAATAGTCGTTCCCACACAGTCCTCCCCACACATTCACCCCCACACAGTCACCCGCACACACGCTTCCCCACATAGTCCTCCCCACATAGTTTGCAACACACAGTCTACCGCACACAGTCCTCCCCACATAGTCCTTCCCACATAGTCCTCCCCACACAGTCCTCCCCACGTAGTCCTCCCCACACAGTCACCCCCACACAGTCTTCCCCACATAGTCCTCCCCACATAGTCTACCGCACACAGTCCTCCCCACATAGTCCTTCCTACATAGTCCTTCCCACATAGTCCTCCCCACACAGTCCTCCCCACATAGTCCTCCCCACACAGTCATCCTAACACAGTCTTCCCCACATAGTCCTCCCCACACAGTCACCCCCACACAGTCTTCCCCACATAGTCCTCCCCACATAGTCTACCGCACACAGTCCTCCCCACATAGTCCTTCCTACATAGTCCTTCCCACATAGTCCTCCCCACACAGTCCTCCCCACATAGTCCTCCCCACACAGTCATCCTAACACAGTCTTCCCCACACAGTCCTTCCCACATAGTCCTTCCCACATAGCCCTCTCCACATAGTCTTTCCCACACAGTCCTCCCCACATAGTCCTCCCCACATAGTCCTCCCCACAGAGTCCTTCCCACATAGTCCTTCCCACATAGTCCTTCCAACACAGCCCTCCACACACAGTCACCCCCACACAGTCTTCCCCACATAGTCCTCCCCACATAGTGTACCCCACACAGTCCTCCCCACATAGTGTACCCCACACAGTCACCCCCACATAGTCCTCCCCACACAGTCCTCCCCACATAGTCTTTCCCACACAGTCCTCCCCACATAGTCCTCCCAACATATTCCTCCCCACATATTCCTCCCCACACAGTCCTTCCCACACTGTTCTGCCCCCACAGTCCTCCCCACACAGTCGTCCCTACACAGTCCTCCCTACACAGTCCTCCCCACAAAGTCCTCCCCACATAGTCCTCCCCACACAGACCTCCCCACATAGTCCTCCCCGCACAGTCCTCTCCACACAGTCCTCCCCACACAGTCCTCCCCACATAGTCCTCCCCACATCATCCTCCCCACATATTCCTCCCCACACAGTCCTCCCCACACAGTCCTCCCCACACAGTCCTCCCCACATAGTCCTCCCCACACAGTCCTCCCTAGAGCGTCCTTACTACAAAGTCCTCTCCACACAGTCCTCCCCACACAGCCCTCCCTCCATATTCCTTCCCACACAGTCCTCCCCGCACACAGTCCTCCCCACATAGTCCTCCCCACATAGTCCTCCCCACATCATCCTCCCCACATATTCCTCCCCACACAGTCCTCCCCACACAGTCCTTCCCACACAGTCCTCCCCGCACAAAGTCCTCCCCAAATAGTCCTCCCCACATCTTCCTCTCCACATATTCCTCCCCACACAGTCCTTCCCACACAGTCCTCCCCACACAGACCTCCCCACACCACACAGTCCTCCCCACACAGTCCTCCCCACACAGTCCTCCCCACACAGTCCTCCCCACACAGTCCTCCCCGCAAAAAGTCCTCCCCAAATAGTCCTCCCCACATCTTCCTCTCCACATATTCCTTCCCAGACAATCCTCCCCGCACACAGTCCTCCCCACATAGTCCTCCCCACATCATCCTCCCCACATATTCCTCCCCACACAGTCCTCCCCACACAGTCCTCCCTACATAGTCCTCCCCACATCATCCTCCCCACATATTCCTCCCCACACAGTCCTCCCCACACAGTCCTTCCCACACAGTCGTACCCACACAGTCCTCCCTACATAGTCCTTCCCATATAATCCTCCCCACATAGTCCTCCCCACATCATCCTCCCCACATATTCCTCCCCACACAGTCCTCCCCACACAGTCCTTCCCACACAGTCCTCCCCGCACAAAGTCCTCCCCAAATAGTCCTCCGCACATCTTCCTCTCCACATATTCCTCCCCACACAGTCCTTCCCACACAGTCCTCCCCACACAGACCTCCCCACACCACACAGTCCTCCCCACACAGTCCTCCCCACACGGTCCTCCCCACACAGTCCTCCCCACATAGTCCTCCCTACATAGTCCTTCCCACACAGCCCTCCACACACAGTCACCCCCACACAGTCACCCCCACACAGTCTTCCCCACATAGTCCTCCCCACATAGTGTACCCCACACAGTCCTCCCCACATAGTCCGTCCCACATAGTCCTAGTCACATAGTCCTCTCCACATAGTCTTTCCCACACAGTCCTCCCCACACAGTCCTCCCCACACAGTCCTCCGCACATAGTCCTCCCCGCATAATCTACCCCTCACAGTCCTCCCCACACCGTCCGCCCCACACAGTCCTTCCCACACAGTCGTCCCCACACAGCCCTCCCTACATAGTCCTCCCTACATAGTCCTTCCCACATAGTCATCCCCACACAGTCCTCCCCACATAGTCCTCCCCACACAGTCATCCTAACACAGTCTTCCCCACATAGTCCTCCCCACATAGTCTACCGCACACAGTCCTCCCCACATAGTCCTCCCCACACAGTCATCCTAACACAGTCTTCCCCACATAGTCCTCCCCACATAGTCCTCCCCACAGAGTCCTTCCCACATAGTCCTTCCCACATATTCCTTCCAACACAGCCCTCCACACACAGTCACCCCCACACAGTCTTCCCCACATAGTCCTCCCCACATGGTGTACCCCACACAGTCCTCCCCACATAGTCTTTCCCACACAGTCCTCCCCACATAGTCCTCCCAACATATTCCTCCCCACATATTCCTCCCCACACAGTCCTTCCCACACTGTTCTGCCCCCACAGTCCTCCCCACACAGTCCTCCCTACACAGTCCTCCCCACAAAGTCCTCCCACATAGTCCTCCCCACACAGACCTCCCCACATAGTCCTCCCCGCACAGTCCTCTCCACACAGTCCTCCCCACACAGTCCTCCCCACACAGTCCTCCCCACACAGTCCTTCCCACATAGTGCTTCCCAAATAGTCGTTCCCACACAGTCCTCCCCACACATTCGCCCCCACACAGTCACCCGCACACAGGCTTCCCCACATAGTCCTCCCCACATAGTATGCCCCACACAGTCCTCTCCACATAGTCCTTCCGACATAGTCCTTCCCACACAGTCCTCCCCACACAGTCCTCTCTACAGCGTCCTCCCTACACAGTCCTCCCCACACAGTCCTCCCCACACAGTCCTCCCCACATAGTCCTCCCCACACAGTCCTGCCTACACAATCCTCCCTACACAGTCCTCCCGAAAAAGTCCTCCCCACATAGTCCTCCCCACACAGTCCTCCCCACATAGTCCTCCCCACACAGTCCTCCCTACACAGTCCTCCCTACACAGTCCTCCCCACAAAGTCCTCCCCACATAGTCCTCCCCACACAGACCTCCCCACATAGTCCTCCCCACACAGTCCTCCCCACATAGTCCTTCCCATATAGTCCTCCCCACATAGTCCTCCCCACACAGTCCTCCCCACATAGTCCTCGCCACACAGTCCTCACTACAGCGTCCTCCCTACACAGTCCTCCCCACGCAGTTCTCCCCACACAGTCCTCCCTACATAGTCCTTCCCACACAGTCCTCCCCGCACACAGTCCTCCCTACATAGTCCTCCCCACATCATCCTCCCCACATATTCCTCCCCACACAATCCTCCCCACACAGTCCTTCCCACACAGTCGTACCCACACAGTCCTCCCCTTACAGTCCTCCCTACATGGTCCTTCCCATATAGTCCTTAGCAAATAGTCCTCCCCACACAGTCCTCCCCACATAGTCCTCTCCACACAGTCCTCCCTACAGCGTCCTCCCCGCACAGTCCTCCCCACACAGTCCTTCCCACACAGTCGTACCCACACAGTCCTCCCCACACAGTCCTCCCTACATAGTCCTTCCCATAAAGTCCTCCCCACATAGTCCTCTTCACATAGTCCTCCCCACATAGTCCTCTCCACATAGTCCTCCCCACATAGTCCTCCCCACACAGTCCTCCCTACAGCGTCCTCCCCACCCAGTCCTCCCTACAGCATCCTCCCTACACAGTCCTACCCATGGAGTTTTCCCCACACAGTCCTCCCTACATAGTCCTTCCCACACAGTCCTCCCCGCACACAGTCCTCCCCACACAGTCCTCCCCACACAGTCCTTCCCACACAGTCGTACCCACACAGTCCTCCCCACACGGTCCTCCCAACATAGTCCTTCCCATATAGTCCTCCCCACATAGTCCTCCCCACATCTTCCTCTCCACATATTCCCCCCCACACAGTCCTTCCCGCACAGTCCTCCCACACAGTCCTCCCCACACCACACAGTCCTCCCCACACAGTCCTCCCCACACAGTCCTCCCCACACAGTCCTCCCCGCACAGTCCTCCCTACATAGTCCTTCCCAAATAGTCCTTCCCACATAGTCCTTCCCACAGAGCCCTCGACACACAGTCACCCCCACACAGTCACCCCCACAGAGTCTTCCCCACATAGTCCTCCCCGCATAATCTACCCCACACAGTCCTCCCCACACAGTCCTCCCCGCACAGTCCTCTCCACACAGTCCTTCCCACACAGTCCTCCCCACACAGTCCTCTCCACATAGTCCTCCCCACATAGTCCTCCCCACATAGTCCCCCCCACACAGTCCTCCCCACACAGTCCTCCCCCCACAGTCCACCCCACATAGTCCTTCAAACATAGTGCTTCCCAAATAGTCGTTCCCACAGAGTCCTCCCCACACATTCACCCCCACACAGTCACCCGCACACACGCTTCCCCACATAGTCCTCCCCACATAGTCTGCAACACACAGTCTACCGCACACAGTCCTCCCCACATAGTCCTTCCCACATAGTCCTCCCCACACAGTCCTCCCCACGTAGTCCTCCCCACACAGTCACCCCCACACAGTCTTCCCCACATAGTCCTCCCCACATAGTCTACCGCACACAGTCCTCCCCACACAGTCCGCCCTACATAGTCCTTCCTACATAGTCCTTCCCACATAGTCCTCCCCACACAGTCCTCCCCACATAGTCCTCCCCACACAGTCATCCTAACACAGTCTTCCCCACATAGTCCTCCCCACATAGTCTACCGCACACAGTCCTTCCCACATAGTCCTTCCCACATAGCCCTCTCCACATAGTCTTTCCCACACAGTCCTCCCCACATAGTCCTCCCCACATAGTCCTCCCCACACAGTCTTCCCCACATAGTCCTCCCCACATAGTGTACCCCACACAGTCCTCCCCACATAGTCTTTCCCACACAGTCCTCCCCACATAGTCCTCCCAACATATTCCTCCCCACACAGTCCTCCCCACACAGTCCTTCCCACACAGTCCTCCCCGCACAAAGTCCTCCCCAAATAGTCCTCCCCACATCTTCCTCTCCACATATTCCTCCCCACACAGTCCTTCCCACACAGTCCTCCCCACACAGACCTCCCCACACCACACAGTCCTCCCCACACAGTCCTCCCCACACAGTCCTCCCCACACAGTCCTCCCCACATAGTCCTCCCCACATAGTCCATCCCACATAGTCCTTCCCACATAGTCCTTCCCGCACAGCCCTCCACACACAGTCACCCCCACACAGTCACCCCCACACAGTCTTCCCCACATAGTCCTCCCCACATAGTGTACCCTACACAGTCCTCCCCACATAGTCCTTCCCACATAGTCCTAGTCACATAGTCCTCTCCACATAGTCTTTCCCACACAGTCCTCCCCACACAGTCCTCCCCACACAGTCACCCCCACATAGTCTTCCCGACACAGTCCTTCCCACACAGTCCTCTCCACACAGTCCTCCCTACACAGTCACCCCTACACATTCCTTCCCACATAGTCTTCCTCACACAGTCCTCCCTACACAGTCCTCCCTCACCACACCATACAGTACTCCCCACACAGTGCTCCCCATACAGTACTCCCCACACAGTCCTCCCCACATAGTCCTTCCGACATAGTCCTCCCCACATAGTCCTCCCCACACAGTCCTCCCCACACAGTCCTCCCCTCACAGTCCTTCCCACACAGTCGAGCCCACACAGTCCTCCCCACACAGTCCTCCCTACATAGTCCTTCCCATTCAGTCCTCCCCACATAGTCCTCCCCACACAGTCCTCCCGACATAGTCCTCCCCACAAAGTCCTCCCTACGCAGTCCTCCCTACACAGTCCTCCCAACACAGTCCTCCCCACACATTCCTCCCTACATAGTCCTTCCCACACAATCCTCCCCGCACACAGTCCTCCCCAAATAGTCCTCCTCACATCTTCCTCTCCACATATTCCTCCGCACACAGTCCATCCCACACAGTCCTCCCCACACAGACCTCCCCACACCACACAGTCCTCCCCACACAGTCCTCCCCACGCAGTCCTCCCCACACAGTCCTCCCCACATAGTCCTCCCCACATAGTCCTTCCCACATAGTCCTTCCCACATATTCCTTCCCACACAGCCCTCCACACAAAGTCACCCCCACACAGTCACCCCCCCACAGTCTTCCCCACATAGTCCTCTCCACATAGTGTACCCCACACAGTCCTCCCCACATAGTCCTTCCCACATATTCCTACTCACATAGTGCTCTTTACATAGTCTTTCCCACACAGTCCTCCCCACACAGTCCTCCCCACACAGTCCTCCCGACATAGTTCTCCCCACATAGTCCTCCCTACACAGTCCATCACACACACTCCTCCCTACATAGTCCTCCCCACATAGTTCTACCCACACAGTCTTCCCCACATAGTCTTTCCCACACAGTCCTCCCCACATAGTCCTCCCAACATGTTCCTCGCCTCATATTCCTCCCCACGCAGTCCTTCCCACACTGTTCTGCCCCCACAGTCCTCCCCACACAGTCCTCCCTACATAGTCCTTACCATATAGTCCTCCCCACATAGTCCTCCCCACACAGTCCTCCCCACAAAGTCCTCCCCACACAGTCCTCAATACATAGTCCTTCCCACAAGGTCCTCCCCGCACACAGTCCTCCCCACACAGTCCTCTCCACATAGTCCTCCCCACATATTCCTCCCCACTAAGTCCTCATCACACAGTCCTCCCTACATAGTCCTTCCCATATAGTCTTCCCCACATAGTCCTCCCCACACAGTCCTCCCCACATAGTCCTCCCCACACAGTACGCCCCACACAGTCCTCCCTACACAGTCCTCCCCACAAAGTCCTCCCCACATAGTCCTCCTCACACAGTCTTCCCCACAGAGTCCTCCCCGCACAGTCCTTCCCACACAGTCCTCCCCACACAGTCCTCTCCACATAGTCCTCTCCACATAGTCCTCCCCACATAGTCCTTCCGACATAGTCCTTCCCACACAGTCCTCCCCACACGGTCACCCCCACACAGTCACCCCCACACAGTCTTCCCCACATAGTCAACCGCACACAGTCCTCCCCACATAGTCCTTCCCACATAGTCCTTCCCACACAGTCCTCCCCACACGGTCACCCCCACACAGTCACCCCCACACAGTCTTCCCCACATAGTCAACCGCACACAGTCCTCCCCACATAGTCCTTCCCACATAGTCCTTCCCACATAGTCCTCCCCACACAGTCCTCCTCACATAGTCCTCCCCACACAGTCACCTCCACACAGTCTTCCCCACATAGTCCTCCCCACATAGTCTACCGCACACAGTCCTCCCCACATAGTCCTTCCCACATAGTCCTTTCCACATAATCCTCAAATCACAGTCACCCCTTACACAGTCAGCCCAACACCGTCTTCCCCACAGAGTCCTTCCTACATAGTCCTTCCCACACAGTCCTCCCCACACAGTCCTCTCCACATAGTCCTTCCCACACAGTCCTCCCCACATACTCCTTCCCGCATAGTCCTAACCACGTAGTCATCCCCACATATTCCTCTCCACATACTCCTCCCCACACAGTCCTTCCCGCAAAATCCTCCCCACACAGTCCTCCCCACACCACACAGTCCTCCCCACACAGTCCTCCCCACACAGTCCTCCCCACACAGTCCTCCCCACATAGTCCTCCCCACATAGTCCTTCCCACATATTCCTTCCCACATAGTCCTTCCCATACAGCCCTCCACACACATTCACCCCCACACAGTCAACCCCACACAGTCTTCCCCACATAGTCCTCCCCACATAGTCTACCCCACACAGTCCTACCCACATAGTCCTTCCCACATAGTCCTACTCACATAGTCCTCTCCACATGGTCTTTCCCACACAGTCCTGCCCACACAGTCCTCCCCACACAGACCTCCCCACATAGTCCTCCCCGCACAGTCCTCTCCACACAGTCCTTCCCGCACAGTCCTCCCCACACAGTCACCCCCACACAGTCTTCCCCACATAGTCTAACGCACACAGTCCTCGCCACATAGTCCTTCCCACATAGTCCTTCCCACATAGTCCTCCCCACACAGTCCTCCCCACATAGTCCTCCCCACACAGTCCTCCCTACACAGTCTTCCCCACATAGTCCTCCCCACATCGTCCTCCCCACACAGACAACCCCACGTAGTCCTCCCCACACAGTCCTTCCCACACAGTCCTCCCCACACAGTCCTCCCCACACCACACAGTCCTCCCCACACAGTCCTCCCCACACAGTCCTCCCCACACAGTCCTCCCCACATATTCCTTCCCACATAGTCCTTCTCACACAGTCCTCTCCTCATAGTCCTTCCCACACAGTCCTCCGCACATAGTCCTTCCCGCATAGTCCTAACCACATAAACCTCCCCACATAGTCTAACCCACATAGCCCTCTCCACATAGCCTTTCCTACACAGTCCTCCCCACATAGTCCTCCCCACAAAGTTCTACCCACACAGTCTTCCCCACATAGTCTTTCCCACACAGTCTTCCCCACATAGTCCTCCCAACATATTCCTCCCCACATATTCCTCCCCACACAGTCCTTCCCACACTGTCCTGCCCCCACAGTCCTCCCCACACAGTCCTCCCTACATAGTCCTTCCCATATAGTCCTCCCCACATAGTCCTCCCCACACAGTCCTCCCCACATAGTCCTCACCACACAGTCCTCCCTACAGCGTCCTCCCTACACAGTCCTCCCCACATAGACCTCCCCACACAGTCCTGCCTACACAGTCCCCCCTACACAGTCCTCCCCACAAAGTCCTCCCCACATAGTCCTCCCCACACAGTCCTCCCCACATAGTCCTCCCCACACAGTCCTCCCTACACAGTCCTCCCTACACAGTCCTCCCCACAAAAGTCCTCCCCACATAGTCCTCCCCACACAGTCCTCCCCACATAGTCCTCCCCACACAGTCCTCCCTACACAGTCCTCCCTACACAGTTCTCCCCACAAAGTCCTCCCCACACAGTCACCCCCACACAGTCTTCCCCACATAGTCTACCGCACACAGTCCTCGCCACATAGTCCTTCCCACATAGTCCTTCCCACATAGTCCTCCCCACACAGTCCTCCCCACATAGTCCTCCCCACACAGTCCTCCCTACACAGTCTTCCCCACATAGTCCTCCCACATAGTCCTCCCCACACAGTCACCCCCACACAGTCTTCCCCACATAGTCTACCGCACACAGTCCTCGCCACATAGTCCTTCCCACATAGTCCTTCCCACATAGTCCTCCCCAAACAGTCCTCCCCACAGAATCCTCCCCACATAGTCTACCGCACACAGTCCTCCCCACATAGTCCTTCCCACATAGTCCTTCCCACACAGTCCTCTCCACATAGTCCTTCCCACACAGTCCTCCCCACATACTCCTTCCCGCATAGTCCTACCCACGTAGTCCTCCCCACATATTCCTCTCCACATACTCCTCCCCACACAGTCCTTCCCACACAGCCCTCCACACACAGTCACCCCCACACAGTCACCCCCACACAGTCTTCCCCACATAGTCCTCCCCACATAGTCTACCCCACACAGTCCTCCCCACACAGTCCTCCCCACACAGTCCTCCCCACATAGTCTTTCCCACACAGTCCTCCCACATAGTCCTTCCCACATAGTCCTTCCCACGTAGTCCTTCCCACACAGCCCTCCACACACAGTCACCCCCACACAGTCACCCCCACACAGTCTTCCCCACATAGTCCTCCCCACATAGTGCACCCCACACAGTCCTGCCCACATAGTCCTTCCCACATAGTCCTACTCACATAGTCCTCTCCACATAGTCTTTCCAACACAGTCCTCCCCACACAGTCCTCCCCACAAAGTCCTCCCCACACAGTCCTCCCTACATAGTCCTTCCCACAAAGTCCTCCCCGCACACAGTCCTCCCCACACAGTCCTCTCCACATAGTCCTCCCCACATATTCCTCCCCACTAAGTCCTCATCACACAGTCCTCCCTACATAGTCCTTACCATATATTCCTCCTCACACAGTCCTCCCCACACAGTCCTCCCCACACAGTCCTCTCCACATAGTCCTCTCCACATAGTCCTCCCCACATAGTCCTTCCGACATAGTCCTTCCCACACAGTCCTCCCCACACGGTCACCCCCACACAGTCACCCCCACACAGTCTTCCCCACATAGTCTACCGCACACAGTCCTCCCCACATAGTCCTTCCCACAGAGTCCTTCCCACATAGTCCTCCCCACACAGTCCTCCTCACATAGTCCTCCGAACAGAGTCACCTCCACACAGTCTTCCCCACATAGTCCTCCCCACATAGTCTACCGCACACAGTCCTCCCCACATAGTCCTTCCCACATAGTCCTTTCCACATAATCCTCAAATCACAGTCACCCCTTACACAGTCAGCCCAACACCGTCTTCCCCACAGAGTCCTTCCTACATAGTCCTTCCCACACAGTCCTCCCCACACAGTCCTCTCCACATAGTCCTTCCCACACAGTCCTCCCCACATACTCCTTCCCGCATAGTCCTACCCACGCAGTCCTCCCCACATATTCCTCTCCACATACTCCTCCCCACACAGTCCTCCCCACACCACACAGTCCTCCCAACACAGTCCTCCCCACACAGTCCTCCCCACACAGTCCTCCCCACATAGTCCTCCCCACATAGTCCTTCCCACATATTCCTTCCCACATAGTCCTTCCCATACAGCCCTCCACACACATTCACCCCCACACAGTCAACCCCACACAGTCTTCCCCACATAGTCCTCCCCACATAGTCTACCCCACACAGTCCTACCCACATAGTCCTTCCCACATAGTCCTACTCACATAGTCCTCTCCACATGGTCTTTCCCACACAGTCCTGCCCACACAGTCCTCCCCACACAGTCCTTCCCACATAGTTCTCCCCACATATTTCTCCCCACATATTCCTCCCTACACAGTCCTCCACACACAGTCCTCTCCTCATAGTCCTTCCCACACAGTCCTCCCCACATAGTCCTTCCCGCATAGTCCTAACCACAAAGTCCTCCCCACATAGTCTAACCCACATAGCCCTCTCCACATAGCCTTTCCTACACAGTCCTCCCCACATAGTCCTCCCCACAGAGTTCTACCCACACAGTCTTCCCCACATAGTCTTTCCCACACAGTCCTCCCCACATAGTCTTCCCCACAAAGTCCTCCCCACATAGTCCTCCCCACACAGTCCTCCCCACATAGTTGTCCCCACACAGTCCTCCCTACACAGTCCTCCCTACACAGTCCTCCCCACAAAGTCCTCCCCACATAGTCCTCCCCACACAGACCTCCCCACATAGTCCTCCCCGCACAGTCCTCTCCACACAGTCCTTCCCACATAGTCCTCCCCACACCGTCCTCCCCACATAGTTGTCCCCACACAGTCCTCCCTACACAGTCCTCCCTACACAGTCCTCCCCACATCGTCCTCCCCACACATACCACCCCACGTAGTCCTCCCCGCACAGTCCTCCCCACATACTCCTTCCCGCATAGTCCTACCCACGTAGTCTTCCCCACATATTCCTCTCCACATACTCCTCCCCACACAGTCCTTCCCACACAGTCCTCCCCACACAGTCCTCCCCAAACCACACAGTCCTCCCCACACAGTCCTCCCCACACAGTCCTCCCCACACAGTCCTCCCCACATAGTCCTCCCCACATAGTCCTTCCCACATATTCCTTCCCACATAGTCCTTCTCACACAGCCCACCACACACAGTCACCCCCACACAGTCACCCCCACACAGTCTTCCCCACATAGTCCTCCCCACATAGTCTACCCCACACAGTATTCCCCACATAGTCCTTCCCACATAGTCCAACTCACATAGTCCTCTCCGCATGGTCTTTCCCACACAGTCCTCCCCACACAGTCCTCCCCACACAGTCCTTCCCACATAGTTCTCCCCACATATTACTCCCCACATATTCCTCCCTACACAGTCCTCCACACACAGTCCTCTCCTCATAGTCCTTCCCACACAGTCCTCCGCACATAGTCCTTATCGCATAGTCCTAACCACATAAACCTCCCCACATAGTCAAACCCACATAGCCCTCTCCACATAGCCTTTCCTACACAGTCCTCCCCACATAGTCCTCCCCACAAAGTTCTACCCTCACAGTCTTCCCCACATAGTCTTTCCCACACAGTCTTCCCCACATAGTCCTCCCAACATATTCCTCCCCACATATTCCTCGGCACACAGTCCTTCCCACACTGTCCTGCCCCCACAGTCCTCCCCACACAGTCCTCCCTACATAGTCCTTCCCATATAGTCCTCCCCACATAGTCCTCCCCACACAGTCCTCCCTACATAGTCCTCACCACACAGTCCTCCCTACAGCGTCCTCCCTACACAGTCCTCCCCACACAGTCCTCCCTACACAGTCCTCCCCACATAGACCTCCCCACACAGTCCTGCCTACACAGTCCCCCCTACACAGTCCTCCCCACAAAGTCCTCCCCACATAGTCCTCTCCACACAGTCCTCCCCACATAGTCCTTCCCACATAGTCCTACTCACATAGTCCTCCCCACATAGTCCTCCCCACACAGTCCTCCCTACACAGTCCTCCCTACACAGTCCTCCCCACAAAGTCCTCCCCACACAGTCACCCCCACACAGTCTTCCCCACATAGTCTACCGCACACAGTCCTCGCCACATAGTCCTTCCCACATAGTCCTTCCCACATAGTCCTCCCCACACAGTCCTCCCCACATAGTCCTCCCCACACAGTCCTCACTACACAGTCTTCCCCACATAGTCCTCCCCACATAGTCCTCCCCACACAGTCACCCCCACACAGTCCTCCCCACACAGTCCTCCCCACACAGTCCTCCCCACATAGTCCTCCCCACATAGTCCTTCCCACATATTCCTTCCCACATAGTCCTTCTCACACAGCCCACCACACACAGTCACCCCCACACAGTCACCCCCACACAGTCTTCCCCACATAGTCCTCCCCACATAGTCTACCCCACACAGTATTCCCCACATAGTCCTTCCCACATAGTCCTACTCACATAGTCCTCCCCACATAGTCCTCCCCACACAGTCCTCCCCATATAGTCCTCCCCACACAGTCACCCCTTACACAGTCAGCCCAACACCGTCTTCCCCACAGAGTCCTTCCTACATAGTCCTTCCCACACAGTCCTCCACACACAGTCCTGTCCACACAGTCCTTCCCACACAGTCCTCCCCAAACAGTCCTCCCCACACAATCCTCCCCACATAGTCCTCCCTACATATTCCTCCCCACATAATCCTCTCCACATATTCCTCCCCACACAGTCCTTCCCACACAGTCCTGCCCCCACAGTCCTCCCCACACAGTCCTCCCTATATAGTCCTTATCATATGGTCCTCCCCACATAGTCCTCCCCACACAGTCCTCCCTACATAGTCCTCCCCACACACTCCTCCCTACAGCGTCCTCCCTACAAAGTCCTCCCCACACAGTCCTCCCCACACAGTCCTCCCCACATAGTCCTCCCCACATCATCTTCCCCACATATTCCTCCCCACACAGTCCTTCCTACACAGTCCTGCCCCCACAGTCCTCCCCACACAGTCCTCCCTACATAGTCCTTCCCATATAGTCCTCCCCACATAGTCCTCCCCACACAGTCCTACCCACATAGTCCTCCCCACACAGTCCTCTTTACAGCGTCTTCCCTACACAGTCCTCCCCACACAGTCCTCCCCACAGAGTCCTCCCTACATAGTCCTTCCCACACAGTCCTCCCCGCACACAGTCCTCCCCACATAGTCCTCCCCACATCATCCTCCCCACAAATTCCTCCCCACACAGTCCTCCCCACACAGTCCTTCCCACACAGTCGTACCCACACAGTCCTCCCCACAAAGTCCTCCCTACATAGTCCTTCCCATATTGTCCTTCCCACATAGTCCTCCCCACACAGTCCTCCCCACATAGTCCTCCCCAAACAGTCCTCCCTACACAGTCCTCCCTACACAGTCCTCCCCACACAGCCCTCCCCACACAGTCCTCCCTACATAGTCCTTCCCACACAGTCCTCCCCGCACACAGTCCTCCCCAAATAGTCCTCCCCACATCTTCCTCTCCACATATTCCTCCCCACACAGTCCTTCCCACACAGTTCTCCCCACACAGTTCTCCCCACACCACACAGTCCTCCCCACACAGTCCTCCCCACACAGTCCTCCCCACACAGTCCTCCCCACATAGTCCTTCCCACATAGTCCTCCCCACATAGTCCTCCCCACACAGTCCTCCCTACATAGTCCTCCCCACACAGTCTACCCTACACAGTCCTCCCAACAAAGTCCTCCCAACATAGTCCTCCCCACACAGTCCTCCACACATAGTCCTCCCCACGCAGTCCTCCCCACACAGTCCTCCCCGCACATTCCTCCCCACAGAATCCTTCCCACACAGTAATCCCCACATAGTCCTCCCCACACAGTCCTTCCCACACAGTCCTCCCCGCACACAGTCCTCCCCACATAATCCTCCCCACATCATCCTCCCCACATATTCCTCCCCACACAGTCCTCCCCACACAGTCCTTCGTACACAGTCGTACCCACACAGTCCTTCCCACACAGTCCTCGCCGCACACAGTCCTCCCCACATAGTCCGCCCCACATTATCCTCCCGACATATTCCTCCCCACACAGTCCTCCCCACACAGTCTTTCCCACACAGTCGTACCCGCACAGTCCTCCCCACACAGTCCTCCCTACATAGTCCTTCCCATATAGTCCTCCCCACACAGTCCTCTCCACACAGTCCTCCCCAAATAGTCCTCCCGACGTCTTTCTCTCTACATATTCCTCCCCACACAGTCCTTCCCACACAGTCCTCCCCACACAGTCACCCCCACACAGTCCTCCACACACAGTCCTCCCCACATAATCCTCCCCACACAGTCCTCCCTACACAGTCCTCCCTACACAGTCCTCCCCACAAAGTCCTCCCCACACAGTCCTCCCCACATAGTCCTCGCCACGCAGTCCTCCCCACACAGTCCTCCCCGCACACAGTCCTCCCCACATAGTCCTCCCCACATCATCCTCCCCACAAATTCCTCCCAACACAGTCCTCCCCACACAGTCCTTCCCACACAGTCGTACCCACACAGTCCTCCCCACAAAGTCCTCCCTACATAGTCCTTCCCACATAGTCCTCTCCACACAGTCCTCCCCAAATAGTCCTCCCGACGTCTTTCTCTCCACATATTCCTCCCCACGCAGTCCTCTCCACACAGTCCTTCCCACACAGTCCTCCCCACACAGTCACCCCCACACAGTCCTCCACACACAGTCCTCCCCACATAATCCTCCCCACACAGTCCTCCCTACGCAGTCCTCCCTACACAGTCCTCCCCACAAAGTCCTCCCCACACAGTCCTCCCCACATAGTCCTCGCCACGCAGTCCTCCCCACACAGTCCTCCCCGCACATTCCTCCCCACAGAGTCCTTCCCACACAGTCCTCCCCACATAGTCCTCCCCACACAGTCCTTCCCACACAGTCCTCCCCGCACACAGTCCTCCCCACATAGTCCTCCCCACATCATCCTCCCCACAAATCCCTCCCCACACAGTCCTCCCCACACAGTCCTTCCCACACAGTCGTACCCACACAGTCCTCCCCACAAAGTCCTCCCTACATAGTCCTTCCCACACAGTCCTCCCCACATAGTCCTCCCCACACAGTCCTCCCTACACAGTCCTCCTACACAGTCCTCCCCACACAGTCCTCCCCACACAGTCCTCCCTACATAGTCCTTCCCACACAGTCCTCCCCGCACACAGTCCTCCCCAAATAGTCCTCCCCACATCTTCCTCTCCACATATTCCTCCCCACACAATCCTTCCCACACAGTTCTCCCCACACAGTCCTCCCCACACCACACAGTCCTCCCCACACAGTCCTCCCCACACAGTCCTCCCCACACAGTCCTCCCCACATAGTCCTTCCCACATAGTCCACCCCACACAGTCCTCCCTACATAGTCCTCCCCACACAGTCCTCCCTACACAGTCCTCCTTACACAGTCCTCCCCACAAAGTCCTCCCAACATAGTCCTCCCCACACAGTCCTCCCCACATAGTCCTCCCCACGCAGTCCTCTCCACACAGTCCTCCCCGCACATTCCTCCCCACAGAATCCTTCCCACACAGTAATCCCCACATAGTCCTCCCCACACAGTCCTTCCCACACAGTCCTCCCCGCACACAGTCCTCCCCACATAATCCTCCCCACATCATCCTCACCACATATTCCTCCCCACACAGTCCTCCCCACACAGTCCTTCCCACACAGTCGTACCCACACAGTCCTCCCCACACAGTTCTCCCCACACAGTCCTCCCTACACAGTTCTCCCCACACAGTCCTCCCCACACAGTCCTCCCTACATAGTCCTTCCCACACAGTCCTCCCCGCACACAGTCCTCCCCACATAGTCCTCCCCACATTAACCTCCCGACATATTCCTCCCCACACAGTCCTCCCGACACAGTCTTTCCCACACAGTCGTACCCACACAGTCCTCCCCACACAGTCCTCCCCACACAGTCCTCCCTACATAGTCCTTCCCACACAGTCCTCCCCGCACACAGTCCTCCCCAAATAGTCCTCCCCACATCTTCCTCTCCACATATTCCTCCCCACACAGTCCTTCCCACACAGTTCTCCCCACACAGTCCTCCCCACACCACACAGTCCTCCCCACACAGTCCTCCCCACACAGTCCTCCCCACACAGTCCTCCCCACATAGTCCTTCCCACATAGTCCTCCCCACATAGTCCTCCCCACACAGTCCTCCCTACATAGTCCTCCCCACACAGTCCTCCCTACACAGTCCTCCCTACACAGTCCTCCCCACAAAGTCCTCCCAACATAGTCCTCCCCACACAGTCCTCCCCAAATGGTCCTCCCCACGCAGTCCTCTCCACACAGTCCTCCCCGCACATTCCTCCCCACAGAATCCTTCCCACACAGTAATCCCCACATAGTCCTCCCCACACAGTCCTTCCCACACAGTCCTCCCCGCACACAGTCCTCCCCACATAATCCTCCCTACATCATCCTCCCCACATATTCCTCCCCACACAGTCCTCCCCACACAGTCCTTCCCACACAGTCGTACCCACACAGTCCTCCCCACACAGTCCTCCCAACATAGTCCTCCCCACACAGTCCTCCCCAAATGGTCCTCCCCACGCAGTCCTCTCCACACAGTCCTCCCCGCACATTCCTCCCCACAGAATCCTTCCCACACAGTAATCCCCACATAGTCCTCCCCACACAGTCCTTCCCACACAGTCCTCCCCGCACACAGTCCTCCCCACATAATCCTCCCTACATCATCCTCCCCACATATTCCTCCCCACACAGTCCTCCCCACACAGTCCTTCCCACACAGTCGTACCCACACAGTCCTCCCCACACAGTCCTCCCTACACAGTTCTCCCCACACAGTCCTCCCCACACAGTCCTCCCTACATAGTCCTTCCCACACAGTCCTCCCCGCACACAGTCCTCCCCACATAGTCCTCCCCACATTAACCTCCCGACATATTCCTCCCCACACAGTCCTCCCGACACAGTCTTTCCCACACAGTCGTACCCACACAGTCCTCCCCACACAGTCCTCCCTACATAGTCCTTCCCATATAGTCCTCCCCACATAGTCCTCCCCACACAGTCCTCCCTACATAGTCCTTCCCACACAGTCCTCCCCGCACACAGTCCTTCCCACATAGTCCTCCCCACATTAACCTCCCGACATATTCCTCCCCACACAGTCCTCCCGACACAGTCTTTCCCACACAGTCGTACCCACACAGTCCTCCCCACACAGTCCTCCCTACATAGTCCTTCCCATATAGTCCTCCCCACATAGTCCTCTCCACACAGTCCTCCCCAAATAGTCCTCCCGACGTCTTTCTCTCCACATATTCCTCCCCACACAGTCCTCCCCACATAGTCCTCGCCACGCAGTCCTCCCCACACAGTCCTCCCCGCACATTCCTCCCCACAGAGTCCTTCCCACACAGTCCTCCCCACATAGTCCTCCCCACACAGTCCTTCCCACACAGTCCTCCCCGCACACAGTCCTCCCCACATAGTCCTCCCCACATAGTCCTTCCCACTTAGTCCTTCCCACATAGTCCTTCCCACACAGCCCTCCACACACAGTCACCCCCACACAATCACCCCCACACAGTCTTCCCCACATAGTCCTCCCCACATAGTCCTACTCACATAGTCCTCTCCACATGGTCTTTCCCACACAGTCCTCCCCACACAGTCCTCCCCACACAGTCCTTCCCACATGGTTGTCCCCACATATTTCTCCCTACATAGTCCTCCCTACACAGTCCTCCACACACAGTCCTCTCCACACAGTCCTCCCCACACCACACAGTCCTCCCCACACAGTCCTCCCCACACAGTCCTCCCCACACAGTCCTCCCCACATAGTCCTCCCCACATAGTCCTTCCCACATATTCCTTCCCACATAGTCCTTCCCATACAGCCCTCCACACACATTCACCCCCACACAGTCAACCCCACACAGTCTTCCCCACATAGTCCTCCCCACATAGTCTACCCCACACAGTCCTACCCACATAGTCCTTCCCACATAGTCCTACTCACATAGTCCTCTCCACATGGTGTTTCCCACACAGTCCTGCCCACACAGTCCTCCCCACACAGTCCTTCCCACATAGTTCTCCCCACATATTTCTCCCCACATATTCCTCCCTACACAGTCCTCCACACACAGTCCTCTCCTCATAGTCCTTCCCACACAGTCCTCCCCACATAGTCCTTCCCGCATAGTCCTAACCACAAAGTCCTCCCCACATAGTCTAACCCACATAGCCCTCTCCACATAGCCTTTCCTACACAGTCCTCCCCACATAGTCCTCCCCACAGAGTTCTACCCACACAGTCTTCCCCACATAGTCTTTCCCACACAGTCCTCCCCACATAGTCTTCCCCACAAAGTCCTCCCCACATAGTCCTCCCCACACAGTCCTCCCCACATAGTTGTCCCCACACAGTCCTCCCTACACAGTCCTCCCTACACAGTCCTCCCCACAAAGTCCTCCCCACATAGTCCTCCCCACACAGACCTCCCCACATAGTCCTCCCCGCACAGTCCTCTCCACACAGTCCTTCCCACACAGTCCTCCCCCCACAGTCACCCCCACACAGTCTTCCCCACATAGTCTACCGCACACAGTCCTCGCCACATAGTCCTTCCCACATAGTCCTTCCCACATAGTCCTCCCCACACAGTCCTCCGAACATAGTCCTCCCCACACCGTCCTCCCCACATAGTTGTCCCCACACAGTCCTCCCTACACAGTCCTCCCTACACAGTCCTCCCCACATCGTCCTCCCCACACAGACCACCCCACGTAGTCCTCCCCGCACAGTCCTCCCCACATACTCCTTCCCGCATAGTCCTACCCACGTAGTCTTCCCCACATATTCCTCTCCACATACTCCTCCCCACACAGTCCTTCCCACACAGTCCTCCCCACACAGTCCTCCCCACACCACACAGTCCTCCCCACACAGTCCTCCCCACACAGTCCTCCCCACACAGTCCTCCCCACATAGTCCTCCCCACATAGTCCTTCCCACATATTCCTTCCCACATAGTCCTTCTCACACAGCCCACCACACACAGTCACCCCCACACAGTCACCCCCACACAGTCTTCCCCACATAGTCCTCCCCACCTAGTCTACCCCACACAGTATTCCCCACATAGTCCTTCCCACATAGTCCTACTCACATAGTCCTCTCCGCATGGTCTTTCCCACACAGTCCTCCCCACACAGTCCTCCCCACACAGTCCTTCCCACATAGTTCTCCCCACATATTACTCCCCACATATTCCTCTCTACACAGTCCTCCACACACAGTCCTCTCCTCATAGTCCTTCCCACACAGTCCTAGGCACATAGTCCTTATCGCATAGTCCTAACCACATAAACCTCCCCACATAGTCAAACCCACATAGCCCTCTCCACATAGCCTTTCCTACACAGTCCTCCCCACATAGTCCTCCCCACAAAGTTCTACCCTCACAGTCTTCCCCACATAGTCTTTCCCACACAGTCTTCCCCACATAGTCCTCCCAACATATTCCTCCCCACATATTCCTCGGCACACAGTCCTTCCCACACTGTCCTGCCCCCACAGTCCTCCCCACACAGTCCTCCCTACATAGTCCTTCCCATATAGTCCTCCCCACATAGTCCTCCCCACACAGTCCTCCCCACATAGTCCTCACCACACAGTCCTCCCTACAGCGTCCTCCCTACACAGTCCTCCCCACACAGTCCTCCCTACACAGTCCTCCCCACATAGACCTCCCCACACAGTCCTGCCTACACAGTCCCCCCTACACAGTCCTCCCCACAAAGTCCTCCCCACATAGTCCTCTCCACACAGTCCTCCCCACATAGTCCTTCCCACATAGTCCTACTCACATAGTCCTCCCCACATAGTCCTCCCCACACAGTCCTCCCTACACAGTCCTCCCTACACAGTCCTCCCCACAAAGTCCTCCCCACACAGTCACCCCCACACAGTCTTCCCCACATAGTCTACCGCACACAGTCCTCGCCACATAGTCCTTCCCACATAGTCCTTCCCACATAGTCCTCCCCACACAGTCCTCCCCACATAGTCCTCCCCACACAGTCCTCCCTACACAGTCTTCCCCACATAGTCCTCCCCACATAGTCCTCCCCACACAGTCACCCCCACACAGTCCTCCCCACACAGTCCTCCCCACACAGTCCTCCCCACATAGTCCTCCCCACATAGTCCTTCCCACATATTCCTTCCCACATAGTCCTTCTCACACAGCCCACCACACACAGTCACCCCCACACAGTCACCCCCACACAGTCTTCCCCACATAGTCCTCCCCACATAGTCTACCCCACACAGTATTCCCCACATAGTCCTTCCCACATAGTCCTACTCACATAGTCCTCCCCACATAGTCCTCCCCACACAGTCCTCCCCATATAGTCCTCCCCACACAGTCACCCCTTACACAGTCAGCCCAACACCGTCTTCCCCACAGAGTCCTTCCTACATAGTCCTTCCCACACAGTCCTCCACACACAGTCCTGTCCACACAGTCCTTCCCACACAGTCCTCCCCAAACAGTCCTCCCCACACAATCCTCCCCACATAGTCCTCCCTACATATTCCTCCCCACATAATCCTCTCCACATATTCCTCCCCACACAGTCCTTCCCACACAGTCCTGCCCCCACAGTCCTCCCCACACAGTCCTCCCTATATAGTCCTTATCATATGGTCCTCCCCACATAGTCCTCCCCACACAGTCCTCCCTACATAGTCCTCCCCACACACTCCTCCCTACAGCGTCCTCCCTACAAAGTCCTCCCCACACAGTCCTCCCCACACAGTCCTCCCCACATAGTCCTCCCCACATCATCTTCCCCACATATTCCTCCCCACACAGTCCTTCCTACACAGTCCTGCCCCCACAGTCCTCCCCACACAGTCCTCCCTACATAGTCCTTCCCATATAGTCCTCCCCACATAGTCCTCCCCACACAGTCCTTCCTACACAGTCCTGCCCCCACAGTCCTCCCCACACAGTCCTCCCTACATAGTCCTTCCCATATAGTCCTCCCCACATAGTCCTCCCCACACAGTCCTACCCACATAGTCCTCCCCACACAGTCCTCTTTACAGCGTCCTCCCTACACAGTCCTCCCCACACAGTCCTCCCCACAGAGTCCTCCCTACATAGTCCTTCCCATATTGTCCTCCCCACATAGTCCTCCCCACACAGTCCTCCCCACATAGTCCTCCCCAAACAGTCCTCCCTACACAGTCCTCCCTTCACAGTCCTCCCCACACAGCCCTCCCCACACAGTCCTCCCTACATAGTCCTTCCCACACAGTCCTCCCCGCACACAGTCCTCCCCAAATAGTCCTCCCCACATGTTCCTCTCCACATATTCCTCCCCACACAGTCCTTCCCACACAGTTCTCCCCACACAGTTCTCCCCACACCACACAGTCCTCCCCACACAGTCCTCCCCACACAGTCCTCCCCACACAGTCCTCCCCACATAGTCCTTCCCACATAGTCCTCCCCACATAGTCCTCCCTACATAGTCCTCCCCACACAGTCTACCCTACACAGTCCTCCCAACAAAGTCCTCCCAACATAGTCCTCCCCACACAGTCCTCCCCACATAGTCCTCCCCACGCAGTCCTCCCCACACAGTCCTCCCCGCACATTCCTCCCCACAGAATCCTTCCCACGCAGTAATCCCCACATAGTCCTCCCCACACAGTCCTTCCCACACAGTCCTCCCCGCACACAGTCCTCCCCACATAATCCTCCCCACATCATCCTCCCCACATATTCCTCCCCACACAGTCCTCCCCACACAGTCCTTCGCACACAGTCGTACCCACACAGTCCTTCCCACACAGTCCTCCCCGCACACAGTCCTCCCCACATAGTCCGCCCCACATTATCCTCCCGACATATTCCTCCCCACACAGTCCTCCCCACACAGTCTTTCCCACACAGTCGTACCCGCACAGTCCTCCCCACACAGTCCTCCCTACATAGTCCTTCCCATATAGTCCTCCCCACACAGTCCTCTCCACACAGTCCTCCCCAAATAGTCCTCCCGACGTCTTTCTCTCCACATATTCCTCCCCACACAGTCCTTCCCACACAGTCCTCCCCACACAGTCACCCCCACACAGTCCTCCACACACAGTCCTCCCCACATAATCCTCCCCACACAGTCCTCCCTACACAGTCCTCCCTACACAGTCCTCCCCACAAAGTCCTCCCCACACAGTCCTCCCCACATAGTCCTCGCCACGCAGTCCTCCCCACACAGTCCTCCCCGCACACAGTCCTCCCCACATAGTCCTCCCCACATCATCCTCCCCACAAATTCCTCCCAACACAGTCCTCCCCACACAGTCCTTCCCACACAGTCGTACCCACACAGTCCTCCCCACAAAGTCCTCCCTACATAGTCCTTCCCACATAGTCCTCTCCACACAGTCCTCCCCAAATAGTCCTCCCGACGTCTTTCTCTCCACATATTCCTCCCCACGCAGTCCTCCCCACACAGTCCTTCCCACACAGTCCTCCCCACACAGTCACCCCCACACAGTCCTCCACACACAGTCCTCCCCACATAATCCTCCCCACACAGTCCTCCCTACGCAGTCCTCCCTACACAGTCCTCCCCACAAAGTCCTCCCCACACAGTCCTCTCCACATAGTCCTCGCCACGCAGTCCTCCCCACACAGTCCTCCCCGCACATTCCTCCCCACAGAGTCCTTCCCACACAGTCCTCCCCACATAGTCCTCCCCACACAGTCCTTCCCACACAGTCCTCCCCGCACACAGTCCTCCCCACATAGTCCTCCCCACATCATCCTCCCCACAAATTCCTCCCCACACAGTCCTCCCCACACAGTCCTTCCCACACAGTCGTACCCACACAGTCCTCCCCACAAAGTCCTCCCTACATAGTCCTTCCCACACAGTCCTCCCCACATAGTCCTCCCCACACAGTCCTCCCTACACAGTCCTCCTACACAGTCCTCCCCACACAGTCCTCCCCACACAGTCCTCCCTACATAGTCCTTCCCACACAGTCCTCCCCGCACACAGTCCTCCCCAAATAGTCCTCCCCACATCTTCCTCTCCACATATTCCTCCCCACACAATCCTTCCCACACAGTTCTCCCCACACAGTCCTCCCCACACCACACAGTCCTCCCCACACAGTCCTCCCCACACAGTCCTCCCCACACAGTCCTCCCCACATAGTCCTTCCCACATAGTCCACCCCACACAGTCCTCCCTACATAGTCCTCCCCACACAGTCCTCCCTACACAGTCCTCCTTACACACTCCTCCCCACAAAGTCCTCCCAACATAGTCCTCCCCACACAGTCCTCCCCACACAGTCCTCCCCACGCAGTCCTCTCCACACAGTCCTCCCCGCACATTCCTCCCCACAGAATCCTTCCCACACAGTAATCCCCACATAGTCCTCCCCACACAGTCCTTCCCACACAGTCCTCCCCGCACACAGTCCTCCCCACATAATCCTCCCCACATCCTCCTCCCCACATATTCCTCCCCACACAGTCCTCCCAACACAGTCCTTCCCACACAGTCGTACCCACACAGTCCTCCCCACACAGTTCTCCCCACACAGTCCTCCCTACACAGTTCTCCCCACACAGTCCTCCCCACACAGTCCTCCCTACAAAGTCCTTCCCACACAGTCCTTCCCGCACACAGTCCTCCCCACATAGTCCTCCCCACATTAACCTCCCGACATATTCCTCCCCACACAGTCCTCCCGACACAGTCTTTCCCACACAGTCGTACCCACACAGTCCTCCCCACACAGTCCTCCGTACATAGTCCTTCCCATATAGTCCTCCCCACATAGTCCTCCCCACACAGTGCTCCCCACATAGTCCTCCCCACACAGTCCTCCCTACACAGTCCTCCCCACACAGTCCTCCCCACACAGTCCTCCCTACATAGTCCTTCCCACACAGTCCTCCCCGCACACAGTCCTCCCCAAATAGTCCTCCCCACATCTTCCTCTCCACATATTCCTCCCCACACAGTCCTTCCCACACAGTTCTCCCCACACAGTCCTCCCCACACCACACAGTCCTCCCCACACAGTCCTCCCCACACAGTCCTCCCCACACAGTCCTCCCCACAGAGTCCTTCCCACACAGTCCTCCCCACATAGTCCTCCCCACACAGTCCTTCGCACACAGTCCTCCCCGCACACAGTCCTCCCCACATAGTCCTCCCCACATCATCCTCCCCACAAATTCCTCCCCACACAGTCCTCCCCACACAGTCCTTCCCACACAGTCGTACCCACACAGTCCTCCCCACAAAGTCCTCCCTACATAGTCCTTCCCACACAGTCCTCCCCACATAGTCCTCCCCACACAGTCCTCCCTACACAGTCCTCCTACACAGTCCTCCCCACACAGTCCTCCCCACACAGTCCTCCCTACATAGTCCTTCCCACACAGTCCTCCCCGCACACAGTCCTCCCCAAATAGTCCTCCCCACATCTTCCTCTCCACATATTCCTCCCCACACAATCCTTCCCACACAGTTCTCCCCACACAGTCCTCCCCACACCACACAGTCCTCCCCACACAGTCCTCCCCACACAGTCCTCCCCACACAGTCCTCCCCACATAGTCCTTCCCACATAGTCCACCCCACACAGTCCTCCCTACATAGTCCTCCCCACACAGTCCTCCCTACACAGTCCTCCTTACACAGTCCTCCCCACAAAGTCCTCCCAACATAGTCCTCCCCACACAGTCCTCCCCACACAGTCCTCCCCACGCAGTCCTCTCCACACAGTCCTCCCCGCACATTCCTCCCCACAGAATCCTTCCCACACAGTAATCCCCACATAGTCCTCCCCACACAGTCCTTCCCACACAGTCCTCCCCCCACACAGTCCTCCCCACATAATCCTCCCCACATCCTCCTCCCCACATATTCCTCCCCACACAGTCCTCCCCACACAGTCCTTCCCACACAGTCGTACCCACACAGTCCTCCCCACACAGTTCTCCCCACACAGTCCTCCCTACACAGTTCTCCCCACACAGTCCTCCCCACACAGTCCTCCCTACATAGTCCTTCCCACACAGTCCTTCCCGCACACAGTCCTCCCCACATAGTCCTCCCCACATTAACCTCCCGACATATTCCTCCCCACACAGTCCTCCCGACACAGTCTTTCCCACACAGTCGTACCCACACAGTCCTCCCCACACAGTCCTCCGTACATAGTCCTTCCCATATAGTCCTCCCCACATAGTCCTCCCCACACAGTGCTCCCCACATAGTCCTCCCCACACAGTCCTCCCTACACAGTCCTCCCCACACAGTCCTCCCCACACAGTCCTCCCTACATAGTCCTTCCCACACAGTCCTCCCCGCACACAGTCCTCCCCAAATAGTCCTCCCCACATCTTCCTCTCCACATATTCCTCCCCACACAGTCCTTCTTACACAGTTCTCCCCACACAGTCCTCCCCACACCACACAGTCCTCCCCACACAGTCCTCCCCACACAGTCCTCCCCACACAGTCCTCCCCACATAGTCCTTCCCACATAGTCCTCCCCACATAGTCCTCCCCACACAGTCCTCCCTACATAGTCCTCCCCACACAGTCCTCCCTACACAGTCCTCCCTACACAGTCCTCCCCACAAAGTCCTCCCAACATAGTCCTCCCCACACAGTCCTCCCCACATGGTCCTCCCCACGCAGTCCTCTCCACACAGTCCTCCCCGCACATTCCTCCCCACAGAATCCTTCCCACACAGTAATCCCCACATAGTCCTCCCCACACAGTCCTTCCCACATTAACCTCCCGACATATTCCTCCCCACACAGTCCTCCCGACACAGTCTTTCCCACACAGTCGTACCCACACAGTCCTCCCCACACAGTCCTCCCTACATAGTCCTTCCCATATAGTCCTCCCCACATAGTCCTCCCCACACAGTCCTCCCTACATAGTCCTTCCCACACAGTCCTCCCCGCACACAGTCCTCCCCACATAGTCCTCCCCACATTAACCTCCCGACATATTCCTCCCCACACAGTCCTCCCGACACAGTCTTTCCCACACAGTCGTACCCACACAGTCCTCCCCACACAGTCCTCCCTACATAGTCCTTCCCATATAGTCCTCCCCACATAGTCCTCTCCACACAGTCCTCCCCAAATAGTCCTCCCGACGTCTTTCTCTCCACATATTCCTCCCCACACAGTCCTCCCCACATAGTCCTCGCCACGCAGTCCTCCCCACACAGTCCTCCCCGCACATTCCTCCCCACAGAGTCCTTCCCACACAGTCCTCCCCACATAGTCCTCCCCACACAGTCCTTCCCACACAGTCCTCCCGGCACACAGTCCTCCCCAAATAGTCCTCCCCACATAGTCCTTCCCACTTAGTCCTTCCCACATAGTCCTTCCCACACAGCCCTCCACACACAGTCACCACCACACAGTCACCCCCACACAGTCTTCCCCACATAGTCCTCCCTACATAGTCCTACTCACATAGTCCTCTCCACATGGTCTTTCCCACACAGTCCTCCCCACACAGTCCTCCCCACACAGTCCTTCCCACATAGTTGTCCCCACATATTTCTCCCCACATAGTCCTCCCTACACAGTCCTCCACACACAGTCCTCTCCACACAGTCCTCCCCACACCACACAGTCCTCCCCACACAGTCCTCCCCACACCACACAGTCCTCCCCACACCACACAGTCCTCCCCACACAGTCCTCCCCACATAGTCCTCCCCACATAGTCCTTCCCACTTAGTCGTTCCCACATAGTCCTTCCCACACAGCCCTCCACACACAATCACCCCCACACAGTCACCCCCACACAGTCTTCCCCACATAGTCCTCCCCACATAGTCTACCCCACACAGTCCTCCCAACAGAGTCCTTCCCACATAGTCCTACTCACATAGTCCTCTCCACATAGTCTTTCCCACACAGTCCTCCCCACACAGTCCTCCCCACACAGTCCTTCCCACACAGTCTTCCCCACATAGTCCTCCCCATATAGTCCTCCCCACATAGTCCTCCCCACACAGTCCTCCCCACATAGTCCTCACCACACAGTCCTCCCTACAGCGTCCTCCCTACACAGTCCTCCCCACATAGACCTCCCCACACAGTCCTGCCTACACAGTCCCCCCTACACAGTCCTCCCCACAAAGTCCTCCCCACATAGTCCTCCCCACACAGTCCTCCCCACATAGTCCTCCCCACACAGTCCTCCCTACACAGTCCTCCCTACACAGTCCTCCCCACAAAAGTCCTCCCCACATAGTCCTCCCCACACAGTCTACCCCACACAGTCCTCCCCACATAGTCCTTCCCACATAGTCCTACTCACATAGTCCTCTCCACATAGTCTTTCCCACACAGTCCTCCCCACACAGTCCTCCCCACACAGTCCTTCCCACATAGTTCTCCCCACATATTTCTCCCCACATAGTCCTCCCTATACAGTCCTCCACACACAGTCCTCTCCACATAGTCCTTCCCACACAGTCCTCCCCACATAGTCCTTCCCGCATAGTCCTAACCACATAGTCCTTCCTACATAGTCCTCCCCACATAGTCCTTCCCGCATAGTCCTAACCACACAGTCCTCCCCACACAGTCCTCCCCACAGTCCTTCCCACATAGTTCTCCCCACATATTTCTCCCCACATAGTCCTCCCTACACAGTCCTCCACACACAGTCCTCTCCATATAGTCCTCCCCACATAGTCCCAACTACATAGTCCTCCCCACATAGTCCTACCCACATAGCCCTCTCCACATAGTCTTTCCCACACAGTCCTCCCCACATAGTCCTCCCCACATAGTCCTCTCCACATAGTCTTTCCTACAGAGTCCTCCCCACATAGTCCTCCCCACATAGTTCTACCCACACAGTCTTCCCCACATAGTCCTCCCCACACAGTCCTCCCCACATAGTTCTCCCCACATAGTCCTCCCCACAGTCCTCCCCACACAGTCCTCCCCACATAGTCCTCCCCGCACAGTCCTCTCCCCACAGTCCTCCCCACACAGTCCTCCCCACATAGTCATCCCCACATAGTCCTCCCCACACAGTACTCCCCACATAGTCCTCTCCACATGGTCCTTCCCAAATAGTCCTCCCTACATAGTCCTCCCCACACAGTCCTCCCTACACAGTCCTCCCTACACAGTCCTCCCCACAAAGTCCTCCCAACATAGTCCTCCCCACACAGTCCTCCCCACATGGTCCTCCCCACGCAGTCCTCCCCACACAGTCCTCCCCACATAGTCCTCGCCACGCAGTCCTCCCCACACAGTCCTCCCCGCACATTCCTCCCCACAGAGTCCTCCCCACACAGTCCTTCCCACACAGTCCTCCCCGCACACAGTCCTCCCCAAATAGTCCTCCCCACATAGTCCTTCCCACTTAGTCCTTCCCACATAGTCCTTCCCACACAGCCCTCCACACACAGTCACCACCACACAGTCACCCCCACACAGTCTTCCCCACATAGTCCTCCCTACATAGTCCTACTCACATAGTCCTCTCCACATGGTCTTTCCCACACAGTCCTCCCCACACAGTCCTCCCCACACAGTCCTTCCCACATAGTTGTCCCCACATATTTCTCCCCACATAGTCCTCCCTACACAGTCCTCCACACACAGTCCTCTCCACACAGTCCTCCCCACACCACACAGTCCTCCCCACACAGTCCTCCCCACACCACACAGTCCTCCCCACACCACACAGTCCTCCCCACACAGTCCTCCCCACATAGTCCTCCCCACATAGTCCTTCCCACACAGCCCTCCACACACAATCACCCCCACACAGTCACCCCCACACAGTCTTCCCCACATAGTCCTCCCCACATAGTCTACCCCACACAGTCCTCCCAACAGAGTCCTTCCCACATAGTCCTACTCACATAGTCCTCTCCACATAGTCTTTCCCACACAGTCCTCCCCACACAGTCCTCCCCACACAGTCCTTCCCACACAGTCTTCCCCACATAGTCCTCCCCACTCAGTCTACCCCACACAGTCCTCCCCACATAGTCCTTCCCACATAGTCCTACTCACATAGTCCTCTCCACATAGTCTTTCCCACACAGTCCTCCCCACACAGTCCTCCCCACACAGTCCTTCCCACATAGTTCTCCCCACATATTTCTCCCCACATAGTCCTCCCTATACAGTCCTCCACACACAGTCCTCTCCACATAGTCCTTCCCACACAGTCCTCCCCACATAGTCCTTCCCGCATAGTCCTAACCACATAGTCCTTCCTACATAGTCCTCCCCACATAGTCCTTCCCGCATAGTCCTAACCACACAGTCCTTCCCACATAGTTCTCCCCACATATTTCTCCCCACATAGTCCTCCCTACACAGTCCTCCACACACAGTCCTCTCCATATAGTCCTCCCCACATAGTCCCAACTACATAGTCCTCCCCACATAGTCCTACCCACATAGCCCTCTCCACATAGTCTTTCCCACACAGTCCTCCCCACATAGTCCTCCCCACATAGTCCTCTCCACATAGTCTTTCCTACAGAGTCCTCCCCACATAGTCCTCCCCACATAGTTCTACCCACACAGTCTTCCCCACATAGTCCTCCCCACACAGTCCTCCCCACATAGTTCTCCCCACATAGTCCTCCCCACAGTCCTCCCCACACAGTCCTCCCCACATAGTCCTCCCCGCACAGTCCTCTCCCCACAGTCCTCCCCACACAGTCCTCCCCACATAGTCATCAGCACATAGTCCTCCCCACACAGTACTCCCCACATAGTCCTCTCCACATGGTCCTTCCCAAATAGTCCTCCCTACATAGTCCTCCCCACACAGTCCTCCCTACACAGTCCTCCCTACACAGTCCTCCCCACAAAGTCCTCCCAACATAGTCCTCCCCACACAGTCCTCCCCACATGGTCCTCCCCACGCAGTCCTCTCCACACAGTCCTCCCCGCACATTCCTCCCCACAGCATCCTTCCCACACAGTAATCCCCACATAGTCCTCCCCACACAGTCCTTCCCACACAGTCCTCCCCGCACACAGTCCTCCCCACATAATCCTCCCCACATCATCCTCCCCACATATTCCTCCCCACACAGTCCTCCCCACACAGTCCTTCCCACACAGTCGTACCCACACAGTCCTCCCCACACAGTCCTCCCTACACAGTTCTCCCCACACAGTCCTCCCCACACAGTCCTCCCTACATAGTCCTTCCCACACAGTCCTCCCCGCACACAGTCCTCCCCACATAGTCCTCCCCACATTAACCTCCCGACATATTCCTCCCCACACAGTCCTCCCGACACAGTCTTTCCCACACAGTCGTACCCACACAGTCCTCCCCACACAGTCCTCCCTACATAGTCCTTCCCATATAGTCCTCCCCACACAGTCCTCCCGACACAGTCTTTCCCACACAGTCGTACCCACACAGTCCTCCCCACACAGTCCTCCCTACATAGTCCTTCCCATATAGTCCTCCCCACATAGTCCTCCCCACACAGTCCTCCCTACATAGTCCTTCCCACACAGTCCTCCCCGCACACAGTCCTCCCCACATAGTCCTCCCCACATTAACCTCCCGACATATTCCTCCCCACACAGTCCTCCCGACACAGTCTTTCCCACACAGTCGTACCCACACAGTCCTCCCCACACAGTCCTCCCTACATAGTCCTTCCCATATAGTCCTCCCCACATAGTCCTCTCCACACAGTCCTCCCCAAATAGTCCTCCCGACGTCTTTCTCTCCACATATTCCTCCCCACACAGTCCTCCCCACATAGTCCTCGCCACGCAGTCCTCCCCACACAGTCCTCCCCGCACATTCCTCCCCACAGAGTCCTTCCCACACAGTCCTCCCCACATAGTCCTCCCCACACAGTCCTTCCCACACAGTCCTCCCCGCACACAGTCCTCCCCAAATAGTCCTCCCCACATAGTCCTTCCCACTTAGTCCTTCCCACATAGTCCTTCCCACACAGCCCTCCACACACAGTCACCCCCACACAGTCACCCCCACACAGTCTTCCCCACATAGTCCTCCCCACATAGTCCTACTCACATAGTCCTCTCCACATGGTCTTTCCCACACAGTCCTCCCCACACAGTCCTCCCCACACAGTCCTTCCCACATAGTTGTCCCCACATATTTCTCCCCACATAGTCCTCCCTACACAGTCCTCCACACACAGTCCTCTCCACACAGTCCTCCCCACACCACACAGTCCTCCCCACACAGTCCTCCCCACACCACACAGTCCTCCCCACACCACACAGTCCTCCCCACACAGTCCTCCCCACATAGTCCTCCCCACATAGTCCTTCCCACTTAGTCGTTCCCACATAGTCCTTCCCACACAGCCCTCCACACACAATCACCCCCACACAGTCACCCCCACACAGTCTTCCCCACATAGTCCTCCCCACATAGTCTACCCCACACAGTCCTCCCAACAGAGTCCTTCCCACATAGTCCTACTCACATAGTCCTCTCCACATAGTCTTTCCCACACAGTCCTCCCAACAGAGTCCTTCCCACATAGTCCTACTCACATAGTCCTCTCCACATAGTCTTTCCCACACAGTCCTCCCCACACAGTCCTCCCCACACAGTCCTTCCCACACAGTCTTCCCCACATAGTCCTCCCCACTCAGTCTACCCCACACAGTCCTCCCCACATAGTCCTTCCCACATAGTCCTACTCACATAGTCCTCTCCACATAGTCTTTCCCACACAGTCCTCCCCACACAGTCCTCCCCACACAGTCCTTCCCACATAGTTCTCCCCACATATTTCTCCCCACATAGTCCTCCCTATACAGTCCTCCACACACAGTCCTCTCCACATAGTCCTTCCCACACAGTCCTCCCCACATAGTCCTTCCCGCATAGTCCTAACCACACAGTCCTCCCCACACAGTCCTCCCCACAGTCCTTCCCACATAGTTCTCCCCACATATTTCTCCCCACATAGTCCTCCCTACACAGTCCTCCACACACAGTCCTCTCCATATAGTCCTCCCCACATAGTCCCAACTACATAGTCCTCCCCACATAGTCCTACCCACATAGCCCTCTCCACATAGTCTTTCCCACACAGTCCTCCCCACATAGTCCTCCCCACATAGTCCTCTCCACATAGTCTTTCCTACAGAGTCCTCCCCACATAGTCCTCCCCACATAGTTCTACCCACACAGTCTTCCCCACATAGTCCTCCCCACACAGTCCTCCCCACATAGTTCTCCCCACATAGTCCTCCCCACAGTCCTCCCCACACAGTCCTCCCCACATAGTCCTCCCCGCACAGTCCTCTCCCCACAGTCCTCCCCACACAGTCCTCCCCACATAGTCATCCCCACATAGTCCTCCCCACACAGTACTCCCCACATAGTCCTCTCCACATGGTCCTTCCCAAATAGTCCTCTCCACAGAGTCCTCCCCGCACAGTCCTCCCCACACAGTCCTCCCCACACAGTCCTCCCCACATAGTCATCCCCACATAGTCCTCCCCACACAGTACTCCCCACATAGTCCTCTCCACATGGTCCTTCCCACATAGTCCTCTCCACAGAGTCCTCCCCGCACAGTCCTCCCCACACAGTCCTCATATCGGGTAAAAATATCGTTCAAATGATCCTGACACTTAATAACGAGATGGATAAAATTAAGGTACTGGCTGCGGGTAAATAAATTAACCTTAAACATTGAAAAGACAAAGTAGATGATATTTAGGTCTGCTAAGAAGAAACTTAATCATTGTCCTGAGATTAGTCTTGGATAAGAGACAATTATACAGGTATCAATTCTGAAATTCTTAGGAGTTCAACTAGATGCTAATTTAACATGGAACGAACATATCCAATGTATTAAGGGAAAGGTTGCTCGGGGAATAGGTATATTGGCGAAAGCAAGAAAGGTGTTAAACAGCGACACCCTACGCACATTGTACTCCAGTTTTATTTACCCTTACCTTGACTATGCCAACGAAGTTTGGGGCGGTACATGTCATAAATATTTAAAACCTCTCATTACGTTGCAGAAAAGAACCATTAGAATAATATCGGGAGTACCAAGGCTCTCTCACACAAAACCACTCTTCTTAAAGAATAATTTGATACCAATTGTTTATCTAAATTAATATAAAATAGTTATAACTATGTATAATTACACCAAGGTACAATTCCCCGAACTATCGCTGATATATTTACTCCAACGTCGCACGTACACAGTTACAACACAAGCGCGTCTAATCATCTGCGGGTACATAAACCAAAGAGTACTTTATCTGAGAAGGTAATCCGAACCTCTGGTCCCCGTATATTTAATAAACGTCTGAGAAAGGTTAATTTTTGCACGTCAAAATGCATGTTTAAGAAAGAAGTTAAAGGTATCATAATAAACACGTTCTCCGTTGAATAGACATTTGCCTATATATGTGTTATCTTTTACTGTGGCTAGCTCTGCTAGACGTTATGTAACATGCAATGGCTGACATACTTTTATGTTTATTTATTTGACTTTTGACCGTTCTCTTATCGCGTTCCTTTCTTCGTTAGCTTGCTTGCAAATCATTTTCAGCTCAAAACACGTTACCAAATATGAGCGAATAAGCCTTTGGGTTCGGCTCTTGCCATGATAAATGTATTGTACATGTATTGTTTACTGAATGAATGTAATTTGTGTGTTCTTGTGGCAATAAACTGATAATTATACAGTCCTCCCCACACAGTCCTCCCCACACACTCCTCCCCACATAGTCCTCCCCAGACAGTCCTCCCCACACAGTCCTCCCCACACACTCCTTCCCACACAGTCCTCCCCACACACTCCTCCCCACACAGTCCTCCCCACACAGTCCTCCCCACAACGTCCTCCCCACACAGTCCTCCCCACACAGTCCTCCCCACACAGTTCTCCCCATACACTAATCCCCACACAGTCCTCCCGACACAGTCCTCCCCACATAGTCCTCCCTACACACTCCTCCCCACACAGTCCTCCCCACACAGTCTTCCCCACATAGTCCTCCCCACATAGTCTACCGCACACAGTCCTCCCCACATAGTCCTCCCCACACAGTCCTCCCCATATAGTCCTCCCCACACAGTCACCCCTTACACAGTCAGCCCAACACCGTCTTCCCCACAGAGTCCTTCCTACATAGTCCTTCCCACACAGTCCTCCACACACAGTCCTGTCCACACAGTCCTTCCCACACAGTCCTCCCCAAACAGTCCTCCCCACCCAGTCCTCCCCACATAGTCCTCCCTACATATTCCTCCCCACATATTCCTCCCCACATAGTCCTCCCCGTACAGTCCTCCCCACATAGTCCTCCCCACACACTCCTCCCTACAGCGTCCTCCCTACAAAGTCCTCCCCACACAGTCCTACCCACACAGTCCTCCCCACATAGTCCTCCCCACATCATCTTCCCCACATATTCCTCCCCACACAGTCCTTCCTACACAGTCCTGCCCCCACAGTCCTCCCCACACAGTCCTCCCTACACAGTCCTCCCCACACAGTCCTCCCCACACAGTCCTCCCAACACAGTCCTCCCTACATAGTCCTTCCCACACAGTCCTCCCCGCACACAGTCCTCCCCAAATAGTCCTCCCCACATCTTCCTCTCCACATATTCCTCCCCACACAGTCCTTCCCACACAGTTCTCCCCACACAGTCCTCCCCACACCACACAGTCCTCCCCACACAGTCCTCCCCACACAGTCCTCCGCACACAGTCCTCCCCACATAGTCCTTCCCACATAGTCCTCCCCACATAGTCCTCCCCACACAGTCCTCCCTACATAGTCCTCCCCACACAGTCCTCCCTACACAGTCCTCCCTACACAGTCCTCCCCACAAAGTCCTCCCAACATAGTCCTCCCCACACAGTCCTCCCCACATAGTCCTCCCCACGCAGTCCTCCCCACACAGTCCTCCCCGCACATTCCTCCCCACAGAATCCTTCCCACACAGTAATCCCCACATAGTCCTCCCCACACAGTCCTTCCCACACAGTCCTCCCCGCACACAGTCCTCCCCACATAATCCTCCCCACATCATCCTCCCCACATATTCCTCCCCACACAGTCCTCCCCACACAGTCCTTCCCACACAGTCGTACCCACACAGTCCTCCCCACACAGTCCTCTCTACACAGTCCTCCCCACACAGTCCTCCCCACACAGTCCTCCCTACATAGTCCTTCCCACACAGTCCTCCCCGCACACAGTCCTCCCCACATAGTCCTCCCCACATTAACCTCCCGACATATTCCTCCCCACACAGTCCTCCCCACACAGTCTTTCCCACACAGTCGTACCCACACAGTCCTGCCCACACAGTCCTCCCTACATAGTCCTTCCCATATAGTCCTCCCCACATAGTCCTCTCCACACAGTCCTCCCCAAATAGTCCTCCCGACGTCTTTCTCTCCACATATTCCTCCCCACACAGTCCTTCCCACACAGTCCTCCCCACACAGTCACCCCACACAGTCACCCCCACACAGTCCTCCACACACAGTCCTCCCCACAAAGTCCTCCCAACATAGTCCTCCCCACACAGTCCTCCCCACATAGTCCTCCCCACGCAGTCCTCCCCACACAGTCCTCCCCGCACATTCCTCCCCACAGAATCCTTCCCACACAGTAATCCCCACATAGTCCTCCCCACACAGTCCTTCCCACACAGTCCTCCCCGCACACAGTCCTCCCCACATAATCCTCCCCACATCATCCTCCCTACATATTCCTCCCCACACAGTCCTCCCCACACAGTCCTTCCCACACAGTCGTACCCACACAGTCCTCCCCACACAGTCCTCCCTACACAGTCCTCCCCACACAGTCCTCCCCACACAGTCCTCTCCACACAGTCCTCCCCAAATAGTCCTCCCGACGTCTTTCTCTCCACATATTCCTCCCCACACAGTCCTTCCCACACAGTCCTCCCCACACAGTCACCCCACACAGTCACCCCCACACAGTCCTCCCCAAATAGTCCTCCCCACATCTTCCTCTCCACATATTCCTCCCCACACAGTCCTTCCCACACAGTTCTCCCCACACAGTCCTCCCCACACCACACAGTCCTCCCCACACAGTCCTCCCCACACAGTCCTCCGCACACAGTCCTCCCCACATAGTCCTTCCCACATAGTCCTCCCCACATAGTCCTCCCCACACAGTCCTCCCTACATAGTCCTCCCCACACAGTCCTCCCTACACAGTCCTCCCTAGACAGCCCTCCCCACAAAGTCCTCCCAACATAGTCCTCCCCACACAGTCCTCCCCACATAGTCCTCCCCACGCAGTCCTCCCCACACAGTCCTCCCCGCACATTTCTCCCCACAGAATCCTTCCCACACAGTAATCCCCACATAGTCCTCCCTACACACTCCTCCCCACACAGTCCTCCCCACACAGTCTTCCCCACATAGTCCTCCCCACATAGTCTACCGCACACAGTCCTCCCCACATAGTCCTCCCCACACAGTCCTCCCCATATAGTCCTCCCCACACAGTCACCCCTTACACAGTCAGCCCAACACCGTCTTCCCCACAGAGTCCTTCCTACATAGTCCTTCCCACACAGTCCTCCACACACAGTCCTGTCCACACAGTCCTTCCCACACAGTCCTCCCCAAACAGTCCTCCCCACACAGTCCTACCCACACAGTCCTCCCCACATAGTCCTCCCCACATCATCTTCCCCACATATTCCTCCCCACACAGTCCTTCCTACACAGTCCTGCCCCCACAGTCCTCCCCACACAGTCCTCCCTACACAGTCCTCCCCACACAGTCCTCCCCACACAGTCCTCCCAACACAGTCCTCCCTACATAGTCCTTCCCACACAGTCCTCCCCGCACACAGTCCTCCCCAAATAGTCCTCCCCACATCTTCCTCTCCACATATTCCTCCCCACACAGTCCTTCCCACACAGTTCTCCCCACACAGTCCTCCCCACACCACACAGTCCTCCCCACACAGTCCTCCCCACACAGTCCTCCGCACACAGTCCTCCCCACATAGTCCTTCCCACATAGTCCTCCCCACATAGTCCTCCCCACACAGTCCTCCCTACATAGTCCTCCCCACACAGTCCTCCCTACACAGTCCTCCCTACACAGTCCTCCCCACAAAGTCCTCCCAACATAGTCCTCCCCACACAGTCCTCCCCACATAGTCCTCCCCACGCAGTCCTCCCCACACAGTCCTCCCCGCACATTCCTCCCCACAGAATCCTTCCCACACAGTAATCCCCACATAGTCCTCCCCACACAGTCCTTCCCACACAGTCCTCCCCGCACACAGTCCTCCCCACATAATCCTCCCCACATCATCCTCCCCACATATTCCTCCCCACACAGTCCTCCCCACACAGTCCTTCCCACACAGTCGTACCCACACAGTCCTCCCCACACAGTCCTCTCTACACAGTCCTCCCCACACAGTCCTCCCCACACAGTCCTCCCTACATAGTCCTTCCCACACAGTCCTCCCCGCACACAGTCCTCCCCACATAGTCCTCCCCACATTAACCTCCCGACATATTCCTCCCCACACAGTCCTCCCCACACAGTCTTTCCCACACAGTCGTACCCACACAGTCCTCCCCACACAGTCCTCCCTACATAGTCCTTCCCATATAGTCCTCCCCACATAGTCCTCTCCACACAGTCCTCCCCAAATAGTCCTCCCGACGTCTTTCTCTCCACATATTCCTCCCCACACAGTCCTTCCCACACAGTCCTCCCCACACAGTCACCCCACGCAGTCACCCCCACACAGTCCTCCACACACAGTCCTCCCCACAAAGTCCTCCCAACATAGTCCTCCCCACACAGTCCTCCCCACATAGTCCTCCCCACGCAGTCCTCCCCACACAGTCCTCCCCGCACATTCCTCCCCACAGAATCCTTCCCACACAGTAATCCCCACATAGTCCTCCCCACACAGTCCTTCCCACACAGTCCTCCCCGCACACAGTCCTCCCCACATAATCCTCCCCACATCATCCTCCCCACATATTCCTCCCCACACAGTCCTCCCCACACAGTCCTTCCCACACAGTCGTACCCACACAGTCCTCCCCACACAGTCCTCCCTACACAGTCCTCCCCACACAGTCCTCCCCACACAGTCCTCTCCACACAGTCCTCCCCAAATAGTCCTCCCGACGTCTTTCTCTCCACATATTCCTCCCCACACAGTCCTTCCCACACAGTCCTCCCCACACAGTCACCCCACACAGTCACCCCCACACAGTCCTCCCCAAATAGTCCTCCCCACATCTTCCTCTCCACATATTCCTCCCCACACAGTCCTTCCCACACAGTTCTCCCCACACAGTCCTCCCCACACCACACAGTCCTCCCCACACAGTCCTCCCCACACAGTCCTCCGCACACAGTCCTCCCCACATAGTCCTTCCCACATAGTCCTCCCCACATAGTCCTCCCCACACAGTCCTCCCTACATAGTCCTCCCCACACAGTCCTCCCTACACAGTCCTCCCTAGACAGCCCTCCCCACAAAGTCCTCCCAACATAGTCCTCCCCACACAGTCCTCCCCACATAGTCCTCCCCACGCAGTCCTCCCCACACAGTCCTCCCCGCACATTCCTCCCCACAGAATCCTTCCCACACAGTAATCCCCACATAGTCCTCCCCACACAGTCCTTCCCACACAGTCCTCCCCGCACACAGTCCTCCCCACATAATCCTCCCCACATCATCCTCCCCACATATTCCTCCCCACACAGTCCTCCCCACACAGTCCTTCCCACACAGTCCTCCCCACACAGTCCTCCCTACACAGTCCTCCCCACACAGTCCTCCCCACACAGTCCTCCCAACACAGTCCTCCCTACATAGTCCTTCCCACACAGTCCTCCCCGCACACAGTCCTCCCCAAATAGTCCTCCCCACATCTTCCTCTCCACATATTCCTCCCCACACAGTCCTTCCCACACAGTTCTCCCCACACAGTCCTCCCCACACCACACAGTCCTCCCCACACAGTCCTCCCCACACAGTCCTCCCCACACAGTCCTCCCTACATAGTCCTCCCCACACAGTCCTCCCTACACAGTCCTCCCTACACAGTCCTCCCCACAAAGTCCTCCCAACATAGTCCTCCCCACACAGTCCTCCCCACATAGTCCTCCCCACGCAGTCCTCCCCACACAGTCCTCCCCGCACATTCCTCCCCACAGAATCCTTCCCACACAGTAATCCCCACATAGTCCTCCCCACACAGTCCTTCCCACACAGTCCTCCCCGCACACAGTCCTCCCCACATAATCCTCCCCACATCATCCTCCCCACATATTCCTCCCCACACAGTCCTCCCCACACAGTCCTTCCCACACAGTCGTATCCACACAGTCCTCCCCACACAGTCCTCTCTACACAGTCCTCCCCACACAGTCCTCCCCACACAGTCCTCCCTACATAGTCCTTCCCACACATTCCTCCCCACAGAATCCTTCCCACACAGTAATCCCCACATAGTCCTCCCCACACAGTCCTTCCCACACAGTCCTCCCCGCACACAGTCCTCCCCACATAATCCTCCCCACATCATCCTCCCCACATATTCCTCCCCACACAGTCCTCCCCACACAGTCCTTCCCACACAGTCGTACCCACACAGTCCTCCCCACACAGTCCTCTCTACACAGTCCTCCCCACACAGTCCTCCCCACACAGTCCTCCCCACACAGTCCTCTCTACACAGTCCTCCCCACACAGTCCTCTCCACACAGTCCTCCCCAAATAGTCCTCCCGACGTCTTTCTCTCCACATATTCCTCCCCACACAGTCCTTCCCACACAGTCCTCAACACACAGTCACCCCACACAGTCACCCCCACACAGTCCTCCACACACAGTCCTCCCCACAAAGTCCTCCCAACATAGTCCTCCCCACACAGTCCTCCCCACATAGTCCTCCCCACGCAGTCCTCCCCACACAGTCCTCCCCGCACATTCCTCCCCACAGAATCCTTCCCACACAGTAATCCCCACATAGTCCTCCCCACACAGTCCTTCCCACACAGTCCTCCCCGCACACAGTCCTCCCCACATAATCCTCCCCACATCATCCTCCCCACATATTCCTCCCCACACAGTCCTCCCCACACAGTCCTTCCCACACAGTCGTACCCACACAGTCCTCCCCACACAGTCCTCCCTACACAGTCCTCCCCACACAGTCCTCCCCACACAGTCCTCCCTACATAGTCCTTCCCACACAGTCCTCCCCGCACACAGTCCTCCCCAAAATAGTCCTCCCCACATTAACCTCCCGACATATTCCTCCCCACACAGTCCTCCCCACACAGTCTTTCCCACACAGTCGTACCCACACAGTCCTCCCCACACAGTCCTCCCTACATAGTCCTTCCCATATAGTCCTCCCCACATAGTCCTCTCCACACAGTCCTCCCCAAATAGTCCTCCCGACGTCTTTCTCTCCACATATTCCTCCCCACACAGTCCTTCCCACACAGTCCTCCCCACACAGTCACCCCACACAGTCACCCCCACACAGTCCTCCCCAAATAGTCCTCCCCACATCTTCCTCTCCACATATTCCTCCCCACACAGTCCTTCCCACACAGTTCTCCTCACACAGTCCTCCCCACACCACACAGTCCTCCCCACACAGTCCTCCCCACACAGTCCTCCGCACACAGTCCTCCCCACATAGTCCTTCCCACATAGTCCTCCCCACATAGTCCTCCCCACACAGTCCTCCCTACATAGTCCTCCCCACACAGTCCTCCCTACACAGTCCTCCCTAGACAGTCCTCCCCACAAAGTCCTCCCAACATAGTCCTCCCCACACAGTCCTCCCCACATAGTCCTCCCCACGCAGTCCTCCCCACACAGTCCTCCCCGCACATTCCTCCCCACAGAATCCTTCCCACACAGTAATCCCCACATATTCCTCCCCACACAGTCCTTCCCACACAGTCCTCCCCACACAGTCACCCCACACAGTCACCCCCACACAGTCCTCTACACACAGTCCTCCCCACATCGTCCTCCCCACACAGTCCTCCCTACACAGTCCTCCCTACACAGTCCTCCCCACAAAGTCCTCCCCACACAGTCCTCCCCACATAGTCCTCGCCACACCACACAGTCCTCCCCACACAGTCCTCCCCACACAGTCCTCCCCACATAGTCCTCCCCACATAGTCCTTCCCACTTAGTCCTTCCCACATAGTCCTTCCCACACAGCCCTCCACACACAGTCACCCCCACACAGTCACCCCCACACAGTCTTCCCCACATAGTCCTCCCCACATAGTCCTACTCACATAGTCCTCTCCACATGGTCTTTCCCACACAGTCCTCCCCACACAGTCCTCCCCACACAGTCCTTCCCACATAGTTGTCCCCACATATTTCTCCCCACATAGTCCTCCCTACACAGTCCTCCACACACAGTCCTCTCCACACAGTCCTCCCCACACCACACAGTCCTCCCCACACAGTCCTCCCCACACCACACAGTCCTCCCCACACCACACAGTCCTCCCCACACAGTCCTCCCCACATAGTCCTCCCCACATAGTCCTTCCCACTTAGTCGTTCCCACATAGTCCTTCCCACACAGCCCTCCACACACAATCACCCCCACACAGTCACCCCCACATAGTCCTCCCCACATAGTCTACCCCACACAGTCCTCCCAACAGAGTCCTTCCCACATAGTCCTACTCACATAGTCCTCTCCACATAGTCTTTCCCACACAGTCCTCCCCACACAGTCCTCCCCACACAGTCCTTCCCACACAGTCTTCCCCACATAGTCCTCCCCACTCAGTCTACCCCACACAGTCCTCCCCACATAGTCCTTCCCACATAGTCCTACTCACATAGTCCTCTCCACATAGTCTTTCCCACACAGTCCTCCCCACACAGTCCTCCCCACACAGTCCTTCCCACATAGTTCTCCCCACATATTTCTCCCCACATAGTCCTCCCTATACAGTCCTCCACACACAGTCCTCTCCACATAGTCCTTCCCACACAGTCCTCCCCACATAGTCCTTCCCGCATAGTCCTAACCACATAGTCCTTCCCACATAGTCCTCCCCACATAGTCCTTCCCGCATAGTCCTAACCACACAGTCCTCGCCACACAGTCCTCCCCACAGTCCTTCCCACATAGTTCTCCCCACATATTTCTCCCCACATAGTCCTCCCTACACAGTCCTCCACACACAGTCCTCTCCATATAGTCCTCCCCACATAGTCCCAACTACATAGTCCTCCCCACATAGTCCTACCCACATAGCCCTCTCCACATAGTCTTTCCCACACAGTCCTCCCCACATAGTCCTCCCCACATAGTCCTCTCCACATAGTCTTTCCTACAGAGTCCTCCCCACATAGTCCTCCCCACATAGTTCTACCCACACAGTCTTCCCCACATAGTCCTCCCCACACAGTCCTCCCCACATAGTTCTCCCCACATAGTCCTCCCCACAGTCCTCCCCACACAGTCCTCCCCACATAGTCCTCCCCGCACAGTCCTCTCCCCACAGTCCTCCCCACACAGTCCTCCCCACATAGTCATCCCCACATAGTCCTCCCCACACAGTACTCCCCACATAGTCCTCTCCACATGGTCCTTCCCAAATAGTCCTCTCCACAGAGTCCTCCCCGCACAGTCCTCCCCACACAGTCCTCCCCACACAGTCCTCCCCACATAGTCATCCCCACATAGTCCTCCCCACACAGTACTCCCCACATAGTCCTCTCCACATGGTCCTTCCCACATAGTCCTCTCCACAGAGTCCTCCCCGCACAGTCCTCCCCACACAGTCCTCATATCGGGTAAAAATATCGTTCAAATGATCCTGACACTTAATAACGAGATGGATAAAATTAAGGTACTGGCTGCGGGTAAATAAATTAACCTTAAACATTGAAAAGACAAAGTAGATGATATTTAGGTCTGCTAAGAAGAAACTTAATCATTGTCCTGAGATTAGTCTTGGATAAGAGACAATTATACAGGTATCAATTCTGAAATTCTTAGGAGTTCAACTAGATGCTAATTTAACATGGAACGAACATATCCAATGTATTAAGGGAAAGGTTGCTCGGGGAATAGGTATATTGGCGAAAGCAAGAAAGGTGTTAAACAGCGACACCCTACGCACATTGTACTCCAGTTTTATTTACCCTTACCTTGACTATGCCAACGAAGTTTGGGGCGGTACATGTCATAAATATTTAAAACCTCTCATTACGTTGCAGAAAAGAACCATTAGAATAATATCGGGAGTACCAAGGCTCTCTCACACAAAACCACTCTTCTTAAAGAATAATTTGATACCAATTGTTTATCTAAATTAATATAAAATAGTTATAACTATGTATAATTACACCAAGGTACAATTCCCCGAACTATCGCTGATATATTTACTCCAACGTCGCACGTACACAGTTACAACACAAGCGCGTCTAATCATCTGCGGGTACATAAACCAAAGAGTACTTTATCTGAGAAGGTAATCCGAACCTCTGGTCCCCGTATATTTAATAAACGTCTGAGAAAGGTTAATTTTTGCACGTCAAAATGCATGTTTAAGAAAGAAGTTAAAGGTATCATAATAAACACGTTCTCCGTTGAATAGACATTTGCCTATATATGTGTTATCTTTTACTGTGGCTAGCTCTGCTAGACGTTATGTAACATGCAATGGCTGACATACTTTTATGTTTATTTATTTGACTTTTGACCGTTCTCTTATCGCGTTCCTTTCTTCGTTAGCTTGCTTGCAAATCATTTTCAGCTCAAAACACGTTACCAAATATGAGCGAATAAGCCTTTGGGTTCGGCTCTTGCCATGATAAATGTATTGTACATGTATTGTTTACTGAATGAATGTAATTTGTGTGTTCTTGTGGCAATAAACTGATAATTATACAGTCCTCCCCACACAGTCCTCCCCACACACTCCTCCCCACATAGTCCTCCCCAGACAGTCCTCCCCACACAGTCCTCCCCACACACTCCTTCCCACACAGTCCTCCCCACACACTCCTCCCCACACAGTCCTCCCCACACAGTCCTCCCCACAACGTCCTCCCCACACAGTCCTCCCCACACAGTCCTCCCCACACAGTTCTCCCCATACACTAATCCCCACACAGTCCTCCCGACACAGTCCTCCCCACATAGTCCTCCCTACACACTCCTCCCCACACAGTCCTCCCCACACAGTCTTCCCCACATAGTCCTCCCCACATAGTCTACCGCACACAGTCCTCCCCACATAGTCCTCCCCACACAGTCCTCCCCATATAGTCCTCCCCACACAGTCACCCCTTACACAGTCAGCCCAACACCGTCTTCCCCACAGAGTCCTTCCTACATAGTCCTTCCCACACAGTCCTCCACACACAGTCCTGTCCACACAGTCCTTCCCACACAGTCCTCCCCAAACAGTCCTCCCCACCCAGTCCTCCCCACATAGTCCTCCCTACATATTCCTCCCCACATATTCCTCCCCACATAGTCCTCCCCACACAGTCCTCCCCACATAGTCCTCCCCACACACTCCTCCCTACAGCGTCCTCCCTACAAAGTCCTCCCCACACAGTCCTACCCACACAGTCCTCCCCACATAGTCCTCCCCACATCATCTTCCCCACATATTCCTCCCCACACAGTCCTTCCTACACAGTCCTGCCCCCACAGTCCTCCCCACACAGTCCTCCCTACACAGTCCTCCCCACACAGTCCTCCCCACACAGTCCTCCCAACACAGTCCTCCCTACATAGTCCTTCCCACACAGTCCTCCCCGCACACAGTCCTCCCCAAATAGTCCTCCCCACATCTTCCTCTCCACATATTCCTCCCCACACAGTCCTTCCCACACAGTTCTCCCCACACAGTCCTCCCCACACCACACAGTCCTCCCCACACAGTCCTCCCCACACAGTCCTCCGCACACAGTCCTCCCCACATAGTCCTTCCCACATAGTCCTCCCCACATAGTCCTCCCCACACAGTCCTCCCTACATAGTCCTCCCCACACAGTCCTCCCTACACAGTCCTCCCTACACAGTCCTCCCCACAAAGTCCTCCCAACATAGTCCTCCCCACACAGTCCTCCCCACATAGTCCTCCCCACGCAGTCCTCCCCACACAGTCCTCCCCGCACATTCCTCCCCACAGAATCCTTCCCACACAGTAATCCCCACATAGTCCTCCCCACACAGTCCTTCCCACACAGTCCTCCCCGCACACAGTCCTCCCCACATAATCCTCCCCACATCATCCTCCCCACATATTCCTCCCCACACAGTCCTCCCCACACAGTCCTTCCCACACAGTCGTACCCACACAGTCCTCCCCACACAGTCCTCTCTACACAGTCCTCCCCACACAGTCCTCCCCACACAGTCCTCCCTACATAGTCCTTCCCACACAGTCCTCCCCGCACACAGTCCTCCCCACATAGTCCTCCCCACATTAACCTCCCGACATATTCCTCCCCACACAGTCCTCCCCACACAGTCTTTCCCACACAGTCGTACCCACACAGTCCTCCCCACACAGTCCTCCCTACATAGTCCTTCCCATATAGTCCTCCCCACATAGTCCTCTCCACACAGTCCTCCCCAAATAGTCCTCCCGACGTCTTTCTCTCCACATATTCCTCCTCACACAGTCCTTCCCACACAGTCCTCCCCACACAGTCACCCCACACAGTCACCCCCACACAGTCCTCCACACACAGTCCTCCCCACAAAGTCCTCCCAACATAGTCCTCCCCACACAGTCCTCCCCACATAGTCCTCCCCACGCAGTCCTCCCCACACAGTCCTCCCCGCACATTCCTCCCCACAGAATCCTTCCCACACAGTAATCCCCACATAGTCCTCCCCACACAGTCCTTCCCACACAGTCCTCCCCGCACACAGTCCTCCCCACATAATCCTCCCCACATCATCCTCCCCACATATTCCTCCCCACACAGTCCTCCCCACACAGTCCTTCCCACACAGTCGTACCCACACAGTCCTCCCCACACAGTCCTCCCTACACAGTCCTCCCCACACAGTCCTCCCCACACAGTCCTCTCCACACAGTCCTCCCCAAATAGTCCTCCCGACGTCTTTCTCTCCACATATTCCTCCCCACACAGTCCTTCCCACACAGTCCTCCCCACACAGTCACCCCACACAGTCACCCCCACACAGTCCTCCCCAAATAGTCCTCCCCACATCTTCCTCTCCACATATTCCTCCCCACACAGTCCTTCCCACACAGTTCTCCCCACACAGTCCTCCCCACACCACACAGTCCTCCCCACACAGTCCTCCCCACACAGTCCTCCGCACACAGTCCTCCCCACATAGTCCTTCCCACATAGTCCTCCCCACATAGTCCTCCCCACACAGTCCTCCCTACATAGTCCTCCCCACACAGTCCTCCCTACACAGTCCTCCCTAGACAGTCCTCCCCACAAAGTCCTCCCAACATAGTCCTCCCCACACAGTCCTCCCCACATAGTCCTCCCCACGCAGTCCTCCCCACACAGTCCTCCCCGCACATTCCTCCCCACAGAATCCTTCCCACACAGTAATCCCCACATAGTCCTCCCCACACAGTCCTTCCCACACAGTCCTCCCCGCACACAGTCCTCCCCACATAATCCTCCCCACATCATCCTCCCCACATATTCCTCCCCACACAGTCCTCCCCACACAGTCCTTCCCACACAGTCCTCCCCACACAGTCCTCCCTACACAGTCCTCCCCACACAGTCCTCCCCACACAGTCCTCCCAACACAGTCCTCCCTACATAGTCCTTCCCACACAGTCCTCCCCGCACACAGTCCTCCCCAAATAGTCCTCCCCACATCTTCCTCTCCACATATTCCTCCCCACACAGTCCTTCCCACACAGTTCTCCCCACACAGTCCTCCCCACACCACACAGTCCTCCCCACACAGTCCTCCCCACACAGTCCTCCCCACACAGTCCTCCCTACATAGTCCTCCCCACACAGTCCTCCCTACACAGTCCTCCCTACACAGTCCTCCCCACAAAGTCCTCCCAACATAGTCCTCCCCACACAGTCCTCCCCACATAGTCCTCCCCACGCAGTCCTCCCCACACAGTCCTCCCCGCACATTCCTCCCCACAGAATCCTTCCCACACAGTAATCCCCACATAGTCCTCCCCACACAGTCCTTCCCACACAGTCCTCCCCGCACACAGTCCTCCCCACATAATCCTCCCCACATCATCCTCCCCACATATTCCTCCCCACACAGTCCTCCCCACACAGTCCTTCCCACACAGTCGTACCCACACAGTCCTCCCCACACAGTCCTCTCTACACAGTCCTCCCCACACAGTCCTCCCCACACAGTCCTCCCTACATAGTCCTTCCCACACATTCCTCCCCACAGAATCCTTCCCACACAGTAATCCCCACATAGTCCTCCCCACACAGTCCTTCCCACACAGTCCTCCCCGCACACAGTCCTCCCCACATAATCCTCCCCACATCATCCTCCCCACATATTCCTCCCCACACAGTCCTCCCCACACAGTCCTTCCCACACAGTCGTACCCACACAGTCCTCCCCACACAGTCCTCTCTACACAGTCCTCCCCACACAGTCCTCCCCACACAGTCCTCCCCACACAGTCCTCTCTACACAGTCCTCCCCACACAGTCCTCTCCACACAGTCCTCCCCAAATAGTCCTCCCGACGTCTTTCTCTCCACATATTCCTCCCCACACAGTCCTTCCCACACAGTCCTCCCCACACAGTCACCCCACACAGTCACCCCCACACAGTCCTCCACACACAGTCCTCCCCACAAAGTCCTCCCAACATAGTCCTCCCCACACAGTCCTCCCCACATAGTCCTCCCCACGCAGTCCTCCCCACACAGTCCTCCCCGCACATTCCTCCCCACAGAATCCTTCCCACACAGTAATCCCCACATAGTCCTCCCCACACAGTCCTTCCCACACAGTCCTCCCCGCACACAGTCCTCCCCACATAATCCTCCCCACATCATCCTCCCCACATATTCCTCCCCACACAGTCCTCCCCACACAGTCCTTCCCACACAGTCGTACCCACACAGTCCTCCCCACACAGTCCTCCCTACACAGTCCTCCCCACACAGTCCTCCCCACACAGTCCTCCCTACATAGTCCTTCCCACACAGTCCTCCCCGCACACAGTCCTCCCCAAAATAGTCCTCCCCACATTAACCTCCCGACATATTCCTCCCCACACAGTCCTCCCCACACAGTCTTTCCCACACAGTCGTACCCACACAGTCCTCCCCACACAGTCCTCCCTACATAGTCCTTCCCATATAGTCCTCCCCACATAGTCCTCTCCACACAGTCCTCCCCAAATAGTCCTCCCGACGTCTTTCTCTCCACATATTCCTCCCCACACAGTCCTTCCCACACAGTCCTCCCCACACAGTCACCCCACACAGTCACCCCCACACAGTCCTCCCCAAATAGTCCTCCCCACATCTTCCTCTCCACATATTCCTCCCCACACAGTCCTTCCCACACAGTTCTCCCCACACAGTCCTCCCCACACCACACAGTCCTCCCCACACAGTCCTCCCCACACAGTCCTCCGCACACAGTCCTCCCCACATAGTCCTTCCCACATAGTCCTCCCCACATAGTCCTCCCCACACAGTCCTCCCTACATAGTCCTCCCCACACAGTCCTCCCTACACAGTCCTCCCTAGACAGTCCTCCCCACAAAGTCCTCCCAACATAGTCCTCCCCACACAGTCCTCCCCACATAGTCCTCCCCACGCAGTCCTCCCCACACAGTCCTCCCCGCACATTCCTCCCCACAGAATCCTTCCCACACAGTAATCCCCACATAGTCCTCCCCACACAGTCCTTCCCACACAGTCCTCCCCGCACACAGTCCTCCCCACATAATCCTCCCCACATCATCCTCCCCACATATTCCTCCCCACACAGTCCTCCCCACACAGTCCTTCCCACACAGTCGTACCCACACAGTCCTCCCCACACAGTCCTCCCTACACAGTCCTCCCCACACAGTCCTCCCCACACAGTCCTCCCTACATAGTCCTTCCCACACAGTCCTCCCCGCACACAGTCCTCCCCACATAGTCTCCCCACATTAACCTCCCGACATATTCCTCCCCACACAGTCCTCCCCACACAGTCTTTCCCACACAGTCGTACCCACACAGTCCTCCCCACACAGTCCTCCCTACATAGTCCTTCCCATATAGTCCTCCCCACATAGTCCTCTCCACACAGTCCTCCCCAAATAGTCCTCCCGACGTCTTTCTCTCCACATATTCCTCCCCACACAGTCCTTCCCACACAGTCCTCCCCACACAGTCACCCCACACAGTCACCCCCACACAGTCCTCTACACACAGTCCTCCCCACATCGTCCTCCCCACACAGTCCTCCCTACACAGTCCTCCCTACACAGTCCTCCCCACAAAGTCCTCCCCACACAGTCCTCCCCACATAGTCCGCGCCACACCACACAGTCCTCCCTACACAGTCCTCCCCACACAGTCCTCCCCACATAGTCCTCCCCACATAGTCCTTCCCACTTAGTCCTTCCCACATAGTCCTTCCCACACAGCCCTCCACACACAGTCACCCCCACACAGTCACCCCCACACAGTCTTCCCCACATAGTCCTCCCCACATAGTCCTACTCACATAGTCCTCTCCACATGGTCTTTCCCACACAGTCCTCCCCACACAGTTTTCCCCACACAGTCCTTCCCACATAGTTCTCACCACATATTTCTCCCCACATAGTCCTCCCTACACAGTCCTCCACACACAGTCCTCTCCACACAGTCCTCCCCACACCACACAGTCCTCCCCACACAGTCCTCCCCACACCACACAGTCCTCCCCGCACCACACAGTCCTCCCCACACAGTCCTCCCCACATAGTCCTCCCCACATAGTCCTTCCCACTTAGTCCTTCCCACATAGTCCTTCCCACACAGCCCTAGACACACAATCACCCCCACACAGTCACCCCCACACAGTCTTCCCCACATAGTCCTCCCCACATAGTCTACCCCACACAGTCCTCCCCACATAGTCCTTCCCACATAGTCCTACTCACATAGTCCTCTCCACATAGTCTTTCCCACACAGTCCTCCCCACACAGTCCTCCCCACACAGTCCTTCCCACACAGTCTTCCCCACATAGTCCTCCCCACATAGTCTACCCCACACAGTCCTCCCCACATAGTCCTTCCCACATAGTCCTACTCACATAGTCCTCTCCACATAGTCTTTCCCACACAGTCCTCCCCACACAGTCCTCCCCACACAGTCCTTCCCACATAGTTCTCCCCACATATCTCTCCCCACATAGTCCTCCCTATACAGTCCTCCACACACAGTCCTCCCCACACAGTCCTCCCCACACAGTCCTCCCCACATAGTCCTTCCCACATAGTCCTCCCCACATAGTCCTCGCCACACAGTCCTCCCTACATAGTCCTCCCCACACAGTCCTCCCCACACAGTCCTCCCCACATAGTCCTCCCCACGCAGTCCTCCCCACACAGTCCTCCCCGCACATTCCTCCCCACAGAATCCTTCCCACACAGTAATCCCCACATAGTCCTCCCCACACAGTCCTTCCCACACAGTCCTCCCCGCACACAGTCCTCCCCACATAATCCTCCCCACATCATCCTCCCCACATATTCCTCCCCACACAGTCCTCCCCACACAGTCCTTCCCACACAGTCGTACCCACACAGTCCTCCCCACACAGTCCTCTCTACACAGTCCTCCCCACACAGTCCTCCCCACACAGTCCTCCCTACATAGTCCTTCCCACACAGTCCTCCCCGCACACAGTCCTCCCCACATAGTCCTCCCCACATTAACCTCCCGACATATTCCTCCCCACACAGTCCTCCCCACACAGTCTTTCCCACACAGTCGTACCCACACAGTCCTCCCCACACAGTCCTCCCTACATAATCCTTCCCATATAGTCCTCCCCACACAGTCCTTCCCACACAGTCCTCCCCACACAGTCACCCCACACAGTCACCCCCACACAGTCCTCCACACACAGTCCTCCCCACATCGTCCTCCCCACACAGTCCTCCCTACACAGTCCTCCCTACACAGTCCTCCCCACAAAGTCCTCCCCACACAGTCCTCCCCACATAGTCCTCGCCACGCAGTCCTCCCCACACAGTCCTCCCCGCACATTCCTCCCCACAGAGTCCTTCCCACACAGTCCTCCCCACATAGTCCTCCCCACACAGTCCTTCCCACACAGTCCTCCCCGCACACAGTCCTCCCCACATAATCCTCCCCACATCATCCTCCCCACATATTCCTCCCCAGACAGTCCTCCCCACACAGTCCTTCCCACACAGTCGTACCCACACAGTCCTCCCCACACAGTCCTCCCTACACAGTCCTCCCCACACAGTCCTCCCCACACAGTCCTCCCTACATGGTCCTTCCCACACAGTCCTCCCCGCACACAGTCCTCCCCACATAGTCCTCCCCACATTAACCTCCCGACATATTCCTCCCCACACAGTCCTCCCCACACAGTCTTTCCCACACAGTCGTACCCACACAGTCCTCCCCACACAGTCCTCCTTGCATAGTCCTTCCCATATAGTCCTCCCCACATAGTCCTCTCCACACAGTCCTCCCCAAATAGTCCTCCCGACGTCTTTCTCTCCACATATTCCTCCCCACACAGTCCTTCCCACACAGTCCTCCCCACACAGTCACCCCACACAGTCACCCCCACACAGTCCTCCACACACAGTCCTCCCCACATCGTCCTCCCCACACAGTCCTCCCTACACAGTCCTCCCTACACAGTCCTCCCCACAAAGTCCTCCCCACACAGTCCTCCCCACATAGTCCTCGCCACGCAGTCCTCCCCACACAGTCCTCCCCGCACATTCCTCCCCACAGAGTCCTTCCCACACAGTCCTCCCCACATAGTCCTCCCCACACAGTCCTTCCCACACAGTCCTCCCCGCAAACAGTCCTTCCCACATAATCCTCTCCACATCATCCTCCCCACATATTCCTCCCCACACAGTCCTCCCCACATAGTCCTTCCCACACAGTCGTGCCCACACAGTCTTCCCCACACAGTCCCCCCTACACAGTCCTCCCCACACAGTCCTCCCCACACAGTCCTCCATACATAGTCCTTCCCACACAGTCCTCCCCAAATAGTCCTCCCCACATCTTCCTCTCCACATATTCCTCCCCACACAGTCCTTCCCACACAGTCCTCCCCACACAGTCCTCCCCACACCACACAGTCCTCCCCACACAGTCCGCCCCGCACAGTCCTCCCCACATAGTCCTCCCCACATAGTCCTTCCCACTTAGTCCTTCCCACATAGTCCTTCCCACACAGCCCTCCACACACAGTCACCCCCACACAGTCACCCCCACACAGTCTTCCCCACATAGTCCTCCCCACATAGTCCTACTCACATAGTCCTCTCCACATGGTCTTTCCCACACAGTCCTCCCCACACAGTCCTCCCCACACAGTCCTTCCCACATAGTTCTCCCCACATATTTCTCCCCACATAGTCCTCCCTACACAGTCCTCCACACACAGTCCTCTCCACACAGTCCTCCCCACAACACACAGTCCTCCCCACACAGTCCTCCCCACACCACACAGTCCTCCCCGCACCACACAGTCCTCCCCACACAGTCCTCCCCACATAGTCCTCCCCACATAGTCCTTCCCACTTAGTCCTTCCCACACAGTCCTTCCCACACAGCCCTCCACACACAATCACCCCCACACAGTCACCCCCACACAGTCTTCCCCACATAGTCCTCCCCACATAGTCTACCCCACACAGTCCTCCCCACATAGTCCTTCCCACATAGTCCTACTCACATAGTCCTCTCCACATAGTCTTTCCCACACAGTCCTCCCCACACAGTCCTCCCCACACAGTCCTTCCCACACAGTCTTCCCCACATAGTCCTCCCCACATAGTCTACCCCACACAGTCCTCCCCACATAGTCCTTCCCACATAGTCCTACTCACATAGTCCTCTCCACATAATCTTTCCCACACAGTCCTCCCCACACAGTCCTCCCCACACAGTCCTTCCCACATAGTTCTCCCCACATATTTCGCCCCACATAGTCCTCCCTATACAGTCCTCCACACACAGTCCTCTCCACATAGTCCTTCCCACACAGTCCTCCCCACATAGTCCTTCCCGCATAGTCCTAACCACATAGTCCTTCCCACACAGTCCTCCCCATACAGTCCTTCCCACATAGTTCTCCCCACATATTTCTCCCCACATAGTCCTCCCTACACAGTCCTCCACACACAGTCCTCTCCATATAGTCCTCCCCACATAGTCCTAACTACATAGTCCTCCCCACATAGTCCTACCCACATAGTCCTCTCCACATAGTCTTTCCTACAGAGTCCTCCCCACATAGTCCTCCCCACATAGTTCTACCCACACAGTCTTCCCCACATAATCCTCCCCACACAGTCCTCCCCACATAGTTCTCCCCACATAGTCCTCCCCACATAGTCCTCCCCACACAGTCCTCCCCACATAGTCCTCCCCGCACAGTCCTCTCCCCACAGTCCTGCCCACACAGTCCTCCCCACATAGTCATCCCCACATAGTCCTCCCCACACAGTACTCCCTACATAGTCCTCTCCACATGGTCCTTCCCACATAGTCCTCTCCACAGAGTCCTCCCCGCACAGTCCTCCCCACACGGTCCTCATATCGGGTAAAAATATCGTTCAAATGATCCTGACACTTAATAACGAGATGGATAAAATTAAGGTCCTGGCTGCGGGTAAATAAATTAACCTTAAACATTAAAAAGACAAAGTAGATGATATTTAGGTCTGCTAAGAAGAAACTTAATCATTGTCCTGAGATTAGTCTTGGATGAGAGACAATTATACAGGTATCAAGTCTGAAATTCTTAGGAGTTCAACTAGATGCTAATTTAACATGGAACGAACATATCCAATGTATTAAGGGAAAGGTTGCTCGGGGAATAGGTATATTGGCGAAAGCAAGCACAGTCCTTCCCACATAGTTCTCCCCACATATTTCTCCCCACATAGTCCTCCCTACACAGTCCTCCACACACAGTCCTCTCCACACAATCCTCCCCACAACACACAGTCCTCCCCACACAGTCCTCCCCACACCACACAGTCCTCCCCGCACCACACAGTCCTCCCCACACAGTCCTCCCCACATAGTCCTCCCCACATAGTCCTTCCCACTTAGTCCTTCCCACATAGTCCTTCCCACACAGCCCTCCACACACAATCACCCCCACACAGTCACCCCCACACAGTCTTCCCCACATAGTCCTCCCCACATAGTCTACCCCACACAGTCCTCCCCACATAGTCCTTCCCACATAGTCCTACTCACATAGTCCTCTCCACATAGTCTTTCCCACACAGTCCTCCCCACACAGTCCTCCCCACACAGTCCTTCCCACACAGTCTTCCCCACATAGTCCTCCCCACATAGTCTACCCCACACAGTCCTCCCCACATAGTCCTTCCCACATAGTCCTACTCACATAGTCCTCTCCACATAATCTTTCCCACACAGTCCTCCCCACACAGTCCTCCCCCCACAGTCCTTCCCACATAGTTCTCCCCACATATTTCGCCCCACATAGTCCTCCCTATACAGTCCTCCACACACAGTCCTCTCCACATAGTCCTTCCCACACAGTCCTCCCCACATAGTCCTTCCCGCATAGTCCTAACCACATAGTCCTTCCCACACAGTCCTCCCCACATAGTCCTTCCCGCATAGTCCTAACCACACAGTCCTCCCCACACAGTCCTCCCCACAGTCCTTCCCACATAGTTCTCCCCACATATTTCTCCCCACATAGTCCTCCCTACACAGTCCTCCACACACAGTCCTCTCCATATAGTCCTCCCCACATAGTCCTAACTACATAGTCCTCCCCACATAGTCCTACCCACATAGTCCTCTCCACATAGTCTTTCCTACAGAGTCCTCCCCACATAGTCCTCCCCACATAGTTCTACCCACACAGTCTTCCCCACATAATCCTCCCCACACAGTCCTCCCCACATAGTTCTCCCCACATAGTCCTCCCCACATAGTCCTCCCCACACAGTCCTCCCCACATAGTCCTCCCCGCACAGTCCTCTCCCCACAGTCCTGCCCACACAGTCCTCCCCACATAGTCATCCCCACATAGTCCTCCCCACACAGTACTCCCTACATAGTCCTCTCCACATGGTCCTTCCCACATAGTCCTCTCCACAGAGTCCTCCCCGCACAGTCCTCCCCACACGGTCCTCATATCGGGTAAAAATATCGTTCAAATGATCCTGACACTTAATAACGAGATGGATAAAATTAAGGTCCTGGCTGCGGGTAAATAAATTAACCTTAAACATTAAAAAGACAAAGTAGATGATATTTAGGTCTGCTAAGAAGAAACTTAATCATTGTCCTGAGATTAGTCTTGGATGAGAGACAATTATACAGGTATCAAGTCTGAAATTCTTAGGAGTTCAACTAGATGCTAATTTAACATGGAACGAACATATCCAATGTATTAAGGGAAAGGTTGCTCGGGGAATAGGTATATTGGCGAAAGCAAGCACAGTCCTTCCCACATAGTTCTCCCCACATATTTCTCCCCACATAGTCCTCCCTACACAGTCCTCCACACACAGTCCTCTCCACACAATCCTCCCCACACCACACAGTCCTCCCCACACAGTCCTCCCCACACCACACAGTCCTCCCCGCACCACACAGTCCTCCCCACACAGTCCTCCCCACATAGTCCTCCCCACATAGTCCTTCCCACTTAGTCCTTCCCACATAGTCCTTCCCACACAGCCCTCCACACACAATCACCCCCACACAGTCACCCCCACACAGTCTTCCCCACATAGTCCTCCCCACATAGTCTACCCCACACAGTCCTCCCCACATAGTCCTTCCCACATAGTCCTACTCACATAGTCCTCTCCACATAGTCTTTCCCACACAGTCCTCCCCACACAGTCCTCCCCACACAGTCCTTCCCACACAGTCTTCCCCACATAGTCCTCCCCACATAGTCTACCCCACACAGTCCTCCCCACATAGTCCTTCCCCCATAGTCCTACTCACACAGTCCTCTCCACATAGTCTTTCCCACACAGTCCTCCCCACACAGTCCCCCCCACACAGTCCTTCCCACATAGTTCTCCCCACATATTTCTCCCCACATAGTCCTCCCTATACAGTCCTCCACACACAGTCCTCTCCACATAGTCCTTCCCACACAGTCCTCCCCACATAGTCCTTCCCGCATAGTCCTAACCACATAGTCCTTCCCACACAGTCCTCCCCACATAGTCCTTCCCGCATAGTCCTAACCACACAGTCCTCCCCACACAGTCCTCCCCACACAGTCCTTCCCACATAGTTCTCCCCACATATTTCTCCCCACATAGTCCTCCCTACACAGTCCTCCACACACAGTCCTCTCCATATAGTCCTCCCCACATAGTCCTAACTACATAGTCCTCCCCACATAGTCCTACCCACATAGCCCTCTCCACATAGTCTTTCCCACACAGTCCTCCCCACATAGTCCTCCCCACATAGTCCTCTCCACATAGTCTTTCCTACAGAGTCCTCCCCACATAGTCCTCCCCACATAGTTCTACCCACACAGTCTTCCCCACATAGTCCTGCCCACACAGTCCTCCCCACATAGTTCTCCCCACATAGTCCTCCCCACATAGTCCTCCCCACACAGTCCTCCCCACATAGTCCTCCCCGCACAGTCCTCTCCCCACAGTCCTGCCCACACAGTCCTCCCCACATAGTCATCCCCACATAGTCCTCCCCACACAGTACTCCCCACATAGTCCTCTCCACATGGTCCTTCCCACATAGTCCTCTCCACACACTCCTCCCCCGCCCCCCCCTCCCCCGTCCAACACACATTGGAACCCCGGTTGCTACGCCGTGTAAAGATTCACATCGTGGTCATGACACACCTAGCTAGGCCACACTTCCCACCGCCTGCCGTGTAAACATTCACATCGTGGTCATGACACCTAGCTAGGCCACACTTCCCACCGCCTTCCGTGTAAACATTCACATCGTGTCCCCTATTGTGATGACAAACCAAACATTACACCGTCTACCAATCCTACCCACGGCCAAACCAAACATTCACACCGTCTGTCAATCCCTCTCATGGCCAAACCAGACATTCAAAATGTCTGCCAATCCCTCTCACGGCCACACCAGACATTCACACCGTCTGTCAATCCCTTTCAAGGTCAAACCAGACATTTTTTTTTAATGTATAATAATAGGTTTATTGCATCTAAAAAACATGTACATTACATCTTCATGTGCAAACAGAGCTGAAGCGGTCCTTATATGCTCGTGCAAAAGGAACAAAAAGAACAAAATGAATACCCCCCCCCCTCAACAAAATATATATATATATATATATGTAAAATTAAACAGATTTTTTCATAATAATGCCGTACACAAAATAACTGTTTAATCACTCAGATATTGTTAGGTAATTTCTTTTAACAACATACTTTTTCCCGTTCTCTTAAAAACATGTATAGAGCATAGAAAGTTAAGCCTGGTAAACCACTTATTAAATACACGCGTTCCCATATTTCTAACTGACATCTTCATACAATTATTTCTATATTGTGGCGCTCGTAGGTTATTGGACGCTCTTGTTGCATACTTATGAACATCTTGGTTTCGGACAAACATTTTCTTTATAATTTCTGGATGTATCTCATGGTATTGCCTGTACATAAAAATTAACATCTTATATTCATACAGGGAGGCTAAGGGTAGAAGATTATTGGAGACAAAATGTGGTTTAGTATGAGCAAGTTTAGGAGCACCATATAAGATTCTGATAGCTCTTTTCTGCAGAGTATTCAATGGCTTAACATAGGATTCAAATGCAGCTCCCCATAATTCGATAACATACGAAAGATATGGAAATATAAAACTATAGTATAACATACGTAAGGTTTCACTTTTAAACACCTTTCTGGCCTTTGTAAGGATTCCTAACCCCCTAGCTATTTTGCCCTTTATATAGTGTACATGGTCTTTCCAAAGTAAACCAGAGTCAAGTTGAATCCCAAGGAATTTTATAGTATTTACTTGAGTAATGATTTCTCCTGCCATCACGATTTTGCTCTGCATGGTAATTTTTTTACGAGGAGATTTAAATATCATGAACTTTGTCTTCCCAAGGTTGAGCGTGAGTTTGTTTAATTGCAGCCAGTATCTAATTTTTTCCAGTTCAGAATTCAGGGTAGAAGTCACATCGGCAATATCTTTACCCGATATAAAAAAGTTAGAGTCATCAGCAAATAAAATACTGAATAGTTTCGCACTGACCTGGGCAATATCATTAATATAAATTAAAAATAACAGGGGACCAAGAGTAGATCCTTGAGGCACCCCACAGTTGATTTTTGACCTTGATGACTTAGTGTGGTTATATTCCACATACTGGTACCTTGAATCTAAATAAATGTCAAGCCATTTTAGAGTTACTCCCCAAATCCCATACCGTTCGAGTTTCAATAAAAGAATTTCGTGATTAACCGTGTCGAAGGCTTTTGAGAAGTCTAAGAATACCCCTAATGTGAACTCACCCTTATCTATTGCAGAGGCCATTCGATCTGTTAAAAGCACTAGCGCCAATGTGGTGGAGTGGTTAGCTCGAAAACCAAATTGATTCTCATAAAGCAAATTATACTTGTTAATGCAACCTATCAGTCGTTTGTACATTAACTGTTCAAAGACCTTTGAAAAAGTAGGAAGAATAGAAATGGGACGCTAGTTGCTAAAACGTTTATCGTTACCTCCTTTAAAGATGGGAATTACTCTAGCTAGTTTTAGCTCACTAGGGAAATGTCCCTCTTTGAACGACATGTTAATAACATGAGTCAGAGGTTCTATAATTGTATTTATAGCAGGCTTAATGGTCTTGGCCGTCAACAAGTCCCACCCTGAAGAACTGTTTTTTAAAGATCCTATCACCTGTCTGACTTCTTCTTCGTTAACCGGATCTAGAAAGAAACTGTTAACAAGAGTATTAGGCAGAAACGTTAAGGGGGAGTCCATAGATTTGGGAATAGACTTACTCAGAGTTTTTCCAATGTTATCAAAAAAGTCATTAAATCCGTTAGCGACTTGATTTCGGTCAGAAAGAGCTGTGCCATTAGAGAGAAATGTCGTTTGTGTGTGCCTAGATTTGTTCCTGTTAATGACCTCCTTAATGGTGTTCCATATTTTGAATAAATTATTTTGGTTCTGCTTAATTAAGTTTTGGTAATACAGTTTCTCCGCATTTCTGATAGTAATAAGCAGCATGTTTTTATACTTCTTATATTCTTGCATATAAGTATCATTATTCGTTTTTTTGCATCTCATATAAAGTTTATTCTTTAAAGCTATAGATTTTTTAAGCCCACTTGAAAGCCATGGCTTTCTATTTTTATATTTTGATTTGGACACAATAACTGGGAAACATTCTTTATGAAATTTATCAATAGCACCATGTAGCTCAGTAAATGCATCTTGGGTGTTCGAGCATTCCAATACCCTACCCCAATTATAATACTCTGACAACCTGTTACAAAAGGCTTCCTTATTTTCATTTGAATATTTTCTTTTACTACAAACTTTAACATGTGTATCCACTTCAATATGCTTTGATACATAAAATATAGGAAAGTGATCCGTGATGTAAGTGTACATAATACCCTGAAGAGACTTAATATCACTCTCATTTGTAAATATATTATCAATTAGGGTTTCAGTTTTACTTGTGACTCTAGTTGGCTTACTAATAGTTGGCATTAAAGAATGACTAAACATGGTATTAACGAAGTCAGCCGTAGATCTGTGTGTTGAATTATTTAAAAGATTAATGTTAAAATCGCCAGTTAGGTAGATGGTTTTTCCCTCAGAGACTAATTTATGTAGCACCTCTGTCAAGAGCTCGTTAAAAGACTCAATATGCGTATCGGGTGGGCGATATATCACTCCTATAATAACTTCTTTATCATTAGTGGTTGCACATTTGTCAATTTCAATAAACAAAGCTTCCATATTCGCATCAAACACTTCTAATTCATCTCTGCGAGTAAAATTAACACCTTCCTTCACAAACAGTGAGACACCACCTCCTCGTCGGTCACTACGGTAATTATTAACTGCAGAATAACCATCAAAGCCATAGAGATCTTCGTTAACATCGTTAAACCACGTCTCACTCAAAGCATATACAGTAAAATCATGTCCCAAGTTATCGAGATAACATTTGAAGTGGCTAAAGTTCTTTTGGACACTTCATATGCATAATTGAGAAGTTTGCATTATCTAGATCTTGGTCCTGATATGTCTTATTGAACCCATCTTCTAAGTAATAGTTGCAATTAAGTAAAGCAGGTGAATCTTCACGATAAAAGTTGGCATCAGGGTCTACATTATACAGTGGTAAATGAACATCTTCATTCAACTCAAAAGGGTTGAAAATATATTTCTCCAGGGCTTCTATTGATATTTTCAGATTATTACAGGTGTTTGATGCAATAGATGTCTTAAATACCTGATCATCGTCTGTAGCATTGAATGGAAATATTTCCATAGTACAAGGTGTACAATACCATACCCTGTCTGTAGGATCAGTCTTGTTTATCATTGATAAACAATTTATATGAGAGGTTAGTTTACAGATGCTACATGTAATCTGATAACAGTGAGGAAGAACCTTTCTTTTGCAGATAGGACAACTAGGCTTATCTGTCATTAACATTTAAAGTTTTTTCACCTTTTAACACATATGACTGGGAAACCTTACACCAGTAACATTGATTGAAATACATTTTGACATAACCAGTGCCTAAACTTACATGATAATATTGATAAAAATGTATAGCCATGTAGATGACATAGGGCAAGAAGACGTTCACCAATGAACCTGAGTTAATATAGTGAATATAGAATATATATTTGAAGGGCAATGTTATAAAAAATGTGTAACAATGCATTTAAATAGGATATATATACAAAAGAAAAAACGAAAAAACAGAAAAAAGAAAGCTAAATGTGGTAAATGCAGGTACAACCACCTGGTGCTTGAGCAAGATGTTACAGCCCAGCGACTCGCACCAGCAAACCTGATAAACAAGAGTAAATTATTAAAAAAAAAAAAAAAAAAATCCTAGGGTTGATAACAACTTATACTTATACCCAACCTTTTCTTCGTATAGTTAAAGTAAACATGGCACATGATACATGTGAAATAGCATTGTTCGTATGACATATGTAATTTCAAAGGGCTATAACATGTACTTTGTTAACCCATGAAGATATAGTTTATGGTATTTGAATGTGAGTTCAGGTTTAGTTACTGTAATTAACTAGATCAGTCAATAGGGTTTATAATTCTGAGACCATGGTTCTCTTTAACACTTTAACTGTTAATTGTTAATTATCTCATATTACATTGTATTACATTACATTATGGCTGACTTTGTCCTGGGACATGTAAGGCTTGTTCAATCAGCTGATAGCGCTTTACACCCAGTCGTGCATCACTGATTTGAACACAAGACAAGAATGCTACAATGTTTGTGGCATTTCTTTTGTGGAGAAGGTATCTGATAAATTTGGATATCCCGCTGAGTCCATTGTCACTTCCACCTTCCTCGACAATGCCGGGTGAGTGTGGATCAGCCAACCGAAATGCTGCAACATTGTTTGTGGCCCCTGCCCTAACAGGGTCCATCAGGAGCCGGAGAAAGGATTCCCGGCCCTGGCCAACGGTCTTTACCTCGGCTACTGAGATAAGAAAGGAACAGCCTTTGGCTGAGACTGTATCACCATGGTGCAGGCTAGGGGCAGAGCTGGTGATTCTTTCTCTTTCTTCCTTGGGAATAGTTAGCAGATCCCGCGTGGAGGGTGTTGGTAGGGGTTCCCTCTGCTTCTCACCGTTGACATAGAGTTCCTGATTGGTCATCTTGATCTTCACCTGCTCCGTTGGTAGGGCCTTCTTCTTCAAGTAATCAACTCGAGCCCCCATACGCCGTCTGTTCTCTAAAATTTCAGTAGGGGATTGTGGTGTAATCTTCAATTTGTCGAAGCCTTTGGGAAGTTTCTTACCGAGGAAGATGATATGTTCAGCAGCTTTCTGAGACAGAAGACGGACAACAATTGGTCTAGGCCTTTTCTGCTTATCAATTCTATAACCCAGTCTGTGAGCCCGCTCAATCGCAGGGATGGCGTGGAGTCCAAGTAATCTCTGGAAGACATCAACGACTGTAGCGACACAATCTTCAGATGGGTTGGTGGATTCAGGCATGTTGTGCAGAAGAATGTTGTTACGCATTCCTCTACATTTTAGGTCCAGAATCTCCCTTTTCAGTTCTGAGATTTCATCACTCTGTTTTATCATGAGATTGCGCAGCATATCCAGCTCAGCTCTGATATCCGAAGTCTGATTGTGGTGAACAGCGATCAGATTGGTATTTTCACCAGTTTCATCTTCAACAATGGCTAAACGGTTTTGGATTCCACAAGTACCCTGTATATCTTCATCTATGGTATCCTGTCTTGTAGTAAGTGAATCCAATTTCATATGCAATCCCTTGACCAAGTCTGTGAGTTTATCCATTGAATGTGTAACGGCTGTATTATCGCCCACACCAGGCGCTTCAGCTTCAAATTCGCCTTCCAGGTTCGGTTTCTTGTTTTCCAAGTCTAGACTAAGTGTTCGATGACGCTTCCTGTTCTTCTTGGTATTGTTTTTTTTCATTGGGCATCTTTCAAATCCAAGTAAATACTTCCATTTGTGCGAGTCGCTGGACCAATCAACTTACTCGGTCGCCATCTTAACAATTCACACCGTCTGTCAATCCCTCTCATGGCCTAACCAGACATTCACACAGTCTGTCAATTCCTCTCACGGCCAAACTAGACATTCACACGTGCAAAGCGCCGCGCGGCCCTGACAAACCAGGAATTCATGTCGTCTGCCAATCTTTCTCATTTTCAGAAACCAAACATTCACATCGCCTGCCAAGCCCTCTGATTGTCACGACAAAGCAAACATTCACATTGCATGCCAAGCCCTCTGATTGCCACGACAAAGCAAACATTCACATCGCTTGCCCAGCCCTATGATTGCCACAACAAAGCAAACATTCACATCGCCTGCCAAGCACTCTGATTGTCACGAAAAACCAAACATTCACATCGTCTGTCAATCCCTCGGATTGCCACCACAAAGCAAACATTCACATCGCCTGCCCAGCCCTCTGATGGTCACGACAAAACTAATATTCAGATCGTCCGCCAAGCCCGGATAAACCAGACATTTACACCGTCTGTCAATCCCTTTCACGGCCAAAGCAGGCATTCACACCATCTGCTAATGCCTCTCAAGGCCAAACCAGACATTCACACCGTCTGTCAATCCCTCTCAAGGCCAAACCAGACATTCACATCGTCTGTCAATCCCTCTCATGGCCAAACCAGACATTCACACCGTCTGTCAATCCCTTTCAAGGCCAAACCAGACATTCACACCGTCTGCCAAGCCCTCTAACGGCCAAAACAGACAAAACATTCACACCGTCTGCCAAGCCAACTAACGACCATGGCAGACGAAACATTCCCACCGCCTGCCAAGCCCTCTATCAGCTATGGCAGACCAAACATTCACACCGCCTGTCCAGCATTCTAACGGCCATCACAGACCAAACATTCACACCGCTTGCCAAACCATCTAACAACCATGACAGAGCAAACACTCGCACAGTCTGCCAACCGATCTGGCGGCCATGACAAACCAAACATTCACACCGTCTGCCACGCCCTCTAACGGCCATGACAAAGCAAACATTTACACCGTCTGCCAAAACCCGATAACGACCATGACAGACTAAACATTGACACCGTCTGCCAAGCCCTCTAACAGCCATGACGGACAAAACATTCACGTCGCCTGCCAAGCCCTCTAACGGTCATGACAAAGCAAACATGTGCACCGTCTGCCAAGCCCGATAACGGCCATGATAGACAAAACATTCACACGGGCTGCCAAGCCCTCTAACGGCCATGACAGACAAAACATTCACACCGGCTGCCAAGCCCTCTAACGGCCATCACAGACCAAATATTCACACCGCTTGCCAAGCCCTCTAAGAGCCATTACAGACAAAACATTCACACCGTCTGCCAAGCCCTCTAACGGCCATCACAGACGAAACATTCACACCGCTTGCCAAGCCCTCTAACAGCCATGACAAATCAAGCATTTAAACCGTCTGCCAAGCCATCTAACGTCCATGACGAATCACACATTTACACTATCTGCCAAGCTCTCTAACAGCCATGACAGACCAAGCATTCACACACTCTACCAACCCATCTGACGGCCATGACAGACCAAATATTTACACCGTTTGCCAAGCCCGGTAAAGGCCATGACAGACCAGACATTCACACCGTCTGCCAAGCCGTCTCACGGCCATGACAGGCCAGACATTAACACTGTCTGCCAAGCCATCTAACAGCTATGACAGAACAAGCATTCCCACCGCCGGCCAAGTCCTCTAACGGCCTTGACATACCAAATATTCACACCGCCTGCCAAACCCTCTGACGGCCATGACAGACCAAATATTCAATCCGTCTGCCAAATCTTCGAACGGCCATGACAGACAAACATTCGCACCGTCTGCCAAGCCCTCTAACGGACATGACAGACCAAACATTCACACCGTCTACCAAGCCATCGAACGACCATGGCAGACCAAACATTCACAGCGTCTGCCAAGCCATCGAACGACCATGGCAGACCAAACATTCACAGCGCCTGCCAATCCCTCTAACGGCTATGACAGACCAAACATTCGCACCACCCGGCAAGCCCTCTAACGGCCATGACAGACCAAACATTCACACCGCGTGCCAAGCTCGCGAACGGCCATGAAAGATTACACATTCACACCGTCTGCCAAGCATTCTAACGGCCGTGACAGACCAAACATTCACACCGCCTGACAAGCACTCTAACGGCCATCACAGACCAAACATTCACACCGCCTGCCCAGCCATCTAACAGCCATCACAGACCAGACATTAACACCACCTGCCAAGTCATCTAACAGCCCTGCCAACAAGGACATTTCCACCGTCTGCCAAGCCACCTAACAACCATGACAGACCAAACATTCCCACCGCCTGCCAAGCCCTCTAACGGCCATGACAGGCCAAACATTCACACCGCCTGCCCAGCCATCTAACGGCCCTGACGAAAAGAACGTTTCCACCGCCTGCCAAGCCCTCTGACGGCCATGACAGACCACATATTCAATCCGTCTGCCAAGCCCTCGAACGGCCATGAGTGACAAACATTGGCACCGTCTGCCAAGCCATCTAACGTCCATGACGAATCACACATTTACACCGTCTGCCAAGCCCTCTAACGGCCATGACAGACCAATCATTCACACCGCCTGCCAAGCTCTCTAACGGCCATAACAAAGCAAACATTCACACCGTCTGCCAAGCCCCTTAGCGGCCATGACAAACAAACATTTACACCGTCTGTCAAGCCCGGTAACGGCCATGACAGACCAGACATTCACGCCGTCTGCCAAGCCATCACACGGCATGACAGGACAAACATTCACACCGTCTGCCAAGCCATCTAACAGCCATCACAGACCAGACATTCACACCGTCTGCCAACCCCTCTAACGGTCATGACAAAGTAAACATTTATATCGTCTGCCAAGCCCGGTAACGGCCATGACAGATCAAACATTCACTCCGCCTGCCAAGCTCGCGAACGGGCATGAGAGATTACAGTCACACCGTCTGTCAATCCCTCTCACGGCCAAACCAGACATTTACACCGTCTGTCAATTGCTCTCACGGCCAAAGCAGGCATTCACAATGTCTGTCAATCCCTCTCAAGGCCAAACCAGACATACACACCGTCTGTCAATCCCTCTCATGGACAAACCAGACATTCACACCGTCTGTCAATTCCTCTCACGGCCAAACCAGAGATTCACACGTGCAAAGCGCCGCGCGGCCCTGACAAACAGGAATTCATGTCGTCTGCCAATCTCTCTCATTATCAGAAACCAAACATTCACATCGCCTGCCAAGCCATCTGATTGTCACGACAAAGCAAACATTCACATTGCCTGCCAATCCCTCTGATTGCCACGACAAAGCAAACATTCACATCGCGTGGCCAGCCCTCTGATTGCCACAACAAAGCAAACATTCACATCGCCTGCCAAGCCCTCTAACGGCAATGACAAACCAAATATTTACACCGCCTGCCAAGCCCTCTAACAGCCATGACAAACCAAACATTCACACCGTCTGCCAAGCCATCTAACAGCCATGACAGACCAAACACTCACACCGCCTGCCAAGCCCTCTAACGGCCATGACAAAGCACATATCTACACCGTCTGCCAAGTCCGATAACGGCCATGACAGACCACACATTCCCACCGCCTGCCAATCCCCCTAACTTCCATGACAGACCAAACATTCACACCGCCTGCCAAGCTCTCGAACGGCCATGAGAGATTACACATGCACACCCTCTGTCAATCCCTCTCACGGCCAAACCAGACATTTAACCCTCCGTCAATCCCTCTCAAGGCCAAACCAGACATTTACACCCTCTGTCAATCCCTCTCACGGCCAAACCAGACATTTACACCCTCTGTCAATCCCTCTCACGGCCAAACCAGACATTTACACCGTATGTCAATCCCTCTCACGGCCAAAGCAGGCATTCACACCGTCTGGTAATCCCTCTCACGGCCAAACCAGACATTCACACCGTATGTCAATCCCTCTCACGGCCAAAGCAGGCATTCACACCGTCTGGTAATCCCTCTCACGGCCAAACCAGACATTCACACCGTATGTCAATCCCTCTCACGGCCAAAGCAGGCATTCACACCGTCTGGTAATCCCCCTCGCGGCCAAACCAGACATTCACACGTGCAAAGCGCCGCGTGGCCCTGACAAACCAGGAATTCATGTCGTCTGCCAATCTCTCATTTTCAGAAACCAAACATTCACATCGCCTGCCAAGCCCTCTGATTGTCACGAAAAAGCAAACATACACATCACCTGCCCAGCCTTCTGATGGTCACGACCAAACAAATATTCAGACCGTCCGCCAAGCCTCCTAAAGGCTATGACAAACCAAATATTCACACTGCCTGCCAAGCCATCTAACGGCCAAGACAGGCCAAACATTCACACCGTCTACCAAGCCATCTAACAGCAACGACAGACCAGACAGTCACATCTTCGGCCAAGCCCTCTAACAGCCATGTCAAAACAGACATTCACCCCGTCTGCCTAGCCTTATAACAGCCATGACAAACCAAATATTCACACCGTTTGCCAATCCATCTAACAGCCATGACAGACCAAACATTCACATCGTCTGCCAAGCCATCTACGGCCTTGACATACCAAACATTCACAACGTCTGCCAAGCCTTTAACAGCCATGACAAACCAAACATTCAAACCGCCTGCCAAGCACTCTAACGGCCATGACTGATCGAGCATTCACACCGTCTGCCAAGCCATCTCACGCCCATGACTGACCAAACATTGACACCGTCTGCCAAGCCATCTAACGGCCATGACAGACCAAATATTCACACCGTCCGCCAAGCCCCCTAACAGCCATGACAGACCAAACATTCCCACCGCCTGCCAAGCCATCTAACAGCCATGGCAGACCAAACACTCGCACTGTCTGCCAAGCCATCTAACAGCCATGACAGACCAAACATTCCCACCGCCTGCCAAGCCATCTAACAGCCATGGCAGACCAAACACTCGCACTGTCTGCCAAGCCATCTAACAGCCAGGACAGACCAAACATTCCCACCGCCGGCCAAGCCCTCTAACGGCTATGACAGACTAAATATTCACACCGCCTGCGAAACCCTACAACCGCCATCACAGACCAAATATTCTCACCGCTTGCCGAGCATCTAACAGCCATGGCAGACCAAACATTCACACCGTCCGTCAAGCTCTCGAACGGCCGTGACAGACCAAACATTCACACCGCCTGCCACGCCCTCTAACAGCCATAATAGACCAAACATTCGCACCGTCTGCCAAGCCCTCTAACGCCCATGACAGACAAGTTTTCGCACCGCCTGCCAAGCTCTCTAACGACCATGACAGACCAAACATTCGCATCTTCCGCCAAGCCATCTAACGGCCCTGACAAACCAGACATTCACACCGTCTGCCAAGCCATCTAACAGCCATGACAGACCAATCATTCACATCGTCTGCCAAGCCATCTAACAGCCCTGGCAACAAGGACATTTCCACCGTCTGCCAAGCCACCTAACAGCCATGACAGACCAAACATTCCTACCGCCTGCCAAGCCCTCTAACGGCCATGACAAAGCAAATATCTACACCGTCTGCAAAGTCCGATAACGGCCATGACAGACCAAACATTCCTACCGTCTGCCAAGCCGTCTCACGGCCATGACAGGCCAGACATTAACACTGTCTGCCAAGCCATCTAACAGCTATGACAGAACAAGCATTCCCACCGCCGGCCAAGTCCTCTAACGGCCTTGACATACCAAATATTCACACCGCCTGCCAAGCCCTCTGACGGCCATGACAGACCAAATATTCAATCCGTCTGCCAAATCTTCGAACGGCCATGACAGACAAACATTCGCACCGTCTGCCAAGCCCTCTAACGGACATGACAGACCAAACATTCACACCGTCTACCAAGCCATCGAACGACCATGGCAGACCAAACATTCACAGCGTCTGCCAAGCCATCGAACGACCATGGCAGACCAAACATTCACAGCGTCTGCCAAGCCATCGAACGACCATGACAGACCAAACATTCGCACCGCCCGGCAAGCCCACTAACGGCCATGACAGACCAAACATTCACACCGCGTGCCAAGCTCGCGAACGGCCATGAAAGATTACACATTCACACCGTCTGCCAAGCATTCTAACGGCCGTGACAGACCAAACATTCACACCGCCTGACAAGCACTCTAACGGCCATCACAGACCAAACATTCACACCGCCTGCCCAGCCATCTAACAGCCATCACAGACCAGACATTAACACCACCTGCCAAGTCATCTAACAGCCCTGCCAACAAGGACATTTCCACCGTCTGCCAAGCCACCTAACAACCATGACAGACCAAACATTCCCACCGTCTGCCAAGCCCTCTAACGGCCATGACAGGCCAAACATTCACACCGCCTGCCCAGCCATCTAACGGCCCTGACAAAAAGAACGTTTCCACCGCCTGCCAAGCCCTCTGACGGCCATGACAGACCACATATTCAATCCGTCTGCCAAGCCCTCGAACGGCCATGAGTGACAAACATTGGCACCGTCTGCCAAGCCATCTAACGTCCATGACGAATCACACATTTACACCGTCTGCCAAGCCCTCTAACGGCCATGACAGACCAATCATTCACACCGCCTGCCAAGCTCTCTAACGGCCATAACAAAGCAAACATTCACACCGTCTGCCAAGCCCCTTAGCGGCCATGACAAACAAACATTTACACCGTCTGTCAAGCCCGGTAACGGCCATGACAGACCAGACATTCACGCCGTCTGCCAAGCCATCACACGGCATGACAGGACAAACATTCACACCGTCTGCCAAGCCATCTAACAGCCATCACAGACCAGACATTCACACCGTCTGCCAACCCCTCTAACGGTCATGACAAAGTAAACATTTATATCGTCTGCCAAGCCCGGTAACGGCCATGACAGATCAAACATTCACTCCGCCTGCCAAGCTCGCGAACGGGCATGAGAGATTACAGTCACACCGTCTGTCAATCCCTCTCACGGCCAAACCAGACATTTACACCGTCTGTCAATTGCTCTCACGGCCAAAGCAGGCATTCACAATGTCTGTCAATCCCTCTCAAGGCCAAACCAGACATACACACAGTCTGTCAATCCCTCTCATGGACAAACCAGACATTCACACCGTCTGTCAATTCCTCTCACGGCCAAACCAGAGATTCACACGTGCAAAGCGCCGCGCGGCCCTGACAAACCAGGAATTCATGTCGTCTGCCAATCTCTCTCATTATCAGAAACCAAACATTCACATCGCCTGCCAAGCCATCTGATTGTCACGACAAAGCAAACATTCACATTGCCTGCCAATCCCTCTGATTGCCACGACAAAGCAAACATTCACATCGCGTGGCCAGCCCTCTGATTGCCACAACAAAGCAAACATTCACATCGCCTGCCAAGCCCTCTAACGGCAATGACAAACCAAATATTTACACCGCCTGCCAAGCCCTCTAACAGCCATGACAAACCAAACATTCACACCGTCTGCCAAGCCATCTAACAGCCATGACAGACCAAACACTCACACCGCCTGCCAAGCCCTCTAACGGCCATGACAAAGCACATATCTACACCGTCTGCCAAGTCCGATAACGGCCATGACAGACCACACATTCCCACCGCCTGCCAATCCCCCTAACTTCCATGACAGACCAAACATTCACACCGCCTGCCAAGCTCGCGAACGGCCATGAGAGATTACACATTTACACCGTATGTCAATCCCTCTCACGGCCAAACCAGACATTTACACCCTCTGTCAATCCCTCTCACGGCCAAACCAGGCATTTACACCCTCTGTCAATCCCTCTCACGGCCAAACCAGACATTCACACCGTATGTCAATCCCTCTCACGGCCAAAGCAGGCATTCACACCGTCTGGTAATCCCTCTCGCGCCCAAACCAGACATTCACACGTGCAAAGCGCCGCGTGGCCCTGACAAACCAGGAATTCATGTCGTCTGCCAATCTCTCATTTTCAGAAACCAAACATTCACATCGCCTGCCAAGCCCTCTGATTGTCACGAAAAAGCAAACATACACATCACCTGCCCAGCCTTCTGATGGTCACGACAAAACAAATATTCAGACCGTCCGCCAAGCCTCCTAAAGGCTATGACAAACCAAATATTCACACTGCCTGCCAAGCCATCTAACGGCCAAGACAGGCCAAACATTCACACCGTCTACCAAGCCATCTAACAGCAACGACAGACCAGACAGTCACATCGTCGGCCAAGCCCTCTACCAGCCATGTCAAAACAGACATTCACCCCGTCTGTCTAGCCTTATAACAGCCATGACAAACCAAATATTCACACCGTTTGCCAATCCATCTAACAGCCATGACAGACCAAACATTCACATCGTCTGCCAAGCCATCTACGGCCTTGACATACCAAACATTCACAACGTCTGCCAAGCCTTTAACAGCCATGACAAACCAAACATTCAAACCGCCTGCCAAGCACTCTAACGGCCATGACTGATCGAGCATTCACACCGTCTGCCAAGCCATCTCACGCCCATGACTGACCAAACATTGACACCGTCTGCCAAGCCATCTAACGGCCATGACAGACCAAATATTCACACCGTCCGCCAAGCCCCCTAACAGCCATGACAGACCAAACACTCGCACTGTCTGCCAAGCCATCTAACAGCCATGACAGACCAAACATTCCCACCGCCTGCCAAGCCATCTAACAGCCATGGCAGACCAAACACTCGCACTGTCTGCCAAGCCATCTAACAACCAGGACAGACCAAACATTCCCACCGCCTGCCAAGCCCTCTAACGGCTATGACAGACTAAATATTCACACCGCCTGCGAAACCCTACAACCGCCATCACAGACCAAATATTCTCACCGCTTGCCGAGCATCTAACAGCCATGGCAGACCAAACATTCACACCGTCCGTCAAGCTCTCGAACGGCCGTGACAGACCAAACATTCACACCGTCTGCCACGCCCTCTAACAGCCATAATAGACCAAACATTCGCACCGTCTGCCAAGCCCTCTAACGCCCATGACAGACAAGTTTTCGCACCGCCTGCCAAGCTCTCTAACGACCATGACAGACCAAACATTCACATCTTCCGCCAAGCCATCTAACGGCCCTGACAAACCAGACATTCACACCGTCTGCCAAGCCATCTAACAGCCATGACAGACCAATCATTCACATCGTCTGCCAAGCCATCTAACAGCCCTGGCAACAAGGACATTTCCACCGTCTGCCAAGCCACCTAACAGCCATGACAGACCAAACATTCCTACCGCCTGCCAAGCCCTCTAACGGCCATGACAGACCAAACATTTACATCGTCCGCCAAGCCATCTATCGGCCTTGACATACCAAATATTCAAACCGTCTGCCAAGCCATCTAACAGCCATGACAGACCAATCATTTACATCGTCTGCCAAGCCATCTAACAGCCCTGGCAACAAGGACATTTCCACCGTCTGCCAAGCCACCTAACAGCCATGACAGACCAAACATGTACCCCGTCTGCCAAGCCCTCTAACGGCCATGACAAAGCAAATATCTACACCGTCTGCCAAGTCCGATAACGGCCATGACAGACCAAACATTCCTACCGCTTGCCAAGCCCTCTAACGGCCATGACAGACCAAACATTCCTACCGCTTGCCAATCCCCCTAACGGCCATGACAGACCAAACATTCACACCGCGTGCCAATCCCCCTAACGGCCATGACAGACCAAACATTCCTACCGCTTGCCAATCCCCCTAACGGCCATGACAGACCACACATTCCCACCGCCTGCCAATCCCCCTAACGGCCATGACACCCAAACATTCACACCGCCTGCCAATCCCCCTAACGGCCATGACACCCAAACATTCACACCCTCTGTCAATCCCTCTCACGGCCAAACCAGACATTTACACCCTCTGTCAATCCCTCTCACGGCCAAACCAGACATTTACACCCTCTGTCAATCCCTCTCACGGCCAAACCAGGCATTTACACCGTATGTCAATCCCTCTCACGGCCAAACCAGACATTTACACCGTATGTCAATCCCTCTCACGGCCAAACCAGACATTTACACCGTCTGTCAATCCCTCTCACGGCCAAAGCAGGCATTCACACCGTATGTCAATCCCTCTCACGGCCAAACCAGACATTTACACCCTCTGTCAATCCCTCTCACGGCCAAACCAGACATTTACACCGTATGTCAATCCCTCTCACGGCCAAAGCAGGCATTCACACCGTATGTCAATCCCTCTCACGGCCAAACCAGACATTTACACCGTATGTCAATCCCTCTCACGGCCAAAGCAGGCATTCACACCTTCTGGTAATCCCTCTCGCGGCCAAACCAGATATTCACATCATCTGTCAATCCCTCTCACGGCGAAACGAGACATTCAAAATGTCGGTCAATCCCTCTCAAGGCCAAACCAGACATTCACACCGTCTGTCAATTCCTCTCACGGCCAAACCAGACATTCACACGTGCAAAGCGCCGCGTGGCCCTGACAAACCAGGAATTCATGTCGTCTGCCAATCTCTCTCATTTTCAGAAACCAAACATTCACATCACCTGCCCAGCCTTCTGATGGTCACGACAAAGCAAATATTCAGACCGTCCGCCAAGCCTTCTAATAGCTATGACAAACCAAATATTCACACTGCCTGCCAAGCCATCTAACGGCCAAGACAGGCCAAACATTCACACCGTCTGCCAAGCCATCTAACAGCCACGACAGACCAGACAGTCACATCGTCGGCCAAGCCCTCTAACAGCCATGTCAAAACAGACATTCACCCCGTCTGCCTAGCCTTATAACAGCCATGACAAACCAAATATTCACACCGTTTGCCAACCCATCTAACAGCCATGACAGACCAAACATTCAAACCGCCTGCCAAGCACTCTAACGGCCATGACTGATCAAGCATTCACATCGTCTGCCAAGCCATCTAACAGCCATGACAGACCAAATATTCCCACCGCCTGCCAAGCCATCTAACAGCCATGACAGACCAAATATTCACACCGTCCGCCAAGCCCCCTAACAGCCATGACAGACCAAACATTCCCACCGCCTGCCAAGCCATCTAACAGCCATGGCAGACCAAACACTCGCACTGTCTGCCAAGCCATCTAACAGCCATGGCAGACCAAACACTCGCACTGTCTGCCAAGCCATCTAACAGCCATGACAGACCAAATATTCACACCGTCCGCCAAGCCCCCTAACAGCCATGACAGACCAAACATTCCCACCGCCTGCCCAGCCCTCTAACGGCTACTACAGACTAAATATTCACACCGCCTGCAAAACCCTACAACCGCCATCACAGACCAAATATTCCCACCGCCTGCCAAGCCATCTAACAGCCATGACAGACCAAATATTCACACCGTCCGCCAAGCCCCCTAACAGCCATGACAGACCAAACATTCACACCGTCCGCCAAGCCATCTAACAGCCATGGCAGACCAAACATTCACACCGTCCGCCAAGCCCTCGACTGGCTATGAGAGATTACACATTCACACCGCCGGCCACGCCCTCTAACAGCCATGATAGACAAAAAACATTCGCACCGTCTGCCAAGTCCTCTAACGCCCATGACAGACAAGTTTTCGCACCGCCTGCCAAGCTCTCTAACGACCATGACAGACCAAACATTCACATCGTCCGCCAAGCCATCGAACGGCCCTGACAAACCAGACATTCACACCGTCTGCCAAGCCATCTAACAGCCATGACAGACCAATCATTCACATCGTCTGCCAAGCCATCTATCGGCATTGACATACCAAATATGCACACCGTCTGCCAAGCCATCTAACAGCCATGACAGACCAAACATTCACACCGTCCGCCAAGCCCTCTAACAGCCATGGCAGACCAAACATTCGCCCCGTCTGCCAAGCCCTCTGACGCTCATGACAGACAAACATTTACACCGTCTGCCAATCCCTCTAACGATCATGACGGACCAAACATTCACACCGTCTGCCAAGCCAACGAACGACCATGGCAGACCAAACATTCACACTGCCTGCCAATCCCTCTAACGGCTATGACATAGCAAACATTCGCACCACCTGCCAAGCCCTCTAAAGGCCATGACAGACCAAACATTCACACCGCCTGACAAGCCCTCTAACGGCCATAACAAAGCAAACATTTACACCGTCTGCCAAGCCCGGTAACGGCCATGACAGACCAAACATTCACCACCCTCTCCCAAGCCCTCTAACAGCCATGGCGGTCAAAACATTTACACCCTCTGCCAAGCCATCTAACAGCCATGACAGACCAAATATTCACACCGTCGGCCAAGCCATCTAACAGCCACGACAGACCAAACATTCACACCGTCGGCCAAGTCATCTAACGGCTATGACAGACTAAATATTCACACAGCCTGCGAAACCCTCCAACCGCCATCACAGACCAAATATTCTCACCGCTTGCCGCGCATCTAACAGCCATGGCAGACCAAACATTCACACCGTCCGCCAAGCCCTCGAACGACCATGATAGACCAAACATTCACACCGTCTGCCAAGCCCTCTAACGCCCATGACAGACAAGTTTTCGCACCGCCTGCCAAGCTCTCTGACGACCATGACAGACCAAAAATTCACATCGTCCGCCAAGCCATCTAACGGCCCTGACAAACCAGACATTCACACCGTCTGCAAAGCCATCTAATAGCCAAGACAGACGAATCATTCACATCGTCTGCCAAGCCATCTATCGGCCTTGACATACCAAATATTCACACCGTCTGCCAAGCCATCGAACAACCATGACAGACCAAAAATTCACACTGTCTGCCAAGCCATCTAACACATACGACAGACCAAACAATTCACACCGTCTACCAAGCCGTCTAATGTCCATGACGTATCACACATTTGCACTGTCTGCCAAGCCCGCTAACGGCTATGACAGACCAAATATTCACACCGCCTGCCAAGCCCGCTAACGGCTATGACAGACCAAACATTCACACCGCCTGCCAAGCCCTCTAACAGCCATGACAGATCAAACATTTACACCGTCCGCCAAGCCCGGTAACGGCCATGACAGACCAAACATTCACCACCATCTGCCAAGCCCTCTAACGGCCATGCCGGTCAAAACATTCACACCGTCTGCAAAGCCTTATAACGGCCATGACAGATCAAACATTCATACCGCCCACCAAGCCATCTAACGAGCATGGCAGACCAAACATTCACACCGTCTGCTAAGCCCTCTAACGGCCATGACATACCACACATTCCTACCCCCTGCCAAGCCCTCTAACTGCCATAACAGACCACACATTCACAACGCCTGCCAAGCCCTCTAACGGCCATGACAGACCAAAGATTCACAACGCCTGCCAAGGCATCTAACGGCCATCACAGACCAACCATTCACACCGTCTGCCAAGCCCTCTAACGGCCATGAGAGACCAAACATTCACAACGCCTGCCAAGGCATCTAACGGCCATGACATACCAAACATTTACACCGTCTGCCAAGCCCTCTAACGACCATGGCAGACCAAACATTCACAACGCCTACCAAGCCCTCTAACGGCCATGACAGACCAAACATTCACAACGCCTGCCAAGGCATCTAACGGCCATGACAGACCAAACATTCACAACGCCTGCCAAACCCTCTAACGGCCATCACAGACCACACATTCACACAGATTGCCAAGCCATCTAACAGCCATGACATACAAAACCCGCTTGCCAAGCCATCTAACAGCCATGACAAACCAAACATTCGCCCCGTCTGCCAAGCCCTCTAACAGCCATGACAGACCACACATTCACACCGCCTGCCAAGTCCTCTAACGGTCATGACAGACCACACATTCACACCGTCCGCCACGCCCTCTAACAGCCATGACAGACCAAACATTCACACCGTCTGCCAAACCTCTAAGAACCATGACAGACCAAAAATTCACACCGTCTGCCAAGCCCTCTATCGGCCATGACAAACCTAACATTCACACTGTCTGTCATGCCATTTAGCAACCATGACAGACCAAACAGTTACACCATCCGCCAATCCATCTAACGGTCCAAAGGGGTGACACGAGTCATAGTCGCTATGACAAGCTATATAGTAAAGGGGTGACACGAGTCATCGGCTCTATGACAGGATATATAGTCAAGGGGTTACACGAGTCATCGGCTCTATGACAAGCTATATAGTAAAAGGTTGACACCAGTGATAGACTCTATGACAAGCTATATAGTAAAGGGATGGCACGAGTCATCGGCTCTATGACAAGCTATACGGTAAAGGGTTGACACCAGTGATAGGCTCTATGACAAGCTATACAGTAAAGGGATGACACCAGTGATAGGCTCTATGACAAGCTATACAGTAAAGGGATGACACGAGTCATAGGCTCTATGACAAGCTATATAGTAAAGGGATGACACCAGTGATAGGCTCTATGACAAGCTATACAGTAAAGGGATGACACCAAGGATAGACGCTATGACAAGCTATACAGTAAAGGGATGACACGAGTCATAGGCTCTATGACAAGCTATATAGTAAAGGGATGACACCAGTGATAGACGCTATGACTGGCTATATAATAAAGGGATGACACCAGTGATAGACTCTATGACAAGCTATATAGTAAAGGGATGACACGAGTCATCGGCTCTATGACAAGCTATACGGTAAAGGGATGACACCAGTGATAGGCTCTATGACAAGCTATACAGTAAAGGGATGACACCAAGGATAGACGCTATGACAAGCTATACAGTAAAGGGATGACACGAGTCATAGGCTCTATGACAAGCTATACAGTAAAGGGATGACACCAAGGATAGACGCTATGACAAGCTATACAGTAAAGGGATTACACGAGTCATAGGCTCTATGACAAGCTATACAGTAAAGGGATGACACCAAGGATAGACGCTATGACAAGCTATACAGTAAAGGGATGACACGAGTCATAGGCTCTATGACAAGCTATACAGTAAAGGGATGACACCAAGGATAGACGCTATGACAAGCTATACAGTAAAGGGATGACACGAGTCATAGGCTCTATGACAAGCTATACGGTAAAGGGATGACACCAAGGATAGACGCTATGACAAGCTATACAGTAAAGGGATGACACGAGTCATAGGCTCTATGACAAGCTATACAGTAAAGGGATGACACCAAGGATAGACGCTATGACAAGCTATACAGTAAAGGGATGACACGAGTCATAGGCTCTATGACAAGCTATACAGTAAAGGGATGACACCAAGGATAGACGCTATGACAAGCTATACAGTAAAGGGATGACACGAGTCATAGGCTCTATGACAAGCTATACAGTAAAGGGATGCCACCAATGATAGACGCTATGACAAGCTATACAGTAAAGGGATGACACGAGTCATAGGCTCTATGACAAGCTATACAGTAAAGGGATGACACCAAGGATAGACGCTATGACAAGCTATACAGTAAAGGGATGACACGAGTCATAGACTCTATGACAAGCTATACAGTAAAGGGATGACACCAAGGATAGACGCTATGACAAGCTATACAGTAAAGGGATGACACGAGTCATAGGCTCTATGACAAGCTATACAGTAAAGGGATGACACCAAGGATAGACGCTATGACAAGCTATACAGTAAAGGGATGACACGAGTCATAGGCTCTATGACAAGCTATACAGTAAAGGGATGACACCAAGGATAGACGCTATGACAAGCTATACGGTAAAGGGATGACACGAGTCATAGGCTCTATGACAAGCTATACGGTAAAGGGATGACACCAAGGATAGACGCTATGACAAGCTATACAGTAAAGGGATGACACGAGTCATAGGCTCTATGACAAGCTATACAGTAAAGGGATGACACCAAGGATAGACGCTATGACAAGCTCTACAGTAAAGGGATGACACGAGTCATAGGCTCTATGACAAGCTATACAGTAAAGGGATGACACCAAGGATAGACGCTATGACAAGCTCTACAGTAAAGGGATGACACGAGTCATAGGCTCTATGACAAGCTATACAGTAAAGGGATGACACCAAGGATAGACGCTATGACAAGCTATACAGTAAAGGGATGACACGAGTTATAGGCTTTATAACGAGCTATACAGTAAAGGGATGACACCAAGGATAGACGCTATGACAAGCTATACAGTAAAGGGATGACACGAGTTATAGGCTCTATGACAAGCTATACAGTAAAGGGATGACACCAAGGATAGACGCTATGACAAGCTATACAGTAAAGGGATGACACGAGTCATAGGCTTTATAACGAGCTATACAGTAAAGGGATGACACCAAGGATAGACGCTATGACAAGCTATACAGAAAAGGGATGACACCAAGGATAGACGCTATGACAAGCTATACAGTAAAGGGATGACACGAGTCATAGGCTTTATAACGAGCTATACAGTAAAGGGATGACACCAAGGATAGACGCTATGACAAGCTATACAGTAAAGGGATGACACCAAGGATAGACGCTATGACAAGCTATACAGTAAAGGGATGACACGAGTTATAGGCTCTATGACAAGCTATATAGTAAAGGGATGACACCAAGGATAGACGCTATGACAAGCTATATAGTAAAGGGATGACACAAAGGATAGACGCTATGACAAGCTATACAGTAAAGGGATGACACGAGTCATAGGCTCTATGACAAGCTATACAGTAAAGGGATGACACCAAGGATAGACGCTATGACAAGCTATATAGTAAAGGGATCACACCAAGGATAGACGCTATGACAAGCTATACAGTAAAGGGATGACACGAGTTATAGGCTCTATGACAAGCTATATAGTAAAGGGATGACACCAAGGATAGACGCTATGACAAGCTATACAGTAAAGGGATGACACGAGTCATAGGCTTTATAACGAGCTATACAGTAAAGGGATGACACCAAGGATAGACGCTATGACAAGCTATACAGTAAAGGGATGACACGAGTTATAGGCTCTATGACAAGCTATATAGTAAAGGGATGACACCAAGGATAGACGCTATGACAAGCTATACAGTAAAGGGATGACACGAGTCATAGGCTTTATAACGAGCTATACAGTAAAGGGATGACACCAAGGATAGACGCTATGACAAGCTATACAGTAAAGGGATGACACGAGTTATAGGCTCTATGACAAGCTATATAGTAAAGGGATGACACCAAGGATAGACGCTATGACAAGCTATACAGTAAAGGGATGACACGAGTTATAGGCTCTATGACAAGCTATACAGTAAAGGGATGACACCAAGGATAGACGCTATGACAAGCTATACGGTAAAGGGATGACACGAGTCATAGGCTCTATGACAAGCTATACAGTAAAGGGATGACACCAAGGATAGACGCTATGATAAGCTATACAGTAAAGGGATGACACCAAGGATAGACGCTATGACAAGCTATACAGTAAAGGGATGACACGAGTTATAGGCTTTATAACGAGCTATACAGTAAAGGGATGACACCAAGGATAGACGCTATGACAAGCTATACAGTAAAGGGATGACACGAGTTATAGGCTCTATGACAAGCTATATAGTAAAGGGATGACACCAAGGATAGACGCTATGACAAGCTATACAGTAAAGGGATGACACGAGTCATAGGCTTTATAACGAGCTATACAGTAAAGGGATGACACCAAGGATAGACGCTATGACAAGCTATATAGTAATGGGATGACACGAGTTATAGGCTCTATGACAAGCTATATAGTAAAGGGATGACACCAAGGATAGACGCTATGACAAGCTATACAGTAAAGGGATGACACGAGTTATAGGCTCTATGACAAGCTATATAGTAAAGGGATGACACCAAGGATAGACGCTATGACAAGCTATACAGTAAAGGGATGACACGAGTTATAGGCTCTATGACAAGCTATATAGTAAAGGGATGACACCAAGGATAGACGCTATGACAAGCTATACAGTAAAGGGATGACACCAAGGATAGACGCTATGACAAGCTATACAGTAAAGGGATGACACCAAGGATAGACGCTATGACAAGCTATACAGTAAAGGGATGACACGAGTTATAGGCTCTATGGCAAGCTATACAGTAAAGGGATGACACCAAGGATAGACGCTATGACAAGCTATACAGTAAAGGGATGACACGAGTCATAGGCTTTATAACGAGCTATACAGTAAAGGGATGACACCAAGGATAGACGCTATGACAACCTATACAGTAAAGGGATGACACGAGTTATAGGCTCTATGACAAGCTATACAGTAAAGGGATGACACCAAGGATAGACGCTATGACAAGCTATATAGTAAAGGGATGACACCAAGGATAGACGCTATGACAAGCTATACAGTAAAGGGATGACACGAGTTATAGGCTCTATGACAAGCTATACAGTAAAGGGATGACACCAAGGATAGACGCTATGACAAGCTATATAGTAAAGGGATGACACCAAGGATAGACGCTATGACAAGCTATACAGTAAAGGGATGACACGAGTTATAGGCTCTATGACAAGCTATATAATAAAGGGATGACACCCAGGATAGACGCTATGACAAGCTATACAGTAAAGGGATGACACGAGTCATAGGCTTTATAACGAGCTATACAGTAAAGGGATGACACCAAGGATAGACGCTATGACAAGCTATACAGTAAAGGGATGACACGAGTTATAGGCTCTATGACAAGCTATATAGTAAAGGGATGACACCAAGGATAGACGCTATGACAAGCTATACAATAAAGGGATGACACGAGTTATAGGCTCTATGACAAGCTATATAGTAAAGGGATGACACCAAGGATAGACGCTATGACAAGCTATACAGTAAAGGGATGACACGAGTCATAGGCTTTATAACGAGCTATACAGTAAAGGGATGACACCAAGGATAGACGCTATGACAAGCTATACAGTAAAGGGATGACACGAGTTATAGGCTCTATGACAAGCTATACAGTAAAGGGATGACACCAAGGATAGACGCTATGACAAGCTATATAGTAAAGGGATGACACCAAGGATAGACGCTATGACAAGCTATACAGTAAAGGGATGACACGAGTTATAGGCTCTATGACAAGCTATATAGTAAAGGGATGACACCAAGGATAGACGCTATGACAAGCTATACAGTAAAGGGATGACACGAGTCATAGGCTTTATAACGAGCTATACAGTAAAGGGATGACACCAAGGATAGACGCTATGACAAGCTATACAGTAAAGGGATGACACGAGTTATAGGCTCTATGACAAGCTATATAGTAAAGGGATGACACCAAGGATAGACGCTATGACAAGCTATACAGTAAAGGGATGACACGAGTCATAGGCTCTATGACAAGCTATACAGTAAAGGGATGACACCAAGGATAGACGCTATGACAAGCTATACAGTAAAGGGATGACACGAGTCATAGGCTCTATGACAAGCTATACGGTAAAGGGATGACACCAAGGATAGACGCTATGACAAGCTATACAGTAAAGGGATGACACGAGTCATAGGCTCTATGACAAGCTATACAGTAAAGGGATGACACCAAGGATAGACGCTATGACAAGCTATACAGTAAAGGGATGACACGAGTCATAGGCTCTATGACAAGCTATACAGTAAAGGGATGACACCAAGGATAGACGCTATGACAAGCTATACAGTAAAGGGATGACACGAGTCATAGGCTCTATGACAAGCTATACAGTAAAGGGATGCCACCAATGATAGACGCTATGACAAGCTATACAGTAAAGGGATGACACGAGTCATAGGCTCTATGACAAGCTATACAGTAAAGGGATGACACCAAGGATAGACGCTATGACAAGCTATACAGTAAAGGGATGACACGAGTCATAGACTCTATGACAAGCTATACAGTAAAGGGATGACACCAAGGATAGACGCTATGACAAGCTATACAGTAAAGGGATGACACGAGTCATAGGCTCTATGACAAGCTATACAGTAAAGGGATGACACCAAGGATAGACGCTATGACAAGCTATACAGTAAAGGGATGACACGAGTCATAGGCTCTATGACAAGCTATACAGTAAAGGGATGACACCAAGGATAGACGCTATGACAAGCTATACGGTAAAGGGATGACACGAGTCATAGGCTCTATGACAAGCTATACGGTAAAGGGATGACACCAAGGATAGACGCTATGACAAGCTATACAGTAAAGGGATGACACGAGTCATAGGCTCTATGACAAGCTATACAGTAAAGGGATGACACCAAGGATAGACGCTATGACAAGCTCTACAGTAAAGGGATGACACGAGTCATAGGCTCTATGACAAGCTATACAGTAAAGGGATGACACCAAGGATAGACGCTATGACAAGCTCTACAGTAAAGGGATGACACGAGTCATAGGCTCTATGACAAGCTATACAGTAAAGGGATGACACCAAGGATAGACGCTATGACAAGCTATACAGTAAAGGGATGACACGAGTTATAGGCTTTATAACGAGCTATACAGTAAAGGGATGACACCAAGGATAGACGCTATGACAAGCTATACAGTAAAGGGATGACACGAGTTATAGGCTCTATGACAAGCTATACAGTAAAGGGATGACACCAAGGATAGACGCTATGACAAGCTATACAGTAAAGGGATGACACGAGTCATAGGCTTTATAACGAGCTATACAGTAAAGGGATGACACCAAGGATAGACGCTATGACAAGCTATACAGAAAAGGGATGACACCAAGGATAGACGCTATGACAAGCTATACAGTAAAGGGATGACACGAGTCATAGGCTTTATAACGAGCTATACAGTAAAGGGATGACACCAAGGATAGACGCTATGACAAGCTATACAGTAAAGGGATGACACCAAGGATAGACGCTATGACAAGCTATACAGTAAAGGGATGACACGAGTTATAGGCTCTATGACAAGCTATATAGTAAAGGGATGACACCAAGGATAGACGCTATGACAAGCTATATAGTAAAGGGATGACACAAAGGATAGACGCTATGACAAGCTATACAGTAAAGGGATGACACGAGTCATAGGCTCTATGACAAGCTATACAGTAAAGGGATGACACCAAGGATAGACGCTATGACAAGCTATATAGTAAAGGGATCACACCAAGGATAGACGCTATGACAAGCTATACAGTAAAGGGATGACACGAGTTATAGGCTCTATGACAAGCTATATAGTAAAGGGATGACACCAAGGATAGACGCTATGACAAGCTATACAGTAAAGGGATGACACGAGTCATAGGCTTTATAACGAGCTATACAGTAAAGGGATGACACCAAGGATAGACGCTATGACAAGCTATACAGTAAAGGGATGACACGAGTTATAGGCTCTATGACAAGCTATATAGTAAAGGGATGACACCAAGGATAGACGCTATGACAAGCTATACAGTAAAGGGATGACACGAGTCATAGGCTTTATAACGAGCTATACAGTAAAGGGATGACACCAAGGATAGACGCTATGACAAGCTATACAGTAAAGGGATGACACGAGTTATAGGCTCTATGACAAGCTATATAGTAAAGGGATGACACCAAGGATAGACGCTATGACAAGCTATACAGTAAAGGGATGACACGAGTTATAGGCTCTATGACAAGCTATACAGTAAAGGGATGACACCAAGGATAGACGCTATGACAAGCTATACGGTAAAGGGATGACACGAGTCATAGGCTCTATGACAAGCTATACAGTAAAGGGATGACACCAAGGATAGACGCTATGATAAGCTATACAGTAAAGGGATGACACCAAGGATAGACGCTATGACAAGCTATACAGTAAAGGGATGACACGAGTTATAGGCTTTATAACGAGCTATACAGTAAAGGGATGACACCAAGGATAGACGCTATGACAAGCTATACAGTAAAGGGATGACACGAGTTATAGGCTCTATGACAAGCTATATAGTAAAGGGATGACACCAAGGATAGACGCTATGACAAGCTATACAGTAAAGGGATGACACGAGTCATAGGCTTTATAACGAGCTATACAGTAAAGGGATGACACCAAGGATAGACGCTATGACAAGCTATATAGTAAAGGGATGACACGAGTTATAGGCTCTATGACAAGCTATATAGTAAAGGGATGACACCAAGGATAGACGCTATGACAAGCTATACAGTAAAGGGATGACACGAGTTATAGGCTCTATGACAAGCTATATAGTAAAGGGATGACACCAAGGATAGACGCTATGACAAGCTATACAGTAAAGGGATGACACGAGTTATAGGCTCTATGACAAGCTATATAGTAAAGGGATGACACCAAGGATAGACGCTATGACAAGCTATACAGTAAAGGGATGACACCAAGGATAGACGCTATGACAAGCTATACAGTAAAGGGATGACACCAAGGATAGACGCTATGACAAGCTATACAGTAAAGGGATGACACGAGTTATAGGCTCTATGGCAAGCTATACAGTAAAGGGATGACACCAAGGATAGACGCTATGACAAGCTATACAGTAAAGGGATGACACGAGTCATAGGCTTTATAACGAGCTATACAGTAAAGGGATGACACCAAGGATAGACGCTATGACAACCTATACAGTAAAGGGATGACACGAGTTATAGGCTCTATGACAAGCTATACAGTAAAGGGATGACACCAAGGATAGACGCTATGACAAGCTATATAGTAAAGGGATGACACCAAGGATAGACGCTATGACAAGCTATACAGTAAAGGGATGACACGAGTTATAGGCTCTATGACAAGCTATACAGTAAAGGGATGACACCAAGGATAGACGCTATGACAAGCTATATAGTAAAGGGATGACACCAAGGATAGACGCTATGACAAGCTATACAGTAAAGGGATGACACGAGTTATAGGCTCTATGACAAGCTATATAATAAAGGGATGACACCCAGGATAGACGCTATGACAAGCTATACAGTAAAGGGATGACACGAGTCATAGGCTTTATAACGAGCTATACAGTAAAGGGATGACACCAAGGATAGACGCTATGACAAGCTATACAGTAAAAGGATGACACGAGTTATAGGCTCTATGACAAGCTATATAGTAAAGGGATGACACCAAGGATAGACGCTATGACAAGCTATACAATAAAGGGATGACACGAGTTATAGGCTCTATGACAAGCTATATAGTAAAGGGATGACACCAAGGATAGACGCTATGACAAGCTATACAGTAAAGGGATGACACGAGTCATAGGCTTTATAACGAGCTATACAGTAAAGGGATGACACCAAGGATAGACGCTATGACAAGCTATACAGTAAAGGGATGACACGAGTTATAGGCTCTATGACAAGCTATACAGTAAAGGGATGACACCAAGGATAGACGCTATGACAAGCTATATAGTAAAGGGATGACACCAAGGATAGACGCTATGACAAGCTATACAGTAAAGGGATGACACGAGTTATAGGCTCTATGACAAGCTATATAGTAAAGGGATGACACCAAGGATAGACGCTATGACAAGCTATACAGTAAAGGGATGACACGAGTCATAGGCTTTATAACGAGCTATACAGTAAAGGGATGACACCAAGGATAGACGCTATGACAAGCTATACAGTAAAGGGATGACACGAGTTATAGGCTCTATGACAAGCTATATAGTAAAGGGATGACACCAAGGATAGACGCTATGACAAGCTATACAGTAAAGGGATGACACGAGTTATAGGCTCTATGACAAGCTATATAGTAAAGGGATGACACCAAGGATAGACGCTATGACAAGCTATACAGTAAAGGGATGACACGAGTCATAGGCTCTATGACAAGCTATATAGTAAAGGGATGACACCAAGGATAGACGCTATGACAAGCTATACAGTAAAGGGATGACACCAGTGATAGGCTCTATGACAAGCTATACAGTAAAGGGATGACACCAAGGATAGACGCTATGACAAGCTATACGGTAAAGGGATGACACGAGTTATAGGCTCTATGACAAGCTATACAGTAAAGGGATGACACCAAGGATAGACGCTATGACAAGCTATACGGTAAAGGGATGACACGAGTCATAGGCTCTATGACAAGCTATACAGTAAAGGGATGACACCAAGGATAGACGCTATGACAAGCTATATAGTAAAGGGATGACACCAAGGATAGACGCTATGACAAGCTATACAGTAAAGGGATGACACGAGTTATAGGCTCTATGACAAGCTATATAGTAAAGGGATGACACCAAGGATAGACGCTATGACAAGCTATACAGTAAAGGGATGACACGAGTCATAGGCTTTATAACGAGCTATACAGTAAAGGGATGACACCAAGGATAGACGCTATGACAAGCTATACAGTAAAGGGATGACACGAGTCATAGGCTTTATAACGAGCTATACAGTAAAGGGATGACACCAAGGATAGACGCTATGACAAGCTATATAGTAAAGGGATGACACGAGTCATAGGCTTTATAACGAGCTATACAGTAAAGGGATGACACCAAGGATAGACGCTATGACAAGCTATACAGTAAAGGGATGACACGAGTCATAGGCTCTATGACAAGCTATACGGTAAAGGGATGACACCAAGGATAGACGCTATGACAAGCTATACGGTAAAGGGATGACACGAGTCATAGGCTCTATGACAAGCTATACGGTAAAGGGATGACACCAAGGATAGACGCTATGACAAGCTATACAGTAAAGGGATGACACGAGTCATAGGCTCTATGACAAGCTAAACGGTAAAGGGATGACACCAAGGATAGACGCTATGACAAGCTATACAGTAAAGGGATGACACGAGTTATAGGCTCTATGACAAGCTATACAGTAAAGGGATGACACCAAGGATAGACGCTATGACAAGCTATACGGTAAAGGGATGACACGAGTCATAGGCTCTATGACAAGCTATATAGTAAAGGGATGACACCAAGGATAGACGCTATGACAAGCTATACAGTAAAGGGATGACACGAGTCATAGGCTCTATGACAAGCTATACGGTAAAGGGATGACACCAAGGATAGACGCTATGACAAGCTATATAGTAAAGGGATGACACCAAGGATAGACGCTATGACAAGCTATACAGTAAAGGGATGACACGAGTCATAGGCTCTATGACAAGCTATACAGTAAAGGGATGACACCAAGGATAGACGCTATGACAAGCTATACAGTAAAGGGATGACACCAAGGATAGACGCTATGACAAGCTATATAGTAAAGGGATGACACGAGTCATAGGCTCTATGACAAGCTATATAGTAAAGAGATGACACCAAGGATAGACGCTATGACAAGCTATATAGTAAAGGGATGACACCAAGGATAGACGCTATGACAAGCTATACAGTAAAGGGATGACACGAGTCATAGGCTCTATGACAAGCTATACAGTAAAGGGATGACACCAAGGATAGACGCTATGACAAGCTATATAGTAAAGGGATGACACCAAGGATAGACGCTATGACAAGCTATACAGTAAAGGGATGACACGAGTCATAGGCTCTATGACAAGCTATACAGTAAAGGGATGACACCAAGGATAGACGCTATGACAAGCTATACAGTAAAGGGATGACACGAGTCATAGGCTCTATGACAAGCTATACAGTAAAGGGATGACACCAAGGATAGACGCTATGACAAGCTATACAGTAAAGGGATGACACGAGTCATAGGCTCTATGACAAGCTATATAGTAAAGGGATGACACCAAGGATAGACGCTATGACAAGCTATACAGTAAAGGGATGACACGAGTCATAGGCTCTATGACAAGCTATACAGTAAAGGGATGACACCAAGGATAGACGCTATGACAAGCTATACAGTAAAGGGATGACACGAGTCATAGGCTCTATGACAAGCTATACAGTAAAGGGATGACACCAAGGATAGACGCTATGACAAGCTATACAGTAAAGGGATGACACGAGTCATAGGCTTTATCACGAGCTATACAGTAAAGGGATGACACCAAGGATAGACGCTATGACAAGCTATACAGTAAAGGGATGACACCAAGGATAGGCTCTATGACAAGCTATACGGTAGAGGGGTGACACGAGTCAGAGGCTATATTACAAGCTATTAAGGAAAGGGGCGACACGAGTCATATGCTGACAAGCTATATAGTAAAGGGGTGCCACGAGTCAGAGGCACTATGACAAGCTATATGTACTAGTTAAAGAACGAGCTGCATTCTCCAACATAAAGCACGTTTATTTGGGGAATGCAGGACAACGAGTTCTTTAACGTATTAACATTAAGTTAAGTTAAGTTAAGTCGTCAAGTCAAGTCAAGTCAAGTCAAGTCAAGTAGGTAAGATCAGATAAAATAAGTTTTATTCAACGTCGGTATGTAAAAGTTAACCAAAACATTAGCACAAGTGCTGTTGACCGATGTAGACATTTTGGAAGTTTCGTTTTCTAAACCGCCACACAAGAGTCAAGTCATTACGTCTAATATTTGTAATATTTATCCTGCACCATTAAACATATATATATTACACCTGCTGCAGCAAAGGCATAACAGTTATAGACGGCATGAAAAATTATACAATCGGCAACTGTCGAATTTCCATATATTCTGAGCTTTCTAATCTAGCCCCCGCCCCCTTGGAGGTTATCATTGACATGCATTCCATTATTTGTCGTGCAATTTGCAAGTTCTGACAACACCTGCTGGCTCGCCTCAGCCCAGCTCGGCTCGGCTGATGGCACCGTGACATTTAGCAGATGTCAATATTAACAACAACTGTAAACAACGGCTAGCCGTGGGGTCCACTTCGGGTAAGTTTAACATTTGGGATTAAAGAAGTAGTGAAGTAATGATGCCGATACAAAAGGGGGCGGGGTCCATACTTGTTTAGTAGGTGTCCCCCACCCCTCCCTCCACACAGACACCAGCTCTGCCCCTGCAATATCAGCGATTATATGAATCGTAAATGCTTGAGTTAGATGACATCTTGATAATAAAATATGCCACTGTACATTGCCAACACCGAGTTATAACACCGTTAACACAACTGCCTTGTATTTTCGGTTAGCGTTAGCTATGAATTAACGTTGTTGTGGTCTTTAACCACCTGACCAAGAGCAGTCGTGGTGACAAATGACCTCACCATCTCCAAGGATTAAACGTAGAAAGGTACATTAAGTGAGAATTTATCTAACTAAAAAGCCAATGCAACAACCTAATGTTACCCGAGGCTACCATATATAACATAATAGCCGCTCAGTTGCTCATTTATTACAGTTGCACATCGAGCAGTTTTGTTGTCTTTGAATGTCGACTTTGCGTATAAGAACACAAATCTAAAGCATCAAGATTCTTATATAACAAACTATAAACACTCACCATATCCAACACCAATTATCTCCCAATGACCAAAGCAATCCAACTTCTTGAATTTTCCCTCCACAAAAATGAAAACTTGTGCCTGTTGTGAAACGTCATGAAGGTTTCCCTTGCCGAGCGCCACTTCCCCTTGCCGAGCGCCACTTCCCCTTGCCGAGCGCCACTTCCCCTTGCCGAGCGCCACTTTCCTTTGCCGAGCGCCACTTCCTCTTGCCGAGCGCCACTTCCCCTTGCCGAGCGCCACTTCCCCTTGCCGAGTGCCACTTCCCCTTGCCGAAGGCCACTTCCCCTTGCCGAGCGCCACTTCCCCTTGCCGAGCGCCACTTTCCCTTGCCGAGCGCCACTTCCCCTTGCCGAGCGCCACTTCCCCTTGCCGAGCGCCACTTCCCCTTGCCGAGCGCTACTTCCCCTTGCCGAGCGCCACTTCCCCTTGCCGAGCGCCACTTCCCCTTGCCGAGCGCCACTTCCCCTTGCCGAGCGCCACTTCCCCTTGCCGACCGCCACTTCCCCTTACCGAGCGCCACTTCCCCTTGCCGAGCGCCACTTCCCCTTGCCGAGCGCCACTTCCCCTTGCCGAGCGCCACTTCCCCTTGCCGAGCGCCACTTTCCCTTACCGAACGCCACTTCCCCTTGCCGAGCGCCACTTCCCCTTGCCGAGCGCCACTTCCCCTTGCCGAGCGCCACTTCCCCTTGCCGACCGCCACTTCCCCTTACCGAGCGCCACTTCCCCTTGCCGAGCGCCACTTCCCCTTGCCGAGCGCCACTTCCCCTTGCCGAGCGCCACTTCCCCTTGCCGACCGCCACTTCCCCTTACCGAGCGCCACTTCCCCTTGCCGAGCGCCACTTCCTCTTGCCGAGCGCCACTTCCCCTTGCCGAGCGCCACTTCCCCTTGCCGAGCGCCACTTTCCCTTACCGAACGCCACTTCCCCTTGCCGAGCGCCACTTCCCCTTGCCGAGCGCCACTTCCCCTTACCGAACGCCACTTCCCCTTGCCGACCGCCACTTCCCCTTGCCGAGCGCCACTTCCCCTTGCCGAGCGCCACTTCCCCTTGCCGAGCGCCACTTCCCCTTGCCGAGCGCCACTTCCCCTTGCCGAGCGCCACTTCCCCTTGCCGAGCGCCACTTCACCTTGCCGGTGGCCCTTGACACTATGTGTGGAATGTGTGAATCTCAGCAGTTGCTCCAAAGCGAGGGTGGTTAATCAGGTCTAAATGGCCCACAGCGTATTACTTAAACCGCAACAAAAGCTACAAACCCATAGTCTTTCGCAGACGGTTGAATACCAACCAACCAAACTACACCTGGTTTTGATATATACCGGCCCCAGCTCCCTTCGAAAAATCGGGTGATGAACCCACGACCTTTCAGTCACCCGGGTTGCTAAAGGAATATTCTCCGCAGCCCGATCACTAACTTATTTATACCAGATAACGCCGATTACATATGACATATGTACATATAACACTTTTTCATATATATATCTCAAGATTACTTTTCAATCATATATTAGTCATTTACATTTGCATATTTGTAACAGATATCCTATATGACCCGGGAATTGTGACACCGTCACAGAGACATCGGTCAAAGTCGACCTTATGCGATGCCGATGTCGCCGACCCGTAGCGGCCTCCCTGGGACAGCGCCGACCCGTAGCAGCCTCGCTGGGACAGTGCCGACCCGTAGCGGCCTCGCTGGGACAGTGCCGACCCGTAGCGGCCTCCCTGGGACAGTGCCGACCCGTAGCGGCCTCGCTGGGACAGCGCCGACCCGTAGCGGCCTCGCTGGGACAGTGCCAACCCGTAGCGGCCTCGCTGGGACAGCGCAGACCCGTAGCGGCCTCGCTGGGACAGTGCCGACCCGTAGCGGCCTCCCTGGGACAGTGCCGACCCGTAGCGGCCTCGCTGGGACAGCGCCGACCCGTAGCGGCCTCGCTGGGACAGTGCCAACCCGTAGCGGCCTCACTGGGACAGCGCAGACCCGTAGCGGCCTCGCTGGGACAGTGCCGACCCGTAGCGGCCTCGCTGGGACAGTGCCGACCCGTAGCGGCCTCGCTGGGACAGTGCCGACCCGTAGCGGCCTCGCTGGGACAGTGCCGACCCGTAGCGGCCTCCCTGGGACAGTGCCGACCCGTAGCGGCCTCGCTGGGACAGCGCCGACCCGTAGCGGCCTCGCTGGGACAGTGCCAACCCGTAGCGGCCTCGCTGGGACAGCGCAGACCCGTAGCGGCCTCGCTGGGACAGTGCCGACCCGTAGCGGCCTCCCTGGGACAGTGCCGACCCGTAGCGGCCTCGCTGGGACAGCGCCGACCCGTAGCGGCCTCGCTGGGACAGTGCCAACCCGTAGCGGCCTCACTGGGACAGCGCAGACCCGTAGCGGCCTCGCTGGGACAGTGCCGACCCGTAGCGGCCTCGCTGGGACAGTGCCGACCCGTAGCGGCCTCGCTGGGACAGTGCCGACCCGTAGCGGCCTCGCTGGGACAGCGCCGACCCGTAGCGGCCTCGCTGGGACAGCGCAGACCCGTAGCGGCCTCGCTGGGACAGTGCCGACCCGTAGCGGCCTCCCTGGGACAGCGCCGACCCGTAGCGGCCTCGCTGGGACAGTGCCGACCCGTAGCGGCCTCGCTGGGACAGTGCCGACCCGTAGCGGCCTCCCTGGGACAGCGCCGACCCGTAGCGGCCTCGCTGGGACAGCGCCGACCCGTAGCGGCCTCGCTGGGACAGCGCAGACCCGTAGCGGCCTCCCTGGGACAGCGCCGACCCGTAGCGGCCTCGCTGGGACAGCGCAGACCCGTAGCGGCCTCGCTGGGACAGGGCCGGTTCTTCTAGGTCTCGTACGTTGCGGTATCGGAGAAGTCAGACAGAAGCTCCTCGATGTCCTCGTGCAGACTCTTGAAGCTGGGTCGTTCAGAGGGGGTTACATCCCAACACTGCAGCAGGGTCTTGTATATTTCATCAGGGCATCCGGGGGGCTGGGGGTGGCGGCCACCTCTCTTCACGAGGCTCACCACTTTACGGTTTGACATACCTGCATCAGAGAAAAGGAATGAAGAGTTCTGCCTTCATTAGTGCAAGAGTTAGCAACCCACTAATGTTAAACAGCGCCACCTACAGATACATGAATGTTTATCAACATGCAATATAGAGAAATCCGGGACCTTTGAAAGCAGATGACAACAAGCAAATCAGTCACCCTTCGAAACCATATTCAATACATACAAATTCGACACCGTAAACGATAATGACAACTTCGTCACCGTAACCAATAGAGATTCAGATTCAGACCTTTTATTTCCAATCTATATAGAATTAATACATTTTACATGTTATATTTTACATATGTCGGAGGAGACCCTCACTAAGGCATTAGCCGCTACCATGAGGGCCACCCAGGGTAGAGCACATTCAGTAACAACACGTCCATGCCACTCAATAATGCGTTTGCAACGTTATTAAAACTAGCGATATACAATCAATGCTAATTCAAATACATTGTCAGATATATTTTTACAAAAATAGAATACGTATGGAGATAAAGCAAAGAAAAACAACACTGCATTTATGGTAGTAATATCTACGTCAACCGATTACAAATATAGCAGTTACGCAAGTTACAATAAATCTGGTAGTTTTCTATAGCCTTATGTTTCACATACTTTACAAAACTGTCTAAACTGTGGGTATATAGTTTGTCTAGGATAATTGGTGGTTCGACATTGAGTGTTGATATGACGCTATGTCGGATACACTTTGTGGCAAAAACATGACGCACTCTTGCGGTTTGTACGTGTGTTTGATTCCTTATGTTATAGTCAGGTCTGTCAGAGGGATATTGTATAGAAATTCTATCAAAATAGTTTGGTAAGTGATTAATGTTTAACTTAAAAACGAATTTTAATATTTGCACACGGTGAAGATCATGAAGCTTTAGGAGTTTGCGATTCTTAAATAGAGGTTCTGTGTGGGCATTGTATCGGCTACGGGTAATAATTCTCACAGCCTTTTTCTGCAGTAGCATTAAATTTTCCAATCGGTATCCCCAGATAAGAATTCCATAGTTCAAATGTGTAAGCAACAATGAATTGTACAATATGAGAAGCGTAGTTTCGGGGAGGGTGTGCTTGAATTTGTTTAAGATGCCTACAGTTTTGGAAATTTTTCGATCCAGTTGATCTGTGTGTCTGTGCCAAGATAGGTGTTTATCGAGGGTTATACCTAGTAATTTAAATTCATCAACACACACTAACGATTTGTTTCCTACGACAAGGTGCGGAATTTCTACCTTTCTCTGTGGTGTATGGAACACCATGAATTTAGACTTATCAGCATTTAAGACGAGGCTATTTAATGACAGCCACTCATTTATTTTGCCCAGTTCACTATTCAATACATGTGCGTTATTCGTACCAGATAAACATTACCTTAGACATTAGACATTACCTGGATACGGAACGCTCCCTCGTGAGATGATCTCCACCGTCAGGATCCCGAACGACCAGACATCGGACTTCACCGAGAACTTCCTGTGACTCAGTCCTTCCGGGGCTGTCCACTTCACGGGCATCTCAGCTGTGTGCATAGTGGGAGAGGCTTCAATAGTTGTAATACATAGTCCTGTCCAAGTCACGTACATAGTGGGATAGGCTTCAATAGTTGTAGTGCATAGCCCTGTCCAAGTCACGTACATAGTGGGAGAGGCGTCAATTGTTGTAATACATAGTCCTGTCTAAGTCACGTACATAGTGGGAGAGGCGTCAATAGTTGTAATACATAGTCCTGTCTAAGTCACGTACATAGTGGGAGAGGCGTCAATTGTTGTAATACATAGTCCTGTCTAAGTCACGTACATAGTGGGAGAGGCGTCAATTGTTGTAATACATAGTCCTGTCTAAGTCACGTACATAGTGGGAGAGGCGTCAATAGTTGTAATACATAGTCCTGCCCAAGTCACGTACATAGTGGGATAGACGTCAATAGTTGTAGTGCATAGTCCTGCCCAAGTCACGTACATAGTGGGAGAGGCGTCAATAGTTGTAATACATAGTCCTGCCCAAGTCACGTACATAGTGGGAGAGGCGTCAATAGTTGTAATACATAGTCCTGTCTAAGTCACGTACATAGTGGGAGATGCGTCAATTGTTGTAAGACATAGTCCTGCCCAAGTCACGTACATAGTGGGAGAGGCGTCAATAGTTGTAATACATAGTCCTGTCTAAGTCACGTACATAGTTGGAGAGGCGTCAATAGTTGTAATACATAGTCCTGTCTAAGTCACGTACATAGTGGGAGAGGCGTCAATAGTTGTAATACATAGTCCTGTCTAAGTCACGTACATAGTGGGAGATGCGTCAATTGTTGTAATACATAGTCCTGCCCAAGTCACGTACATAGTGGGAGAGGCGTCAATAGTTGTAATACATAATTCTGCCCAAGTCACGTACATAGTGGGAGAGGCGTCAATAGTTGTAATACATAGTCCTGTCTAAGTCACGTACATAGTGGGAGAGGCGTCAATAGTTGTAATACATAGTCCTGTCTAAGTCACGTACATAGTGGGAGATGCGTCAATTGTTGTAATACATAGTCCTGCCCAAGTCACGTACATAGTGGGATAGACGTCAATAGTTGTAATACATAGTCCTGCCCAAGTCACGTACATAGTGGGAGATGCGTCATTAGTTTTAATACATCGTCCCGTCCAAGTCACGTACATAGTGGGAGAGGCGTCAATATTTGTAATATATAGTTCTGTCTAAGTCACGTACATAGTGGGAGAGGCCTCAATAGTTGTAATACATAGTCCTGCCCAAGTCACGTACATAGTGGGAGTGGCGTCAATAGTTGTATTATATAGTCCTGTCCAAGTCACGTACATGGTGGGAGAGGCGTCAATAGTTGTCATTGACTGTTACCCATGTTCTTACCTATGTCACGTACATCTTGGTAGAGGTGGCATTGGTTGTGACACATGTTCCTGCCTAAGTCGCGTATTACTTGTTCTTGCCTATGTCACGTACATATAGGTAAAATACCATTGATTGCAGTAATATATTACCTGTCTATTTCACGTGTGCGGTTGTCATCATTGACATCTCCACTAACGCAGTAGAGTATCATTAACTCATAATCTAATGTAGATTATGAGATATACCAACCTAACTAGATGGGGGTACAGGCACTGTAAAAGGTGTATGCGAAAATAAACGCTCCCATCCTCGCAGAAAATACGACCTTCGATAAAATATTATTGTTCATTTCTCATTCAACTATGTTGACATCAATCAATATATAGCGAATTATTCATGTTACTGATGATATAACTTTTTTCATTGCCTTCGAGTCACAATTGACAAATAAGTCAGAATCGACAACAACATACATACCGGTAGATATACCATTGTCTGTAGTAATACATGACCTGCATATATGTTAGTACATATCAGTAGATATACCATTGTCTGTAGTAATACATGACCTGCATATATGTTAGTACATATCAGTAGATATACCATTGTCTGTAGTAATACATGACCTGCATATATGTTAGTACATATCAGTAGATATACCATTGGCTGTAGTAATACATGACCTGCCTATATGTTACGTACATATAGGTAGATATACCATTGGCCATAGTAATACATGACCTGCCTATATGTTACGTACATATGAATAGATATACAATTTATTGCGCTCCATGTCAGTACATATATATAAAATACTGACATGACGTATATATTTTTAAGCTCGCTGGCGTGTTACTAGAATAATCTATTTTACCCTTCTGGGACACGTAGACCGCGTCAGGTATGGCTCTGGCCATGCCGAAGTCGGCGACCTTGACCACGTTGTTGGTGGACACGAGGATGTTGCGAGCTGCCAGGTCTCGGTGGATGTAGTTCCTCTCCTCCAGGTAAGTCATGCCGCTAGCCACCTGCAATGTCATGGATACACCATGCATGACTAGAAAAGATCTCCCATATTGCCACAAGCATGGCTGGTGCAATGGTTGTGAGCTCTGGGAAATATCTTGCTATTATCTGTAATTTGTGTACGGAGATCATTACCATATTGCAAGTTAATGACTCAGATGTTACGTATGAAATAACGAGCTTTTCTAAATAAGTTTAAAAGATTCGTTTTTTATTTACATAGATGGAAAAATCGTTTGTTCAGTTTTCGACAGAATATGTCATCATGACGCCATTTTGACATCTCGAGCCCATAATGCATTGCGCATGTAGTGGCGCCTCACATGGGAATCAAGCATGATTTAAGTCGTCTTTGTAGAAGAATGTTAAGGGTGAGAATAACATATCAAAAGTGTGACTCAAATCATGGGAGAGACATGTATCTGATCCCTGTAGCGCCGATGTACAAGTGGGGCTTTCTTAACCCTAACCCCCCTAACCCTAACCCTAGATCATGGGAGAGACATGTATCTGATTCCTGTAGCACCGATGTACAAGTGGGGCTTTCTTAACCCTAACCCCCCTAACCCTAACCCTAGATCATGGGAGAGACATGTATCTGATTCCTGTAGCACCGATGTACAAGTGGGGCTTTCTTAACCCTAACCCCCCTAACCCTAACCCTAGATCATGGGAGAGACATGTATCTGATTCCTGTAGCACCGATGTACAAGTGGGGCTTTTTAAACCCTAACCCCCCTAACCCTAACCCTAGATCATGGGAGAGACATGTATCTGATTCCTGTAGCACCGATGTACAAGTGGGGCTTTTTAAACCCTAACCCCCCTAACCCTAACCCTAGATCATGGGAGAGACATGTATCTGATTCCTGTAGCACCGATGTACAAGTGGGGCTTTCCTCTCACCTGTTGGGTCATGTACACCAGAGATTCAAAGGGGATGCGGTAGCTCGGTCCCTCGTCCTCTCGCAGGTACTCCAGCAGACTTCCGTTCTCCAAGAACTCCGTCACGATGTAGATGGGGTCGTCAGAACACACGCCGTACAGTCGCACTATGTTGGGGTGGTCCAGTTTCTTCATGATGGCTGATTCCTTAATGAAGTCATCCCGTGACATTATGTTCATCTTCGACTTCTTGATGGCCACGGGAATCGTCCCCTTGGCTAGTCCTGTCACCGGGATTAATGAAGGACATTTAGTGAAGGTACAACATACTTGGATACTGTCGCGAGTGATTACTGGAATACATTAACACTGTTTGAGACGAAACTATGGTGTTTTTATCGCTTGTACTTCTTGTACAATTTTCGAATCTAAAATATGTCAACGCGCCCTAAATTCCTTGGAACAACGGACTGTTTGATCCCATTGTAGTACTTTCAATAAACCGTCGAGACCTACATAGAAGCTAAAAGAACAAGTTCGAGTATAAAATAAGTTAAAATTTGATATTATTCGAAGATAAATATATATCTGCACATTGTACGTTATTATCAGAATATTAATTAATTATAAGTAATTTAAGATACCACTGCACGTTGACGCCGTCATGGCGTCGCTTGCACAAAACTCATTCGAGGAGTCTCAGTCTGAGAATTTGGCCATACGATTATCATGCGATGGCGCCATCTAACGGCTGTAATTTCCAGAAAAGACTCCCTTTGTGTAGAAAGCTCCACTTCCAGCTTTGCCTTGCACCGTCCCCGGGCGGATTACATAATGTCTGAATGGCTAGTTTATCGGGGGTTATATGATGTCTGTACTTATACCTGACTAGTTTACCGGGGGTTATATGATGTCTATACTTAATTCTGGCTAGTTTACGGGGGTTTATATGATGTCTGTACTTATACCTGACTAGCTTACCGGGGGTCATATGATGTCTGTACTTAATTATGGCTAGTTTATCGGGGGTTATATGATGTCTGTACTTACATCTGGCTAGTTTACCGGGGGTTATATGATGTATGTACTTACATCTGGCTAGTTTACTGGTGTTATATGATATCTGTACTTACATCCGGCTAGTTTACCGTGGGTTAAATGATGTCTGTACTTACATGTTGCTAGTTTACCGGGGGTTATATGATGTCTGTACTTACATCTGGCTAGTTCACTGGGGGTCATATGATGTCTGTACTTCCACCTGGCTAGTTTACTGGTGTTATATGATATCTGTACTTACATCTTGCTAGTTTACCGTGGGTGAAATGATGTCTGTACTTACATGTTGCTAGTTTACCGGGGGTTATATGATGCCTGTACTTACATCTGGCTAGTTCACTGGGGGTCATATGATATCTGTACTTACATCTGGCTAGTTTACCGGGGGTTATATTATGTGTGTACTTACAGAAGTAAGTACTTCTACTTACCCTACCTACAGAAGATGCATGTACTTACATCTGGCTAGTTTACCGGGGGTTATATTGTGTCTGTGCTTACATCTGGCTAGTTTACTTGGGGTTATATGATGTCTGTGCTTACATCTGGCTAGTTCACTGGGGGTTATATGATGTCTGTACTTACATCTGGCTAGTTCACTTGGGGTTATATGATGTCTGTACTTACATCTGGCTAGTTCACTGGGGGTTATATGATGTCTGTACTTACATCTGGCTAGTTCACTGGGGGTCATATGATGTTTGTACTGTAGTTGGCGGCCCTGGGTTTTATTACCGGTTGTGGTTCGTATGAAGTAACCTTCAACTTCATTATTCGGAGCCCATTTGGTTCAGTCTCATGTGCGTTTGTCAAAACACATTATACATTGATACGTATCATTATTACCTTTCCATACTTCGCCGAAATTGCCCGCAGCGAGCTTTGTTTCTATCTGGAGGTCCTTCCTGTCAAGCTCGAAGGTGTCCTGCGCCACGACAGAGAGCTCCAGCACCACGGGCCTCGGCTTCTGACAGGCCTTCCCCAGCCCGCAGGCCAGTCCCTCATTCTCTGCAATACATCGTGACAGAGAGAGTAACAGCTCGGGGTCTCCAATAATACTTCTGACAGGCCTTCCCCAACCCGTAGACAAGACCCTCATTCTCTGCAATACATCGTGACAGAGAGAGTAACAGCTCGGGGTCTCCATTAAATGTACATAGAAGTATGTAGCTGGAACGTATTGAAGCGTGTGTTTGCTTTTGTTTATTTTTGCCCTTGTATTGGGAAGTCGTTTTGGCATTGGATGAGGATATACCTGCCGGCCGCTTGTGGTACGTCGGTAGCGAGTCACGCAACACGATAGGAGGACAGAGCCGGTGTGGTATGCGGGATTGATCCCCATCTAGGGATGTCCCCCCTTATCTACCATAATGGCACAGTACGCACACACGGAGCGGAGAGGGTCTCAATACCCTGTATTTTATAATAGGAGGATTGCTGCGCATGGGGGGGGGGGGGGGTACAACACCAACGAGAAAGGTTTAATCGTTGTTATCGTTGTCATTACAAGCCAATAATTGTAGCTCCGTTTGTCGCGTTGCTTCACGACTGTGCCGGGGTCCTTAAAGCGGGCTTGATGAAACTCCCGAGGAATCTTTTACTTATTGGATGCAATCAGGTACACGACAGGCGTTATATAATGAGAGACAGAGAACGCACGGTTCATCGCCCATGTTAAAACCCACGGCATGGCTTAAGTCCTGCGTGCAAAACTCATGCATGGTTCGCCCTTGCATGGAATAGCACCCCACCCGCGCACTTTGAGTGCCGCCCATCGCATACCCAATGTGTAACCCCATACCGCGAACATTGGCGGCACAAAGTACTCGCTGATGAATCGATCACGGTACCTGAGTAATGCTTCACAAGGCTTTCCAGATCCGCAAACGAAATGTTCGATGCTATGTAGAAGCGCCCGCCTTGTGTTAATTCTATCTTGTAGTGCTTGATGATGTTAACTTGACCAACTTTCTCAGCCAGCAAGGACAAGGAGAATGCGTCTGTAAACAGAATGCTCACTTACATAAGTAACTTACAGAAGTACAATATGTGCAACAGGGTAAACACACAATATAAATCCTCACCCAGCCCTACTGGGCTTACAAGTGACTGTGGCATTGATGGTCCTAGTACTGCCGCATGCATATATCGGCGTAAAAAAGAAGCGAATATATATATATATAATAATAATCTAACGTTTTTAAGGCATTCCAGATTCTCGCGGTTATCTGGATTTATATCTTCCAATCCTTCTATCATAGTTGTATTGTGTTGTCTTTTAGCCTTTCGGAGAGCCTTGTAAACCTATTCATAAGTATGTACCGATAATTAAACCGGTCTATTTACGTTCAAAATATTATATTGTGTTAAATGAGGATGAAATTGATGTGTGAGCTTTGATTTTGACATGTGGAACAGTATCTCTTCACAATATACGGGTAATGAATGATTGATACCTCATTACTTTTTGTCAAGTCTCAATGAATATTAGTGGTTAAAGCGTCCTGAATATACAACCAACTAATGATCATTCAGGGTAAAGTTGATCGTTTTTTATTATTACCTGACCCCGAATTCCGGATAAGGAAAGTTCCCTGTGCGTTCGTTGTTGACTTCAGCATCTGTTCTGCTTCAGTCCTGGTGACGTCCGGGTGGTACCAGCTGTGAGAATAGAGTATAGATCCATACCTAGAGTCGCGATGAGAGCAACAAGACCAAATAACATAAACACATATATCCACCTCCATCTCAAAAAGCAATAGCAACTATTGAACCATTTCATATATTCAAGACAAGATCTAATTAGATTTACCTTGATTGATTTACTGCCATTTTCTAGACCGTTGCGTTATATCGCGCAGTACAGGTAGACCGCAGTCAAAAATGGTTAAGCTCTTAAAATTAAAGACAATTGAGGCACTAAAAGTATGAACAACGAGTGAGTTCGTTGATAAGATAATTGCAAAGCGTGTAAAGTAATAAGTAAATTCAGCAGCGATGAACTGATCATTTAAGTTGCAAGTAAGTATTAAAACCCTTGCAGTTTGTAATAATTAGGCAATGACTAATGGCGGCTTGAAAACCACGAGAGTTGGCGCTCGTAGCGTAAAGCCGATAACAGAAAATGGTACATATCGTGAAGATTTTCGGAAGGCCTACTCGTAAATCATGTCGGTGGTGTCCTCTTTGACGTAGTTTGATGGGATGTAGCCTTCTTTTCCCGTCCCAAGATGCCTCGCGAAGTGCCAGGTGTCGCTGGAATTTGACATGGAGTCAGAGAAACAGTGTAAAGGTTAGGCCTCAATGCTGTTACCATCCGGCATCGGAATGACGTCACAACACTCGGAGAATGGACGATAATTGACTTCACTCTGATTACTGGTTGACTTCACGAACCGCAGCTGACTGTCTTGCCAAGGTTAGGCGTTGAGATCCATACAGCTTGTGGCTGTCAGATTATTCGGCCAATAATATGCACGTACTTGTATAATGAAATATGCAAGTTCTGACTTCAGCGAAATAAAATTACTTCAAAATAAAAACAAGCACTTTTCGAAATTACGGCTTCCTCTAAAACTACTCAAAACAAAGAAACCTATGTGCATTATCATGGCTTTAGATTATTTTATTGTTGTGTTCATCGTGGGGGTAAAGGGCATTATATAATTTTAATCTGAGCCCAATTGTGAGGCCATGGCCAGAGTAACCGGTGACAGTTATGAGCCTTGCAACACGATAGGGGTCCAAAGTAAAAGGGGCGAAAATGAGTATTATTCGTTCATTATTAGTGTGACACTTGGTTTGGACCCTACTGCGTTGATAGGTTCAGAAATTGTGACCGCCCAAATGGATCCAATGCTGATACATACGCAGTGATTACTTCCAACTTGTCTCCTTTCAGGAAAGACAACTCGCCGTCGTCTAAAGCTGAGAAGTTATGCATTGCCACGACGACCTTCTTTGCTGTCAGCCAAAAAAGATCAAGCAAATAAAGCCATATTATATTATCAGCTACGTTTGCCACATAGTTATATAATAGAATATAAAGCACAACAACAACATCTGTAATGCCATTGTCATGCCTAGAATACAATGAAGAAATAAGCCACAAATTAGAAACTTACCCGGGTCTGGTTTCTCGTAGATTTGGCAGTTCACCGTGGAAGATTGCTGCGTGTTCATATTTTCGCTGTTTCACAAAAAAGACATATATCTAAATATTGTAAATATTCGACAACTGAAAGATATATTTCATCATAAAACCTTATAACTTGGAAGATAGTGTAAAGAAACACCTAAGTATGGGTAGGTGTACACAATCTTTTCCGTACTTAAATTTTTTTGTCATATACAGTCACACAACTTTCTGCGGTCGATACTGAAATATTTTTAATGGAATCTTAATGTTACGAGTGCAAAGGTACACATATGATGTGCACAATGCAAGGCATGCTTCCAAAGCTGTTATAATATTATGAAGCATCATATTTCGGACCAAACTGGTGCATCGTGTGTGGGAAAGTGTGGCTTTCGTGTGCATTGCATCATATCATCAATTTCGTTTTTGCATTATAACATATCTACGTCGCATAAATTTAACATTTACACAGTCACACAATGGGGCCAGGATGTTTCTCACAAACACCTTAGCAATCATATTGTAGGTAGAAAATTACTGCATTGGTAGCTTTAGGTAAAAAGTACTTTTCGAACACTTAGGTACCACGATATTTTTAAGTGCTACAACTGACCACCACCAAGTTAATAAGCCTAATAACACTATTTTGAAATCGGACGGCAGTTGTCAGGGTGGGGTGAAGTGGGGTGTCCGGACGAGTGGTGCGGAATTGTCCGTGGGTAACTAGCCAGCTGATTGTTTGGTGGGACGGTGGCAGGGGGGAGGGGTGCGGGGGCAAAAGCGACGGAAGCACTCCATGTTGTCACGTCATGCCCATAACCACGACTGCAGACTCTCCTAGAGGTCCTTTCTCCCGCCAGTTACCTGTGCTGCAGCGACGCCATTCTCTCCTTTAATTGACGGAAGCTAGGTCTATTCTCCGGGTCCGTAGCCCAACATGTCACCATTATGGAATACAGGTCGTCGGGACATTCTGCTGGCTTCACGTGTGGCGTGCCAGATGTCATCATCCTCACCACTTCGAAGTTGGTTAAGCCTGGAGACAGGGAGCAGGAATCATTGCACCTGCTTCATTTATTCAGGGTGGCGCTCCGCAAAGCGGCACCAGCAACGCTGATGTAGGCAAGCGGGGACAAACAACATCATGATTTTGAACAAAAATTAAAACATTGCGGTTTTAGGCACGTTGTGTGCACACGAGGGCTAATTTAGGCCAAGATAAACTTTCGGGACGATCATTGATTTGGGTAAAATACGCCTGAAATTACATCCTATTTTATCGCCATATACAGACACACAGCTTTCGTCGGTCGATTCTAAAATGTTTCGCATGGAAATGATCTCCTAATTAACGTTAAGAGTGCAAAAGTACACATATGATGTGCAAAATGCATAAGTGACGCGCTAAGCCGTTATAATAATGTGAAGCAACATGCTGAGAATAAGCAACCTTAACTAGGTAACAACACAATATGTACTGCGAAGTTTCACTTCAATCTGCACGCAGTAAGTGGGCTTGGTGGGTGGTGACCAGGAATGTGTGAACGGTCAATAAGGGGACTGACCTTTGTACGGCAGTTGTCCATGTGTTGTGATCTCCACCAGGACGATGGCGTACGCCCAGACATCGGACTGGGTGCTGTAGTGCTTGAACTGTATCACTTCCGGTGCACACCAGCGAACCGGAAAAATACCTGACAAAATAATAACTACAATATATGCTATACGTGCTTAATATTATATTAATTATGTGTTGTTGAACATTTATAATACAAATCGACAGTAAGCAGGGGCGGATCCACGGGCCGTCCCTCCCCCATTTTGAGAAACAATGCTGTTTATCAATGCAACATTTAGGCCACATAAGGAGTGCCTCCCCCCCCCCCCCCCCACCCCTCCAATTTGAGAAAGAATGCTGTTTTTCAATGCAACATTTAGGACATCTCAGAAGTGAACCCCTCCCCCCCCCCCCCCTCCTTTTTTGAGAAAGAACGCTTTCTGAGGCGCCGCTTCCACCCCTTCCGGTGTCAAGTTTTAGTGGACGTGCACCCCGGCTGTCAACAAAATTGGTAGACACTTTGGTCGCAATTTCCCCTCTCCCCCCCCCCTTTTCAAATTGCTGGAGCCGCCCCGAGTAAGCCTTTCGCCATATAGTCTGAAAGAGAAGGTGGCACTGGCGTTTCAATAAATACACTGAAATTACAAATATATGAAAACAAGTAACAACACTTAAGAAACATACATTTATAACGACTGATGTGACCACAACACCTGCCCAGTAGACATGATCGTAGACCAGGAATTAGCCTGTACTTGACACATACATTGGGTTAAACTGGCGCGTTATGGCCGTAAAGGGTTGGATTCTGTTAGGTTGTGCCAGCAAGCATACTGCAGGTGATTTATATGACAACTCATATCGGTACTATCCAGCGGAGGCTATGCTATGCTTTATGAGTTCGGCGCTTTACAAACGCTATGAATTTGCTAACTGGAAATACAGATACTGGAAACGGAATTAGTCTGGTTTAAGAGAAGGCCATCATCAAGTCCATGATCACCACAACAAGTATTACATTCTACCATTGTCGGTCTAATGCATAACAGAGTATTGAAAACGTCGGCTACCAGCTTGTGTTTCGTAACGTCGCTAATTGACCCTTTGATCATGAGATATCCAATAGACATGTCTAAAAGCTAACGTCGCTAATTGACCCTTTGATCATGAGATATCCAATAGACATGTCTAAAAGCTAACGTCGCTAATTGACCCTTCGATCATGAGATATCTAATAGACATGTCTAAAAGCTAACGTCGCTAATTGACCCTTCGATCATGAGATATGTAATAGACATGTCTAAAAGCTAACGTCGATAATTGACCCTTCGATCATGAGATATCCAATAGACATGTCTAAAAGCTAACGTCGCTAATTGACCCTTCGATCATGAGATATCTAATAGACATGTCTAAAAGCTAACGTCGCTAATTGACCCTTCGATCATGAGATATCTAATAGACATGTCTAAAAGCTGATTCTCGGTCCAGAATGGGAATATCGCGTAAGTAACGCCACATGAATCAATCCGTAAAGGACCCGCCCAATATGGCGACATATGTCATAATAAAGATAGTGGATAGCGAATTAGTCCGACATGTAGACTGAATAAAAAGTCATTACTTCAGTATGACACCAGGTAGCTAACGTCTGTACCAGCAACATGATTGATAAAGTCGTTGATAGAACATTTGATACTGAGACAGAACTATCCATGTATTTCTCCCAGCATAGACACAAAGGATTACTTCTCTGTCCGGTATGTGTACATGAAACACTGACCCCCGGCGTCCACATATTCATCATCCACAGCGTACACAAGGCCACAGTCGGCTATCTTCACGGTGTTGTTGGCTCCGACCAGGACGTTCTTGGCGGCCAGATCACGATGAGTGACCCCTTTGTCTTCGATGTACGCCATTCCAGAGGCAATCTGAACAGGACAACCGGTCAACAATATTTATAAGTAGTGACATCACTATAGATATTTAATAAGGTTAAACGTTATTTTGGGCATAGTAGAAAAGCAACACTTTTGTCAGATCACCTCTGGGTTATGACGATACTTAAGAAGTATATGTCTGTAACTCGGCGTAAAGACAATAGTATATACTTTCGAGCTTGATAAGATAAACTAAGCAGTCCTTGCTCAAGAGATCAAAAGGGAAAATATCACAATAAAGTGGAATAGTATAAAGAAATTGTCGGCAAAATGCAAGAATCTGAGTTATTATGTTCGCCTCATTTGTGCGACTTTATATGGCAGCTATGTTTGTGTTTAGAGTGTTAATATATAAATATATTTACATCAATTATTTTAGAAATCAATACCATTAATAATTTCAAAAAGAATATACTAATAAAGATATATATATATATATATATCTTTATTAGTATATTCTTTTTGAAATTGTTAATTATTAGCGTATCTAAATGCTGCAATATATTACTAAGCAATAATGCATGACACACATATTGTTGGAATCAGGGGAGACGACACAGTTAAACAACAGCGCGGTATCTCAGCAAAGCCACAAGCGTTGTTGAAGAAATTACAAACACACGCATTTGTGTGTGGTCACCTGTTTTCCGAAATCCAATAGATCCTGGAGTACAAGATCCGTTCCCTGTTCGCTTCTCAGGTAGTCCCTGAGACTGCCATATTCCAGTAATTCCATGACGATGAACAAGGGTTCTGCTTCACAGACTCCGTAGAGACGCACGATGTTTGGGTGTCGCAGAGTCTTCATCACCCGGAGAGCCGACTTCAGCTCGTGGCGAGACCATCGAAGGTTCTTCACCTGTTTGATGGCCACCGTTGTCGTGCCTTTCCAGAACCCTGCCAAGAAAACGGATCGCTTGGTTTGATGCGGACAGCATGGCAATACAATACGGAATATACGCAAGTTAATACAAGATTCTGTTTTCATGTACATCTTACGAGAAACCATGTGTTTAATCTCCTTGGCCATATTGATAAGAAAAGCGTCCAAAATATTTGAAAGAAGGAATTAACCTACTTTTCTATATTAGCATATAAGGCCCACCCAACTGGTTATTAAGTCTCATGTCTCATATTTTAAAACAATGACAATATTTACGCACTGAGATATCTGGCTATTTAGCGCATGGCGTTATAACAGTGGTATGTACGCGCAGACTATCGTTTTACTTAGATAAACGGTAAAAACCCTAAAAACAATAGTACAAGAACTCAGTGGGACACGTGCTGAACCAAACCGATTATTAATGGAAACTAAGGCTATCTCTTTCTTCCGGTAGCTTAACTATTGCATAAGCAGAGTCCATTGGTTTGAACTTGAAATTGAAAAGAAAAGCGTCGTTTCGGCGACAAGGCGTGGCCCAGAAATGCTATCAGAGGCATGGGTAAATGGTGTTACCAATGGTCCTTTCTGTTTTATTATACCTATACCTATACCTTTAATTGCCGTCGGCCCTGGAACCGGATGTAAGAAACTATCTTCCTTAGTTTGTAGCTTTACGAGGAACTATTTTCCCTACAATATGACGCTACTCCTGCATATTTAGGATTTTTTGCCGAATTTAATGATTTGTTGTATGTACCTAAAGTGACGTCATCGTGACGTCACGTGACGTATCGAACAACTGTTTGTACAGAAGTCCTCTCAATTCATATTTTTATGACATATTAAACATCATAGCGATAACTTTGAGCTAAATGTGTCAGAAAGCGAATAAACTGATAAAGGTCATTTAGTGCATTTTCCGCAAAACTCATGACCTCATTTTGCTCGAAAATGAGCACCCACAAAACTGTGCCTCGAAGGGTAGCATCATCTGAAACTTACCCCGAGATCTTTAGCTCTTTTTTCAAAAAATCGTTGTGTGCAGCCGTTAGGACCCAATGGGACTTACAATTTTTGAGTGAAAAAGACATACAAGCAAACTAGCAAACCCACAAACACGATCGACCGACATATGACGAAAATTTAAAACTTTCGTCATAACAATGAGGACATACCTAACCAAACAGAGGCAAAGTTTCCTTTGGCCAGTTTCTCTCCCTTCTGCACGTCGTCTCGGGGTAGGTGCAGTGACGTCCGGTAGCGGCTGGACAGGTCTGGTAGATCTGGATGAATCCTCGGGCACGGCTTCCGCAGCGGTTGACATAATTGTTGGGCATTGTCCACTGAAGAGGCAAATAGCAAGGTGTTTGCATGTAGGTTGCTCTCCTGTATAATAACCGCTCATGCTGAATACACGTACGACGTCCGACTTGATGGCTTAAAGTATTCTCAAATTAGTGAAATTCAGTCTCCAATGAGCCTATTAAAATTAGATCCAAATTCTTTCTTGGTTAAGTGAAAGTCCAGATAGTCGATAGACTACATATTACCTTGGTTGGGGTATGATTGAAGTAATGTTACACTTAATTGTTGGTACAAAGATGTAAAAACCTGTCTTTATTATATGATCTACATTTGTACACGGCACGTGGCAAATTCACGATTTCAATCGGTTCTTTATCATAAAGGAGTAAACAAAAGTCAAATTTAAAAAGAGCGAGGAAATTATATTTATAATTCTTCTTAAGAAAATAAGCCAAAGCAGAATTGATAACAGGTGCAATAAGACAGGTAGCACGCACGTTTGCAGCAAAGAATCAACTCTGGAATGTGGAAAAAAGTGCCTGCTAGTGGAGCCATGGAGTAAGTCCCGTCTTCTTGCTGCTTTATCTCATAATCAAATGACACGCGCTTTCTCCCTCCTTCAGCCATCGTCAGAACCATCAGTTCGTGAAAGCCTGAAACACACCAAATGCAAACGGTTCAACACGAACCTCTCGCGTCTTCGCATAAATATGTGGGCTCTCCCAGAAAATATCCAAAGGATGTTGGGAGGGTGGGTTGATAATTATAGCAGCAAACATGCTGTTACTCGTTCGACGTCAAGGTGACGTCATACACGACGTCATCGCCATTTCTTGCAGCCAACCTTGCATATACCAGCTCTCCAGAACGGCACTAAACAACTTCAGATCATGCGACCGGAAGTGCAGACCAAAACAGGGTTTACCGACGTGGCTCCTCTGTGACCTTGACCTTTGATGTTCATAGATGGATAACAAACACAAAACGATTAATTCTCATTCTCATGTTCATGTTAAAAGACGTTAGGCACTGCATTTTTCATATGGACGACTACCAAAGAATACATATAAATTGTGGAATTTATATTGACCATGATCGTATGACTTATGGCCCGACAGTGGATGCCAGCAACAGCGGAACAAATCACGATGACGTCATGGGTAGATCTGTAGTTTGGGCCAAATAGGGCCTGTAACGGGCAACTTAGGACAAATAAGGCATTGGGTACTGTAAGCGTCATGTAGGGTGCACACTGCAAGAGCTACATTGAGGCTTGGATTAACCGATATGACGGGAATTAGAGGTCAAGACATGGTTTGGGTCCGTGACGTCACGATGAGTTTGGCCAATGTGAGTGTTCTACCTAATTCTCCCCTCACGAGGTAAGATCCAAAGGGAATGTTCATCACTGTCAGTGTCCTACCTTGTTCTCCCCTCACGAGGTAAGATACGATGGGATTGTGCATCTCTCTGTGAGTGTCCTACCTTGTTCTCCTCTCAGGAGGTAAGATCCAATGGGAATGTTCATCAATGTGAGTGTCCTACCCTATTCTCCCCACAGGAGGTAAGATCCAATGGGATTGTTCATCACTGCCAGTGTCCTATCTTGTTCTCCTCTCACGAGGTAAGATCCAATGGTATTGATCATCAATGTGAGGGTTCTACCTTGTTCTCTCCTCACGAGGTAAGATCTAATGTGATTGTTCGTCAATGTGAGCGTTCTACCTTGTTCTTCCCTCACGAGGTAAGATCCAATGGGATTGTTCATAACTGTGAGTGTCCTACCTTGTTCTCCTCTCACGAAGTAAGATCCAATGGGATTGTTCGTCAATGTGAGCGTTCTACCTTGTTCTCCCCTCATGGGGTAAGATCTAAAGGCAATGTTCACCAATGTGAGTGCCCTAACTTGTTCTCCCCTCACGAGGTAAGATCCAATGGGATTGTTCATCTCTCTGTGAGTGTCCTACCTTGTTCTCCGCTCACGAGGTAAGATCCAATCCGTATTGTTCATCATGTTAAGTGTCTTACCTTGTTCTCACCTCACGGGGTAAGATCCGATGGGATTGTTCATCACTGTGAGTGTTCTGCCTTGTTCACCCCTCACGAGGTAACATCCAATAGGATTGTTCATCACTGTGAGTGTCCTACCTTGTTCTCCTCTCACGAGGTAAGATCCAATGGGATTGTTCATCAATGTGAGTTTTCTAACTTATTCTCCCCTCACGAGGTAAGATCCAATGGGAATGTTCATCACTGTGGGTGCCCTAGCTTGTTCGCCCCTCACGAGGTAATATCCAATGAGATTGTTCATCAATGTGAGTGTTCTACCTTGTTCTCCCCTCACGAGGTAAGATCGAATGGAATTGTTCATCAATGTGAGTGTTCTACCTTGTTCTTCTCTCACGAGCCAAGATCCGATGGGATTGTTCATCAATGTGAGGGTCCTACCTTGTTCGCCCCTCACGAGGTAAGATACAATGGTATTGTTCATCACTGTGAGTGTTCTAGCTAGTTCTCCTCTCACGAGGTGAGATCCAATGAGATTGTTCATCAATGTGAGTGTTCTACCTTGTTCTCCCCTCACGAGGTAAGATCGAATGGAATTGTTCATCAATGTGAGTGTTCTACCTTTTTCTCCTCTCACGAGGTAAGATCCAATGGGAATGTTCATCACTGTGGGTGCCCTAGCTTGTTCGCCCCTCACGAGGTAATATCCAATGGGATTGTTCATCAATGTGAGTGTCCTACCTTGTTCTCCCCTCACGAGGTAAGATCCAATGGGATTGTTCATCACTGTGAGTGTCCTAGCTTGTTCTCCTCTTACGAGGTAAGATCCAATGGGAATGTTCATCACTGTGAGTGTTCTAACTTGTTTTCCCCTCTCGAGGTAAGATCCAATAGTATTGTTGATCAATGTGAGTGTTCTACCTTGTTCTCCTCTCACGAGGTAAGATCGAAGGGGAATGAATGTTCATCAATGTGAGTGTTTTACCTTGTTCTCCCGTCACGAGAAAAGATCCAATTTGATTGTTCATCACTGTGAGTGTCCCACCTTGTTATCCTCTAACGAGGTAAGATCCAAGGAGATTGTTCATCAATGTGAGTGTCCTACCCTATTCTCCCCACAGGAGGTAAGATCCAATAGGATTGTTCATCTCTCTGTGAGTGTCCTACCTTGTTCTCCGCTCACGAGGTAAGATCCAATCCGTATTGTTCATCATGTTAAGTGTCCTACCTTGTTCTCCTCTCACGAGGTAAGATCCAATGGGATTGTTCATCAATGTGAGAGTTCTACCTTATTCTCACCTCACGAGGTAAGATCCAAAGGGAATGTTCATCACTGTTTGTGTTCTACCTTGTTCCCCCCTCACGAGGTAAGATCCAATGGGATTGTTCATCACTGTGAGTGTCCTACCTTGTTCTCCTCTCACGAGGTAAAATCCAATGGGATTGTTCATCAATGTGAGTCTTCTACCTTATTCTCCCCTCACGGGGTAAGAACCAAAGAGAATGTTCATCACTGTGAGTGTCCTACCTTGTTCTCTCCTCACGAGGTAAGATACAATGGGATTGTTCATCACTGTGAGTGTTCTAGCTAGTTCTCCTCTCACGAGGTAAGATCCAATGAGATTGTTCATCAATGTGAGTGTTCTACCTTGTTCTCCCCTCACGAGGTAAGATCGAATGGAATTGTTCATCAATGTGAGTGTTCTACCTTGTTCTTCTCTCACGAGCCAAGATCCGATGGGATTGTTCATCAATGTGAGGGTCCTACCTTGTTCGCCCCTCACGAGGTAAGATACAATGGTATTGTTCATCACTGTGAGTGTTCTAGCTAGTTCTCCTCTCACGAGGTGAGATCCAATGAGATTGTTCATCAATGTGAGTGTTCTACCTTGTTCTCCCCTCACGAGGTAAGATCGAATGGAATTGTTCATCAATGTGAGTGTTCTACCTTTTTCTCCTCTCACGAGGTAAGATCCAATGGGAATGTTCATCACTGTCGGTGCCCTAGCTTGTTCGCCCCTCACGAGGTAATATCCAATGGGATTGTTCATCAATGTGAGTGTCCTACCTTGTTCTCCCCTCACGAGGTAAGATCCAATGGGATTGTTCATCACTGTGAGTGTCCTAGCTTGTTCTCCTCTTACGAGGTAAGATCCAATGGGAATGTTCATCACTGTGAGTGTTCTAACTTGTTCTCCCCTCTCGAGGTAAGATCCAATGGTATTGTTGATCAATGTGAGTGTTCTACCTTGTTCTCCTCTCACGAGGTAAGATCGAAGGGGAATGAATGTTCATCAATGTGAGTGTTTTACCTTGTTCTCCCGTCACGAGAAAAGATCCAATTTGATTGTTCATCACTGTGAGTGTCCCACCTTGTTATCCTCTAACGAGGTAAGATCCAAGGAGATTGTTCATCAATGTGAGTGTCCTACCCTATTCTCCCCACAGGAGGTAAGATCCAATAGGATTGTTCATCTCTCTGTGAGTGTCCTACCTTGTTCTCCGCTCACGAGGTAAGATCCAATCCGTATTGTTCATCATGTTAAGTGTCCTACCTTGTTCTCCTCTCACGAGGTAAGATCCAATGGGATTGTTCATCAATGTGAGAGTTCTACCTTATTCTCACCTCACGAGGTAAGATCCAAAGGGAATGTTCATCACTGTTTGTGTTCTACCTTGTTCCCCCCTCACGAGGTAAGATCCAATGGGATTGTTCATCACTGTGAGTGTCCTACCTTGTTCTCCTCTTACGAGGTAAAATCCAATGGGATTGTTCATCAATGTGAGTCTTCTACCTTATTCTCCCCTCACGGGGTAAGAACCAAAGGGAATGTTCATCACTGTGAGTGTCCTACCTTGTTCTCTCCTCACGAGGTAAGATACAATGGGATTGTTCATCACTGTGAGTGTTCTAGCTAGTTCTCCTCTCACGAGGTAAGATCCAATGAGATTGTTCATCAATGTGAGTGTTCTACCTTGTTCTCCCCTCACGAGGTAAGATCGAATGGAATTGTTCATCAATGTGAGTGTTCTACCTTGTTCTTCTCTCACGAGCCAAGATCCGATGGGATTGTTCATCAATGTGAGGGTCCTACCTTGTTCGCCCCTCACGAGGTAAGATACAATGGTATTGTTCATCACTGTGAGTGTTCTAGCTAGTTCTCCTCTCACGAGGTAAGATCCAATGAGATTGTTCATCAATGTGAGTGTTCTACCTTGTTCTCCCCTCACGAGGTAAGATCGAATGGAATTGTTCATCAATGTGAGTGTTCTACCTTTTTCTCCTCTCACGAGCCAAGATCCGATGGGATTGTTCATCAATGTGAGTGTCCTACCTTGTTCTCTCCTCACGAGGTAAGATCCAATAGGAATGTTCATGAATGTGAGTATCCCAACTTGTTCTCCTCTATTAAGGTCAGATCCAATGGGAATGCTCGTCAATGTGAGTGTTCTACCTTAATCTCCCCTCACGAGGTAAGATCCAATGGGATTGTTCGTCAATGTGAGTGTCCTACCTTGTTCGCCCCTCACGAGGTAATATACAATGGGATTGTTCATCACTGTGAGTGTTCTAGCTTGTTCTCCTCTCACGAGGTAAGATCCAATGGGATTGTTCGTCAATGTGAGTGTTCTTCATTGTTCTCCCCTTACGAGGTAAGATGGAATGGGATTGTTCATCAATGTGAGTGTTCTACCTTGTTCTCCCCACATGAGGTAAGATCGAATCGGATTGTTCATCAATGCGAGTGTTCTACCTTTTTCTCCTCTCACGAGGTAAGATGCGATGGGATTGTTCATCAATGTGAGTGTTCTACATTGTTCTCCCCTAACGAGGTAAGATCCAATGGGAATGTTCATCAATGTGAGTGTTCTACCTTATTCTCCCCTCACGAGATAAGATACAAAGGGAATGTTCATCACTGTGAGGGTCCTACCTTGTTCTCTTCTCACGAGGTAAAATCCAATGGGAATGTTCATCAATGTGAGTGTTCTAACTTGTTCTCCCCTCACGAGGTAAGAACCGATGAGATTGTTCATCAATGTGAGTGTTCTACCTTGTTCTCCCCTCACCAGGTAATTTCCAAAGGGATTGTTCATCACTGTGAGTGTCCTACCTTGTTCGTCTCTCACGAGGTAAAATCCAATGGGATTGTCCATCACTGCGAGTGTTCTACCTTGTTCTCCCCTCACGAGGCAAAGTCCAATGGGATTGTGCATCAATGTGAATTTTCTGCCTTATTCTCCCCTCACGAGGTAAGATCCAAAGAGAATGTTCATCACTGTGAGTGTCCTACCTTGTTCTTCCCTCACGAGGTAAGATCCAATGGGATTGTTCATCACTGTGAGTGTCCTACCTTGTTCTCCCCTCACGAGGTAAGATCCAATGGGAATGTTCATCAATGTGAGTGTTCTAACTTGTTCTCCCCTCACGAGGTAAGATCCAATGGTATTGTACATCAATGTGAGTGTTCTACCTTGTTCTCCTCTCACGAGGTAAGATCGAAGGGGAATGAATGTTCATCAATGTGAGTGTTCTACCTTGTTCTCCCCTCACGAGAAAAGATCCAATTTGATTGTTCATCACTGTGAGTGTCCTAGCTTGTTCTCCTCTTACGAGGTAAGATCCAATGGGAATGTTCATCAATGTGAGTGTTCTAACTTGTTCTCCCCTCACGAGGTAAGATCCAATGGTATTGTACATCAATGTGAGTGTTCTACCTTGTTCTCCTCTCACGAGGTAAGATCGAAGGGGAATGAATGTTCATCAATGTGAGTGTTCTACCTTGTTCTCCCCTCACGAGAAAAGATCCAATTTGATTGTTCATCACTGTGAGTGTCCCACCTTGTTATCCTCTAACGAGGTAAGATCCAAGGAGATTGTTCATCAATGTGAGTGTTCTACCTAATTCTCCTCTCACGAGGTAAGATCCGAAGGGAATGTTCATCAATGTGAGTGTCCTACCCTATTCTCCCCAAAGGAGGTAAGATCCAATAGGATTGTTCATCTCTCTGTGAGTGTCCTACCTTGTTCTCCGCTCACGAGGTAAGATCCAATCCGTATTGTTCATCATGTTAAGTGTCCTACTTTGTTCTCCTCTCACGAGGTAAGATCCAATGGGCTTGTTCATCAATGTGAGTGTTCTACCGTTTTCTCCTCTCACGAGGCAAGATGCGATGGGATTGTTCATCAATGTGAGTGTTCTACATTGTTCTCCCCTAACGAGGTAAGATCCAATGGGAATGTTCATCAATGTGAGTGCTCTACTTGTTCTCGCCTCATGTGGTAAGATCCAAAGGGAATGTTCATCAATGTGAGTGTTCTAACTTGTTCTCCCCTCACGAGGTAAGAACCGATGAGATTGTTCATCAATGTGAGTGTTCTACCTTGTTCTCCCCTCACGAGGTAAGATCCAATGGGATTGTTCATCACTGTGAGTGTCCTACCTTGTTCTCCTCTCACGAGGGAAAATCCAAAGGGATTGTTCATCAATGTGAGTGTTATACCTTATTCTCCCCTCACGGGGTAAGATCCAAAGGGAATGTCCATCATTGTGAGCGTCCTACCTTGTTCTCCCCTCACGAGGTAAGATCCAATGGGATTGTTCATCAATGTCAGTGTTCTACCTTATTCTCCCCGCACGAGATAAGATCCAATAGGATTGTTCATCAATGTGAGTGTCCTACCTTGTTCTCCTCTCACGGGGTAAGATCCAATGGGATTGTTCATCAATGTGAGTGTTCTAACTTATTATCCCCTCACGAGGTAAGAACCGATGAGATTGTTCATCAATGTGAGTGTTCTACCTTGTTCTCCCCTCACCAGGTAATTTCCAAAGGGATTGTTCATCACTGTGAGTGTCCTACCTTGTTCTCCCCTCACGAGGCAAGATCCAATGGGATTGTTCATCAATGGGAGTGTTCTACCTTATTCTCCCCTCACGAGGTAAGATCCAAAGAGAATGTTCATCACTGTGATTGTCCTACCTTGTTCTCCTCTCACGAGGTAAAATCCAATGGGATTGTTCATCAATGTGAGCGTCCTGCCGTGTTCTCCCCTCACGAGGTAAGATCCAATGGGATTTTTCATCACTGTGAGTGTCCTACTTTGTTCTCCCCTCACGAGGTATGATCCAATAGGTATTGTTCATCAATGTGAGCGTCCTGCCGTGTTCTCCCCTCACGAGGTAACATCCAATGGGATTGTTCATCACTGTAAGTGTCCTATCTTGTCCTCCTCTCACGAGGTAAGATCCAATGGGATTGTTCGTCAATGTGAGTGTTCTAACTTATTCTCCCCTCACGAGGTTAGATCCAAAGGGAATGTTCATCACTGTGGGTGCTTTAGCTTGTTCGCCCCTCACGAGGTAAGATCCAATGGGATTGTTCATCACTGTGAGTGTCCTACCTTGTTCTCCTCTTACGAGGTAAAATCCAATGGGATTGTTCATCAATGTGAGTCTTCTACCTTATTCTCCCCTCACGGGGTAAGAACCAAAGGGAATGTTCATCACTGTGAGTGTCCTACCTTGTTCTCTCCTCACGAGGTAAGATACAATGGGATTGTTCATCACTGTGAGTGTTCTAGCTAGTTCTCCTCTCACGAGGTAAGATCCAATGAGATTGTTCATCAATGTGAGTGTTCTACCTTGTTCTTCTCTCACGAGCCAAGATCCGATGGGATTGTTCATCAATGTGAGGGTCCTACCTTGTTCGCCCCTCACGAGGTAAGATACAATGGTATTGTTCATCACTGTGAGTGTTCTAGCTAGTTCTCCTCTCACGAGGTGAGATCCAATGAGATTGTTCATCAATGTGAGTGTTCTACCTTGTTCTCCCCTCACGAGGTAAGATCGAATGGAATTGTTCATCAATGTGAGTGTTCTACCTTTTTCTCCTCTCACGAGCCAAGATCCGATGGGATTGTTCATCAATGTGAGTGTCCTACCTTGTTCTCCCCTCACGAGGTAAGATCCAATAGGAATGTTCATGAATGTGAGTATCCCAACTTGTTCTCCTCTATTAAGGTCAGATCCAATGGGAATGCTCGTCAATGTGAGTGTTCTACCTTAATCTCCCCTCACGAGGTAAGATCCAATGGGATTGTTCGTCAATGTGAGTGTCCTACCTTGTTCGCCCCTCACGAGGTAATATACAATGGGATTGTTCATCACTGTGAGTGTTCTAGCTTGTTCTCCTCTCACGAGGTAAGATCCAATGGGATTGTTCGTCAATGTGAGTGTTCTTCATTGTTCTCCCCTTACGAGGTAAGATGGAATGGGATTGTTCATCAATGTGAGTGTTCTACCTTGTTCTCCCCACATGAGGTAAGATCGAATCGGATTGTTCATCAATGCGAGTGTTCTACCTTTTTCTCCTCTCACGAGGTAAGATGCGATGGGATTGTTCATCAATGTGAGTGTTCTACATTGTTCTCCCCTAACGAGGTAAGATCCAATGGGAATGTTCATCAATGTGAGTGTTCTACCTTATTCTCCCCTCACGAGATAAGATACAAAGGGAATGTTCATCACTGTGAGGGTCCTACCTTGTTCTCTTCTCACGAGGTAAAATCCAATGGGAATGTTCATCAATGTGAGTGTTCTAACTTGTTCTCCCCTCACGAGGTAAGAACCGATGAGATTGTTCATCAATGTGAGTGTTCTACCTTGTTCTCCCCTCACCAGGTAATTTCCAAAGGGATTGTTCATCACTGTGAGTGTCCTACCTTGTTCGTCTCTCACGAGGTAAAATCCAATGGGATTGTCCATCACTGCGAGTGTTCTACCTTGTTCTCCCCTCACGAGGCAAAGTCCAATGGGATTGTTCATCAATGTGAATTTTCTGCCTTATTCTCCCCTCACGAGGTAAGATCCAAAGAGAATGTTCATCACTGTGAGTGTCCTACCTTGTTCTTCCCTCACGAGGTAAGATCCAATGGGATTGTTCATCACTGTGAGTGTCCTACCTTGTTCTCCCCTCACGAGGTAAGATCCAATGGGATTGTTCATCACTGTGAGTGTCCTAGCTTGTTCTCCTCTTACGAGGTAAGATCCAATGGGAATGTTCATCAATGTGAGTGTTCTAACTTGTTCTCCCCTCACGAGGTAAGATCCAATGGTATTGTACATCAATGTGAGTGTTCTACCTTGTTCTCCTCTCACGAGGTAAGATCGAAGGGGAATGAATGTTCATCAATGTGAGTGTTCTACCTTGTTCTCCCCTCACGAGAAAAGATCCAATTTGATTGTTCATCACTGTGAGTGTCCCACCTTGTTATCCTCTAACGAGGTAAGATCCAAGGAGATTGTTCATCAATGTGAGTGTTCTACCTAATTCTCCTCTCACGAGGTAAGATCCGAAGGGAATGTTCATCAATGTGAGTGTCCTACCCTATTCTCCCCAAAGGAGGTAAGATCCAATAGGATTGTTCATCTCTCTGTGAGTGTCCTACCTTGTTCTCCGCTCACGAGGTAAGATCCAATCCGTATTGTTCATCATGTTAAGTGTCCTACTTTGTTCTCCTCTCACGAGGTAAGATCCAATGGGCTTGTTCATCAATGTGAGTGTTCTACCGTTTTCTCCTCTCACGAGGCAAGATGCGATGGGATTGTTCATCAATGTGAGTGTTCTACATTGTTCTCCCCTAACGAGGTAAGATCCAATGGGAATGTTCATCAATGTGAGTGCTCTACTTGTTCTCGCCTCATGTGGTAAGATCCAAAGGGAATGTTCATCAATGTGAGTGTTCTAACTTGTTCTCCCCTCACGAGGTAAGAACCGATGAGATTGTTCATCAATGTGAGTGTTCTACCTTGTTCTCCCCTCACGAGGTAAGATCCAATGGGATTGTTCATCACTGTGAGTGTCCTACCTTGTTCTCCTCTCACGAGGGAAAATCCAAAGGGATTGTTCATCAATGTGAGTGTTATACCTTATTCTCCCCTCACGGGGTAAGATCCAAAGGGAATGTCCATCACTGTGAGCGTCCTACCTTGTTCTCTCCTCACGAGGTAAGATCCAATGGGATTGTTCATCAATGTCAGTGTTCTACCTTATTCTCCCCTCACGAGATAAGATCCAATAGGATTGTTCATCAATGTGAGTGTCCTACCTTGTTCTCCTCTCACGGGGTAAGATCCAATGGGATTGTTCATCAATGTGAGTGTTCTAACTTATTATCCCCTCACGAGGTAAGAACCGATGAGATTGTTCATCAATGTGAGTGTTCTACCTTGTTCTCCCCTCACCAGGTAATTTCCAAAGGGATTGTTCATCACTGTGAGTGTCCTACCTTGTTCTCCCCTCACGAGGCAAGATCCAATGGGATTGTTCATCAATGGGAGTGTTCTACCTTATTCTCCCCTCACGAGGTAAGATCCAAAGAGAATGTTCATCACTGTGATTGTCCTACCTTGTTCTCCTCTCACGAGGTAAAATCCAATGGGATTGTTCATCAATGTGAGCGTCCTGCCGTGTTCTCCCCTCACGAGGTAAGATCCAATGGGATTTTTCATCACTGTGAGTGTCCTACTTTGTTCTCCCCTCACGAGGTATGATCCAATAGGTATTGTTCATCAATGTGAGTGTCCTACCTTGTTCTCCCCTCACGACGTAAGATCCAATGGGATTGTTCATCAATGTGAGTGTTCTAACTTATTCTCCCCTCACGAGGTAAGATCCAATGGGAATGTTCATCACTGTGGGTGCCCTAGCTTGTTCGCCCCTCACGAGGTAATATCCAATGGGATTGTTCATCAATGTGAGTGTCCTACCTTGTTCTCCCCTCACGAGGTAAGATCCAATGGGATTGTTCATCAATGTGAGTGTCATACCTTGTTCGCCCCTCACGAGGTAAGATCCAATGGGATTGTTCATCACTGTGAGTGTCCTAGCTTGTTCTCCTCTGACGAGGTAAGATCCAATGGGAATGTTCATCAATGTGAGTGTTCTAACTTGTTCTCCCCTCACGAGGTAAGATCTAATGGGATTGTTCATCAATGTGAGTGTCCTACCTTGTTCTCCCCTCACGAGATAAGATCCAATAGGATTGTTCATCAATGTGAGTGTCCTACCTTGTTCTCCTCTCACGAGGTAAGATCGAAGGGGAATGAATGTTCATCAATGTGAGTGTTCTACCTTGTTATCCCCTCACGAGAAAAGATCCAATTGGATTGTTCATCACTGTGAGTGTTCTACCTTATTCTCCTCTAACGAGGTAAGATCCAGGGGGATTGTTCATCAATGTGAGTGTTCTACCTTGTTATCCTCTAACGAGGTAAGATCCAAGGAGATTGTTCATCAATGTGAGTGTTCTACCTAATTCTCCTCTCACGAGGTAAGATCCGAAGGGAATGTTCATCAATGTGAGTGTCCTACCCTATTCTCCCCACAGGAGGTAAGATCCAATAGGATTGTTCATCTCTCTGTGAGTGTCCTACCTTGTTCTCCGCTCACGAGGTAAGATCCAATCCGTATTGTTCATCATGTTAAGTGTCCTACCTTGTTCTCCCCTCACGAGGTAAGATCGAATGGAATTGTTCATCAATGTGAGTGTCCTACCTTGTTCTCCTCTCACGAGGGCAAATCCAAAGGGATTGTTTATCAATGTGAGTGTTATACCTCATTCTCCCCTCACGGGGTAAGATCCAAAGGGAATGTGGCCCAATTTAGCCTGTATGTGCACAAAAGTGGCCTAAAACACCAACATTCCATTCCAAAGGGAATGTCCATCACTGTGAGCGTCCTACCTTGTTCTCCCCTCACGAGGTAAGATCCAATGGGATTGTTCATCAATGTCAGTGTTCTACCTTATTCTCCCCTCACGAGATAAGATACAAAGGGAATGTTCATCACTGTGAGTGTCCTACCTTGTTCTCTCCTCACGAGGTAAGATACAATGGGATTGTTCATCACTGTGAGTGTTCTAGCTAGTTCTCCTCTCACGAGGTAAGATCCAATGAGATTGTTCATCAATGTGAGTGTTCTACCTTGTTCTCCCCTCACGAGGTAAGATCGAATGGAATTGTTCATCAATGTGAGTGTTCTACCTTGTTCTTCTCTCACGAGCCAAGATCCGATGGGATTGTTCATCAATGTGAGGGTCCTACCTTGTTCGCCCCTCACGAGGTAAGATACAATGGTATTGTTCATCACTGTGAGTGTTCTAGCTAGTTCTCCTCTCACGAGGTGAGATCCAATGAGATTGTTCATCAATGTGAGTGTTCTACCTTGTTCTCCCCTCACGAGGTAAGATCGAATGGAATTGTTCATCAATGTGAGTGTTCTACCTTTTTCTCCTCTCACGAGGTAAGATCCAATGGGAATGTTCATCACTGTCGGTGCCCTAGCTTGTTCGCCCCTCACGAGGTAATATCCAATGGGATTGTTCATCAATGTGAGTGTCCTACCTTGTTCTCCCCTCACGAGGTAAGATCCAATGGGATTGTTCATCACTGTGAGTGTCCTAGCTTGTTCTCCTCTTACGAGGTAAGATCCAATGGGAATGTTCATCACTGTGAGTGTTCTAACTTGTTCTCCCCTCTCGAGGTAAGATCCAATGGTATTGTTGATCAATGTGAGTGTTCTACCTTGTTCTCCTCTCACGAGGTAAGATCGAAGGGGAATGAATGTTCATCAATGTGAGTGTTTTACCTTGTTCTCCCGTCACGAGAAAAGATCCAATTTGATTGTTCATCACTGTGAGTGTCCCACCTTGTTATCCTCTAACGAGGTAAGATCCAAGGAGATTGTTCATCAATGTGAGTGTCCTACCCTATTCTCCCCACAGGAGGTAAGATCCAATAGGATTGTTCATCTCTCTGTGAGTGTCCTACCTTGTTCTCCGCTCACGAGGTAAGATCCAATCCGTATTGTTCATCATGTTAAGTGTCCTACCTTGTTCTCCTCTCACGAGGTAAGATCCAATGGGATTGTTCATCAATGTGAGAGTTCTACCTTATTCTCACCTCACGAGGTAAGATCCAAAGGGAATGTTCATCACTGTTTGTGTTCTACCTTGTTCCCCCCTCACGAGGTAAGATCCAATGGGATTGTTCATCACTGTGAGTGTCCTACCTTGTTCTCCTCTTACGAGGTAAAATCCAATGGGATTGTTCATCAATGTGAGTCTTCTACCTTATTCTCCCCTCACGGGGTAAGAACCAAAGGGAATGTTCATCACTGTGAGTGTCCTACCTTGTTCTCTCCTCACGAGGTAAGATACAATGGGATTGTTCATCACTGTGAGTGTTCTAGCTAGTTCTCCTCTCACGAGGTAAGATCCAATGAGATTGTTCATCAATGTGAGTGTTCTACCTTGTTCTCCCCTCACGAGGTAAGATCGAATGGAATTGTTCATCAATGTGAGTGTTCTACCTTGTTCTTCTCTCACGAGCCAAGATCCGATGGGATTGTTCATCAATGTGAGGGTCCTACCTTGTTCGCCCCTCACGAGGTAAGATACAATGGTATTGTTCATCACTGTGAGTGTTCTAGCTAGTTCTCCTCTCACGAGGTGAGATCCAATGAGATTGTTCATCAATGTGAGTGTTCTACCTTGTTCTCCCCTCACGAGGTAAGATCGAATGGAATTGTTCATCAATGTGAGTGTTCTACCTTTTTCTCCTCTCACGAGCCAAGATCCGATGGGATTGTTCATCAATGTGAGTGTCCTACCTTGTTCTCTCCTCACGAGGTAAGATCCAATAGGAATGTTCATGAATGTGAGTATCCCAACTTGTTCTCCTCTATTAAGGTCAGATCCAATGGGAATGCTCGTCAATGTGAGTGTTCTACCTTAATCTCCCCTCACGAGGTAAGATCCAATGGGATTGTTCGTCAATGTGAGTGTCCTACCTTGTTCGCCCCTCACGAGGTAATATACAATGGGATTGTTCATCACTGTGAGTGTTCTAGCTTGTTCTCCTCTCACGAGGTAAGATCCAATGGGATTGTTCGTCAATGTGAGTGTTCTTCATTGTTCTCCCCTTACGAGGTAAGATGGAATGGGATTGTTCATCAATGTGAGTGTTCTACCTTGTTCTCCCCACATGAGGTAAGATCGAATCGGATTGTTCATCAATGCGAGTGTTCTACCTTTTTCTCCTCTCACGAGGTAAGATGCGATGGGATTGTTCATCAATGTGAGTGTTCTACATTGTTCTCCCCTAACGAGGTAAGATCCAATGGGAATGTTCATCAATGTGAGTGTTCTACCTTATTCTCCCCTCACGAGATAAGATACAAAGGGAATGTTCATCACTGTGAGGGTCCTACCTTGTTCTCTTCTCACGAGGTAAAATCCAATGGGAATGTTCATCAATGTGAGTGTTCTAACTTGTTCTCCCCTCACGAGGTAAGAACCGATGAGATTGTTCATCAATGTGAGTGTTCTACCTTGTTCTCCCCTCACCAGGTAATTTCCAAAGGGATTGTTCATCACTGTGAGTGTCCTACCTTGTTCGTCTCTCACGAGGTAAAATCCAATGGGATTGTCCATCACTGCGAGTGTTCTACCTTGTTCTCCCCTCACGAGGCAAAGTCCAATGGGATTGTGCATCAATGTGAATTTTCTGCCTTATTCTCCCCTCACGAGGTAAGATCCAAAGAGAATGTTCATCACTGTGAGTGTCCTACCTTGTTCTTCCCTCACGAGGTAAGATCCAATGGGATTGTTCATCACTGTGAGTGTCCTACCTTGTTCTCCCCTCACGAGGTAAGATCCAATGGGAATGTTCATCAATGTGAGTGTTCTAACTTGTTCTCCCCTCACGAGGTAAGATCCAATGGTATTGTACATCAATGTGAGTGTTCTACCTTGTTCTCCTCTCACGAGGTAAGATCGAAGGGGAATGAATGTTCATCAATGTGAGTGTTCTACCTTGTTCTCCCCTCACGAGAAAAGATCCAATTTGATTGTTCATCACTGTGAGTGTCCTAGCTTGTTCTCCTCTTACGAGGTAAGATCCAATGGGAATGTTCATCAATGTGAGTGTTCTAACTTGTTCTCCCCTCACGAGGTAAGATCCAATGGTATTGTACATCAATGTGAGTGTTCTACCTTGTTCTCCTCTCACGAGGTAAGATCGAAGGGGAATGAATGTTCATCAATGTGAGTGTTCTACCTTGTTCTCCCCTCACGAGAAAAGATCCAATTTGATTGTTCATCACTGTGAGTGTCCCACCTTGTTATCCTCTAACGAGGTAAGATCCAAGGAGATTGTTCATCAATGTGAGTGTTCTACCTAATTCTCCTCTCACGAGGTAAGATCCGAAGGGAATGTTCATCAATGTGAGTGTCCTACCCTATTCTCCCCAAAGGAGGTAAGATCCAATAGGATTGTTCATCTCTCTGTGAGTGTCCTACCTTGTTCTCCGCTCACGAGGTAAGATCCAATCCGTATTGTTCATCATGTTAAGTGTCCTACTTTGTTCTCCTCTCACGAGGTAAGATCCAATGGGCTTGTTCATCAATGTGAGTGTTCTACCGTTTTCTCCTCTCACGAGGCAAGATGCGATGGGATTGTTCATCAATGTGAGTGTTCTACATTGTTCTCCCCTAACGAGGTAAGATCCAATGGGAATGTTCATCAATGTGAGTGCTCTACTTGTTCTCGCCTCATGTGGTAAGATCCAAAGGGAATGTTCATCAATGTGAGTGTTCTAACTTGTTCTCCCCTCACGAGGTAAGAACCGATGAGATTGTTCATCAATGTGAGTGTTCTACCTTGTTCTCCCCTCACGAGGTAAGATCCAATGGGATTGTTCATCACTGTGAGTGTCCTACCTTGTTCTCCTCTCACGAGGGAAAATCCAAAGGGATTGTTCATCAATGTGAGTGTTATACCTTATTCTCCCCTCACGGGGTAAGATCCAAAGGGAATGTCCATCATTGTGAGCGTCCTACCTTGTTCTCCCCTCACGAGGTAAGATCCAATGGGATTGTTCATCAATGTCAGTGTTCTACCTTATTCTCCCCGCACGAGATAAGATCCAATAGGATTGTTCATCAATGTGAGTGTCCTACCTTGTTCTCCTCTCACGGGGTAAGATCCAATGGGATTGTTCATCAATGTGAGTGTTCTAACTTATTATCCCCTCACGAGGTAAGAACCGATGAGATTGTTCATCAATGTGAGTGTTCTACCTTGTTCTCCCCTCACCAGGTAATTTCCAAAGGGATTGTTCATCACTGTGAGTGTCCTACCTTGTTCTCCCCTCACGAGGCAAGATCCAATGGGATTGTTCATCAATGGGAGTGTTCTACCTTATTCTCCCCTCACGAGGTAAGATCCAAAGAGAATGTTCATCACTGTGATTGTCCTACCTTGTTCTCCTCTCACGAGGTAAAATCCAATGGGATTGTTCATCAATGTGAGCGTCCTGCCGTGTTCTCCCCTCACGAGGTAAGATCCAATGGGATTTTTCATCACTGTGAGTGTCCTACTTTGTTCTCCCCTCACGAGGTATGATCCAATAGGTATTGTTCATCAATGTGAGCGTCCTGCCGTGTTCTCCCCTCACGAGGTAACATCCAATGGGATTGTTCATCACTGTAAGTGTCCTATCTTGTCCTCCTCTCACGAGGTAAGATCCAATGGGATTGTTCGTCAATGTGAGTGTTCTAACTTATTCTCCCCTCACGAGGTTAGATCCAAAGGGAATGTTCATCACTGTGGGTGCTTTAGCTTGTTCGCCCCTCACGAGGTAAGATCCAATGGGATTGTTCATCACTGTGAGTGTCCTACCTTGTTCTCCTCTTACGAGGTAAAATCCAATGGGATTGTTCATCAATGTGAGTCTTCTACCTTATTCTCCCCTCACGGGGTAAGAACCAAAGGGAATGTTCATCACTGTGAGTGTCCTACCTTGTTCTCTCCTCACGAGGTAAGATACAATGGGATTGTTCATCACTGTGAGTGTTCTAGCTAGTTCTCCTCTCACGAGGTAAGATCCAATGAGATTGTTCATCAATGTGAGTGTTCTACCTTGTTCTTCTCTCACGAGCCAAGATCCGATGGGATTGTTCATCAATGTGAGGGTCCTACCTTGTTCGCCCCTCACGAGGTAAGATACAATGGTATTGTTCATCACTGTGAGTGTTCTAGCTAGTTCTCCTCTCACGAGGTGAGATCCAATGAGATTGTTCATCAATGTGAGTGTTCTACCTTGTTCTCCCCTCACGAGGTAAGATCGAATGGAATTGTTCATCAATGTGAGTGTTCTACCTTTTTCTCCTCTCACGAGCCAAGATCCGATGGGATTGTTCATCAATGTGAGTGTCCTACCTTGTTCTCCCCTCACGAGGTAAGATCCAATAGGAATGTTCATGAATGTGAGTATCCCAACTTGTTCTCCTCTATTAAGGTCAGATCCAATGGGAATGCTCGTCAATGTGAGTGTTCTACCTTAATCTCCCCTCACGAGGTAAGATCCAATGGGATTGTTCGTCAATGTGAGTGTCCTACCTTGTTCGCCCCTCACGAGGTAATATACAATGGGATTGTTCATCACTGTGAGTGTTCTAGCTTGTTCTCCTCTCACGAGGTAAGATCCAATGGGATTGTTCGTCAATGTGAGTGTTCTTCATTGTTCTCCCCTTACGAGGTAAGATGGAATGGGATTGTTCATCAATGTGAGTGTTCTACCTTGTTCTCCCCACATGAGGTAAGATCGAATCGGATTGTTCATCAATGCGAGTGTTCTACCTTTTTCTCCTCTCACGAGGTAAGATGCGATGGGATTGTTCATCAATGTGAGTGTTCTACATTGTTCTCCCCTAACGAGGTAAGATCCAATGGGAATGTTCATCAATGTGAGTGTTCTACCTTATTCTCCCCTCACGAGATAAGATACAAAGGGAATGTTCATCACTGTGAGGGTCCTACCTTGTTCTCTTCTCACGAGGTAAAATCCAATGGGAATGTTCATCAATGTGAGTGTTCTAACTTGTTCTCCCCTCACGAGGTAAGAACCGATGAGATTGTTCATCAATGTGAGTGTTCTACCTTGTTCTCCCCTCACCAGGTAATTTCCAAAGGGATTGTTCATCACTGTGAGTGTCCTACCTTGTTCGTCTCTCACGAGGTAAAATCCAATGGGATTGTCCATCACTGCGAGTGTTCTACCTTGTTCTCCCCTCACGAGGCAAAGTCCAATGGGATTGTTCATCAATGTGAATTTTCTGCCTTATTCTCCCCTCACGAGGTAAGATCCAAAGAGAATGTTCATCACTGTGAGTGTCCTACCTTGTTCTTCCCTCACGAGGTAAGATCCAATGGGATTGTTCATCACTGTGAGTGTCCTACCTTGTTCTCCCCTCACGAGGTAAGATCCAATGGGATTGTTCATCACTGTGAGTGTCCTAGCTTGTTCTCCTCTTACGAGGTAAGATCCAATGGGAATGTTCATCAATGTGAGTGTTCTAACTTGTTCTCCCCTCACGAGGTAAGATCCAATGGTATTGTACATCAATGTGAGTGTTCTACCTTGTTCTCCTCTCACGAGGTAAGATCGAAGGGGAATGAATGTTCATCAATGTGAGTGTTCTACCTTGTTCTCCCCTCACGAGAAAAGATCCAATTTGATTGTTCATCACTGTGAGTGTCCCACCTTGTTATCCTCTAACGAGGTAAGATCCAAGGAGATTGTTCATCAATGTGAGTGTTCTACCTAATTCTCCTCTCACGAGGTAAGATCCGAAGGGAATGTTCATCAATGTGAGTGTCCTACCCTATTCTCCCCAAAGGAGGTAAGATCCAATAGGATTGTTCATCTCTCTGTGAGTGTCCTACCTTGTTCTCCGCTCACGAGGTAAGATCCAATCCGTATTGTTCATCATGTTAAGTGTCCTACTTTGTTCTCCTCTCACGAGGTAAGATCCAATGGGCTTGTTCATCAATGTGAGTGTTCTACCGTTTTCTCCTCTCACGAGGCAAGATGCGATGGGATTGTTCATCAATGTGAGTGTTCTACATTGTTCTCCCCTAACGAGGTAAGATCCAATGGGAATGTTCATCAATGTGAGTGCTCTACTTGTTCTCGCCTCATGTGGTAAGATCCAAAGGGAATGTTCATCAATGTGAGTGTTCTAACTTGTTCTCCCCTCACGAGGTAAGAACCGATGAGATTGTTCATCAATGTGAGTGTTCTACCTTGTTCTCCCCTCACGAGGTAAGATCCAATGGGATTGTTCATCACTGTGAGTGTCCTACCTTGTTCTCCTCTCACGAGGGAAAATCCAAAGGGATTGTTCATCAATGTGAGTGTTATACCTTATTCTCCCCTCACGGGGTAAGATCCAAAGGGAATGTCCATCACTGTGAGCGTCCTACCTTGTTCTCTCCTCACGAGGTAAGATCCAATGGGATTGTTCATCAATGTCAGTGTTCTACCTTATTCTCCCCTCACGAGATAAGATCCAATAGGATTGTTCATCAATGTGAGTGTCCTACCTTGTTCTCCTCTCACGGGGTAAGATCCAATGGGATTGTTCATCAATGTGAGTGTTCTAACTTATTATCCCCTCACGAGGTAAGAACCGATGAGATTGTTCATCAATGTGAGTGTTCTACCTTGTTCTCCCCTCACCAGGTAATTTCCAAAGGGATTGTTCATCACTGTGAGTGTCCTACCTTGTTCTCCCCTCACGAGGCAAGATCCAATGGGATTGTTCATCAATGGGAGTGTTCTACCTTATTCTCCCCTCACGAGGTAAGATCCAAAGAGAATGTTCATCACTGTGATTGTCCTACCTTGTTCTCCTCTCACGAGGTAAAATCCAATGGGATTGTTCATCAATGTGAGCGTCCTGCCGTGTTCTCCCCTCACGAGGTAAGATCCAATGGGATTTTTCATCACTGTGAGTGTCCTACTTTGTTCTCCCCTCACGAGGTATGATCCAATAGGTATTGTTCATCAATGTGAGTGTCCTACCTTGTTCTCCCCTCACGACGTAAGATCCAATGGGATTGTTCATCAATGTGAGTGTTCTAACTTATTCTCCCCTCACGAGGTAAGATCCAATGGGAATGTTCATCACTGTGGGTGCCCTAGCTTGTTCGCCCCTCACGAGGTAATATCCAATGGGATTGTTCATCAATGTGAGTGTCCTACCTTGTTCTCCCCTCACGAGGTAAGATCCAATGGGATTGTTCATCAATGTGAGTGTCATACCTTGTTCGCCCCTCACGAGGTAAGATCCAATGGGATTGTTCATCACTGTGAGTGTCCTAGCTTGTTCTCCTCTGACGAGGTAAGATCCAATGGGAATGTTCATCAATGTGAGTGTTCTAACTTGTTCTCCCCTCACGAGGTAAGATCTAATGGGATTGTTCATCAATGTGAGTGTCCTACCTTGTTCTCCCCTCACGAGATAAGATCCAATAGGATTGTTCATCAATGTGAGTGTCCTACCTTGTTCTCCTCTCACGAGGTAAGATCGAAGGGGAATGAATGTTCATCAATGTGAGTGTTCTACCTTGTTATCCCCTCACGAGAAAAGATCCAATTGGATTGTTCATCACTGTGAGTGTTCTACCTTATTCTCCTCTAACGAGGTAAGATCCAGGGGGATTGTTCATCAATGTGAGTGTTCTACCTTATTCTCCTCTCACGAGGTAAGATCCGAAGGGAATGTTCATCAATGTGAGTGTCCTACCCTATTCTCCCCACAGGAGGTAAGATCCAATAGGATTGTTCATCTCTCTGTGAGTGTCCTACCTTGTTCTCCGCTCACGAGGTAAGATCCAATCCGTATTGTTCATCATGTTAAGTGTCCTACCTTGTTCTCCCCTCACGAGGTAAGATCGAATGGAATTGTTCATCAATGTGAGTGTCCTACCTTGTTCTCCTCTCACGAGGGCAAATCCAAAGGGATTGTTTATCAATGTGAGTGTTATACCTCATTCTCCCCTCACGGGGTAAGATCCAAAGGGAATGTGGCCCAATTTAGCCTGTATGTGCACAAAAGTGGCCTAAAACACCAACATTCCATTCCAAAGGGAATGTCCATCACTGTGAGCGTCCTACCTTGTTCTCCCCTCACGAGGTAAGATCCAATGGGATTGTTCATCAATGTCAGTGTTCTACCTTATTCTCCCCTCACGAGATAAGATACAAAGGGAATGTTCATCACTGTGAGGGTCCTACCTTGTTCTCTTCTCACGTGGTAAAATCCAATGGGATTGTTGATCAATGTGAGTGTTCTACCTTATTCTCCCCTCACGGGGTAAGATCCGATGGGATTGTTCACCACTGTGAGTGTCCTGCCGTGTTCTCCCCTCAAGAGGTAAGATCCAATGGGATTGTTCATCACTGTGAGTGTCCTACCTTGTTCGACTCTCACGAGGTAAGATCCAATGGGATTGTTCATCAATGTGAGTGTTCTATCTTGTTCTCCCCTCACGCGTTAAGATCCGATGGGATTGTTCATCAATGTGAGTTTCCTACCTTTTACTCCCCTCACGCGGTAAGATCCAAAGGGATTGTTCATTAATGTGAGTGTTCTAACTTGTTCTCTCCTCACGAGGTAAAATCCAATGGGATTGTTCATCAATGTGAGCGTCCTGCCGTGTTCTCCCCTCACGAGGTAAGATCCAATGGGATTTTTCATCACTGTGAGTGTCCTACTTTGTTCTCCCCTCACGAGGTATGATCCAATAGGTATTGTTCATCAATGTGAGTGTCCTACCTTGTTCTCCCCTCACGAGGTAAGATCCAATGGGATTGTTCATCAATGTGAGTGTTCTAACTTATTCTCCCCTCACGAGGTAAGATCCAATGGGAATGTTCATCACTGTGGGTGCCCTAGCTTGTTCGCCCCTCACGAGGTAATATCCAATGGGATTGTTCATCAATGTGAGTGTCCTACCTTGTTCTCCCCTCACGAGGTAAGATCCAATGGGATTGTTCATCAATGTGAGTGTCATACCTTGTTCGCCCCTCACGAGGTAAGATCCAATGGGATTGTTCATCACTGTGAGTGTCCTAGCTTGTTCTCCTCTGACGAGGTAAGATCCAATGGGAATGTTCATCAATGTGAGTGTTCTAACTTGTTCTCCCCTCACGAGGTAAGATCTAATGGGATTGTTCATCAATGTGAGTGTCCTACCTTGTTCTCCCCTCACGAGATAAGATCCAATAGGATTGTTCATCAATGTGAGTGTCCTACCTTGTTCTCCTCTCACGAGGTAAGATCGAAGGGGAATGAATGTTCATCAATGTGAGTGTTCTACCTTGTTATCCCCTCACGAGAAAAGATCCAATTGGATTGTTCATCACTGTGAGTGTTCTACCTTATTCTCCTCTAACGAGGTAAGATCCAGGGGGATTGTTCATCAATGTGAGTGTTCTACCTTATTCTCCTCTCACGAGGTAAGATCCGAAGGGAATGTTCATCAATGTGAGTGTCCTACCCTATTCTCCCCACAGGAGGTAAGATCCAATAGGATTGTTCATCTCTCTGTGAGTGTCCTACCTTGTTCTCCGCTCACGAGGTAAGATCCAATCCGTATTGTTCATCATGTTAAGTGTCCTACCTTGTTCTCCCCTCACGAGGTAAGATCGAATGGAATTGTTCATCAATGTGAGTGTCCTACCTTGTTCTCCTCTCACGAGGGCAAATCCAAAGGGATTGTTTATCAATGTGAGTGTTATACCTCATTCTCCCCTCACGGGGTAAGATCCAAAGGGAATGTGGCCCAATTTAGCCTGTATGTGCACAAAAGTGGCCTAAAACACCAACATTCCATTCCAAAGGGAATGTCCATCACTGTGAGCGTCCTACCTTGTTCTCCCCTCACGAGGTAAGATCCAATGGGATTGTTCATCAATGTCAGTGTTCTACCTTATTCTCCCCTCACGAGATAAGATACAAAGGGAATGTTCATCACTGTGAGGGTCCTACCTTGTTCTCTTCTCACGTGGTAAAATCCAATGGGATTGTTGATCAATGTGAGTGTTCTACCTTATTCTCCCCTCACGGGGTAAGATCCGATGGGATTGTTCACCACTGTGAGTGTCCTGCCGTGTTCTCCCCTCAAGAGGTAAGATCCAATGGGATTGTTCATCACTGTGAGTGTCCTACCTTGTTCGACTCTCACGAGGTAAGATCCAATGGGATTGTTCATCAATGTGAGTGTTCTATCTTGTTCTCCCCTCACGCGTTAAGATCCGATGGGATTGTTCATCAATGTGAGTTTCCAACCTTTTACTCCCCTCACGCGGTAAGATCCAAAGGGATTGTTCATTAATGTGAGTGTTCTAACTTGTTCTCTCCTCGCGAGGTAAGATCCAATGGGAATGTTCATCAATGTGAGTGTTCTACCTTGTTCTCCCCTCACGCGTTAAGATCCGATGGGATTGTTCATCAATGTGAGGGTCTTACCTTGTTCTCCTCTCACGAGGTAAGATCCAATGGAAATGTTCATCAATGTCAGTGTTCTACCTGATTCTCCCCTCACGAGATAAGATACAAAGGGAGTGTTCATCACTGTGAGGGTCCTACCTTGTTCTCTTCTCACGAGGTAAAATCCAATGGGATTGTTCATCAATGTGAGTGTTCTACCTTATTCTCCCCTCACGGGGTAAGATCCGATGGGATTGTTCATCACAGTGAGTGTCCTGCCGTGTTCTCCCCTCACGAGGTAAGATCCAATGGGATTGTTCATCACTGTGAGTGTCCTACCTTGTTCTCCTCTCACGAGGTAAGATCCAATGGGACTGTTCATCAATGTGAGTGTTCTAACTTATTATCCCCTCACGAGGTAGGATCCAAAGGGATTGTTCATCACTGTGAGTTTCCTACCTTTTACTCGCCTCACGCGGTAAGATCCAAAGGGATTGTTCATTAATGTGAGTGTTCTACCTTGTTCTCTCCTCGCGAGGTAAGATCCAATGGGAATGTTCATCAATGTGAGTGTTCTACCTTGTTCTCCCCTCACGAGGTAAGATCCGATGGGATTGTTCATCAGTGTGAGGGTCTTTCCTTGTTCTCCTCTCACGAGGTAAGATCCAATGGAAATGTTCATCAATGTGAGTGTCCTACCTTGTTATCCTCTAACGAGGTAAGATCCAAGGGGATTGTTCATCAATGTTAGTGTTCTACCTTGTTCTCCCCTCACGAGGTAAGATCCAATTTGATTGTTCCTCACTGTGAGTGTCCTACCTTGTTATCCTCTAACGAGGTAAGATCCAAGGGGATTGTTCATCAATGTTAGTGTTCTACTTTATTCTCTCCGCACGAGGTAAGATCCGAAGGAATGTTCATCACTGTGAGTGTCCTACATTGTTCTCCCCTCAGGAGGTAAGATCCAATGGGAATGTTCATCAATGTGAGTGTTCTAACTTGTTCTCCCCTCACGAGGTAAGAACCGATGAGATTGTTCATCAATGTGAGTGTTCTACTTTGTTCTCCCCTTACCAGGTAAGATCCAAAGGGATTGTTCATCACTGTGAGTGTCCTATCTTGTCCTCCTCTCACGAGGTAAGATCCAATGGGATTGTTCATCAATGTGAGCGTCCTACCTTGTTCTCCTCTCACGAGGTAACATCCAATGGGATTGTTCATCACTGTAAGTGTCCTATCTTGTCCTCCTCTCACGAGGTAAGATCCAATGGGATTGTTCGTCAATGTGAGTGTTCTAACTTATTCTCCCCTCACGAGGTTAGATCCAAAGGGAATGTTCATCACTGTGGGTGCTTTAGCTTGTTCGCCCCTCACGAGGTAATATCCAATGGGATTGTTCATCAATGTGAGTGTCCTACCTTGTTCTCCCCTCACGAGGTAAGATCCAATGGGATTGTTCATCAATGTGAGTGTTCTACCTTATTCTCCGCTCACGGGGTAAGATCCAATGGGAATGTTCATCACTGTGAGTGTCCTGCCGTGTTCTCCCCTCACGAGGTAATATCCAATGGGATTTTTCATCACTGTGAATGTCCTACCTTGTTCTCCCCTCACGAGGAAAGATCCAATAGGGATTGTTCATCAATGTGAGTGCTCTACTTGTTCTCGCCTCATGTGGTAAGATCCAAAGGGAATGTTCATCAATGTGAGTGTTCTAACTTGTTCTCCCCTCACGAGGTAAGAACCGATGAGATTGTTCATCAATGTGAGTGTTCTACCTTGTTCTCCCCTCACGAGGTAAGATCCAATGGGATTGTTCATCACTGTGAGTGTCCTACCTTGTTCTCCTCTCACGAGGAAAAATCCAAAGGGATTGTTCGTCAATGTGAGTGTTATACCTTATTCTCCCCTCACGGGGTAAGATCCAAAGGGAATGTCCATCACTGTGAGCGTCCTACCTTGTTCTCCCCTCACGAGGTAAGATCCAATGGGATTGTTCATCAATGTCAGTGTTCTACCTTATTCTCCCCTCACGAGATAAGATACAAAAAGAATGTTCATCACTGTGAGGGTCCTACCTTGTTCTCTTCTCACGAGGTAAAATCCAATGGGATTGTTCATCAATGTGAGTGTTCTACCTAATTCTCCCCTCACGAGGTAAGATCCAATGGGATTGTTCATCACTGTGAGTGTCCTACCTTGTTCTCCTCTCACGGGGTAAGATCCAATGGGATTGTTCATCAATGTGAGTGTTCTAACTTATAATCCCCTCACGAGGTAAGAACCGATGAGATTGTTCATCAATGTGAGTGTTCTACCTTGTTCTCCCCTCACCAGGTAATTTCCAAAGGGATTGTTCATCACTGTGAGTGTCCTACCTTGTTCTCCCCTCACGAGGCAAGATCCAATGGGATTGTTCATCAATGGGAGTGTTCTACCTTATTCTCCCCTCACGAGGTAAGATCCAAAGGGATTGTTTAATAATGTGAGTGTCCTATCTCGTTCTCCCTTCACGAGGTAAGATCCAATGGTATTGTTCAACGATGTGAGTGTTCTATCTTGTTCGCCTCTCAAGAGGCAAGATGCGATGGGATTGTTCATCAATGTGAGTGTTCTACCTTGTTCTCTGATCGCGAGGTAAGATCCAATGGGAATGTTCATCACTGTGAGTGTCCTACCTTGTTCTCCCCTCAGGAGGTAAGATCCAATGGGAATGTTCATCAATGTGAGTGTTCTAACTTGTTCTCCCCTCACGAGGTAAGAACCGATGAGATTGTTCATCAATGTGAGTGTTCTACCTTGTTCTCCCCTCACCAGGTAAGATCCAAAGGGATTGTTCATCACTGTGAGTGTCCTACCTTGTTCTCCTCTCACGAGGTAAAATCCAATGGGATTGTTCATCAATGTGAGTGTTATTCCTTATTCTCCCCTCACGGGGTAAGATCCAATGGGAATGTTCATCACTGTGATTGTCCTACCTTGTTATCCTCTCACGAGGTAAAATCCAATGGGATTGTTCATCAATGTGAGCGTCCTGCCGTGTTCTCCCCTCACGAGGTAACATCCAATGGGATTGTTCATCAATGTGAGTGTTCTACCTTATTCTCCCCTCACGAGGTAAGATACAAAGAGAATGTTCATCACTGTGAGTGTCCTACCTTGTTCTCCTCTCACGAGGTAAAATCCAATGGGATTGTTCATCAATGTGAGCGTCCTGCCGTGTTCTCCCCTCACGAGGTAACATCCAATGGGATTGTTCATCACTGTAAGTGTCCTATCTTGTCCTCCTCTCACGAGGTAAGATCCAATGGGATTGTTCGTCAATGTGAGTGTTCTAACTTATTCTCCCCTCACGAGGTTAGATCCAAAGGGAATGTTCATCACTGTGGGTGCTTTAGCTTGTTCGCCCCTCACGAGGTAATATCCAATGGGATTGTTCATCAATGTGAGTGTCCTACCTTGTTCTCCCCTCACGAGGTAAGATCCAATGGGATTGTTCATCAATGTGAGTGTTCTACCTTATTCTCCGCTCACGGGGTAAGATCCAATGGGAATGTTCATCACTGTGAGTGTCCTGCCGTGTTCTCCCCTCACGAGGTAATATCCAATGGGATTTTTCATCACTGTGAATGTCCTACCTTGTTCTCCCCTCACGAGGAAAGATCCAATAGGGATTGTTCATCAATGTGAGTGTCCTATCTTGTTCTCCCCTCACGGGGTAGGATCCAATGCGATTGTTCATCACTGTGAGTGTCCTAACTTGTTCTCCTCTCACGAGGGAAAATCCAAAGGGATTGTTCATCAATGTGAGTGTTATACCTTATTCTCCCCTCACGAGGTGAGATCCAAAGGGATTGTTTATTAATGTGAGTGTCCTATCTCGTTCTCCCTTCACGAGGTAAGATCCAATGGTATTGTTCATCGATGTGAGTGTTCTATCTTGTTCGCCTCTCAAGAGGCAAGATGCGATGGGATTGTTCATCAATGTGAGTGTTCTACCTTGTTCTCTGATCGCGAGGTAAGATCCAATGGGAATGTTCATGAATGTTAGCGTTCTACTTTGTTGTCCCCTCACGATGTAAGATCCAATGGGATTGTTCATCAATGTGAGTGTCCTACCTTGTTCTCCTTGCACGAGGTAAGATCCAATGGGAATGTTCATCAATGCGAGTGTCTTACCTTGTTCTCCTCTAACGAGGTAAGATAGAAGGGGATTGTTCATCAATGTGAGTGTTCCACCTTATTCTCTCCTCAGGATGTAAGATCCAAAGGGAATGTGCGTCACTGTGAGTGTCCTACCTTGTTCTCCCCTCACCATGTAATTTCCAAAGGGATTGTTCATCACTGTGAGTGTCCTACCTTGTTCTCCTCTAACGAGGTAAGATAGAAGGGGATTGTTCATCAATGTGAGTGTTCCACCTTATTCTCTCCTCAGGATGTAAGATCCAAAGGGAATGTGCGTCACTGTGAGTGTCCTACCTTGTTCTCCCCTCACGAGGTAGGATCCAATGGGATTGTTCATCACTGTGAGTGCCCTGGCTTGTTCTCCTCTTACGAGGTAAGATCCAATGGAAATGTTCATCAATGTGAGTGTTCTAACTTGTTCTCCCCTCACGAGGTAAGATCCAATGGTATTGTTCATCAATGTGAGTGCTCTACCTTGTTCTCCTCTCTCGAGGTAAGATCCAATGGGATTGTTCATCACTGTGAGTGTCCTAGCTTGTTCTCCTCTTACGAGGTAAGATCCAATGGGAATGTTCATCAATGTGAGGGTTCTAACTTGTTCTCCCCTCAAGAGGTAAGATCCAATGGTATTGTTCATCGATGTGAGAGTTCTACCTTGTTCTCCTCTCACGAGGCAAGATCCGATGGGATTGTTCTTCAATGTGAGTGTTCTACCTTGTTCTCCCCTCACGAGATAAGATCCAATGGGATTGTTCACCAATGTGAGTGTCCTACCTTGTTCTCCTCTCACGAGGTAAGATCGAAGGGGAATGAATGTTCATCAATGTGAGTGTTCTACCTTGTTCTCCCCTCACGAGAAAAGATCCAATTTGATTGTTCATCACTGTGAGTGTCCCACCTTGTTATCCTGTAACGAGGTAAGATCCAAGGGGATTGTTCATCAATGTGAGTGTTCTACCTTATTCTCCTCTCACGAGGTAAGATCCGAAGGGAATGTTCATTACTGTGATTGTCCTACCTTATTCTCCCCTCACGCGGTAAGATCCAATGGGATTGTTCATCACTGTGAGTGTCCTACCTTGTTCTCCTATCACAAGGTAAGATCCAATGGGATTGTTCATCAATGTGAGTGTTCTACCTCAATCTCCCCCCACGAGGTAAGATCAAAAGGGAATGTTCATCACTGTGAGTGTCCTACCTTGTTCTCCCATCACGAGGTAAGATCCAATGGGATTGTTCATCAATGTGAGTTTCCTATCTTGTTCTCCTCTCACGAGGTGAGATCCAATGGGCTTGTTCATCAATGTGAGTGTTCTACCTTGTTCTCCCCTCACGAGGTGAGATCCAATGGGACTGTTCATCACTGTGAGTGCCCTACCTTGTTATCCTCGAACGAGGTAAGATCCAAGGGGATTGTTCATCAATGTGAGTGTTCTACCTTGTTCTCCCCTCACGAGGTGAGATCCAATGGGCTTGTTCATCACTGTGAGTGCCCTACCTTGTTATCCTCTAACGAGGTAAGATCCAAGGGGATTGTTCATCAATGTGAGTGTTCTACCTTGTTCTCCCCTCACGAGGTGAGATCCAATGGGCTTGTTCATCACTGTGAGTGCCCTACCTTGTTATCCTCTAACGAGGTAAGATCCAAGGGGATTGTTCATCAATGTGAGTGTTCTACCTTGTTCTCCCCTCACGAGGTGAGATCCAATGGGCTTGTTCATCACTGTGAGTGCCCTACCTTGTTATCCTCTAACGAGGTAAGATCCAAGGGGATTGTTCATCAATGTGAGTGTTCTACCTTATTCTCTCCTCAGGATGTAAGATCCAAAGGGAATGTTCGTCACTGTGAGTGTCCTACCTTGTTCTCCCCTCACGAGGTAGATCCAATGGGATTGTTCATCACTGTGATTGTCCTACCTTGTTCTCCTCCCACGAAGTAAGATCCAATGGGATTTTTCATCGATGTGAGTGTCCTACCTTGTTCTCCCCTCACGAGGTAAGATCCAATAGGATTGTTCATCAATGTGAGTGTCCTACCTTGTTCTCCCCTCACGAGGTATGATCCAATGGGATTGGTTGGTGACGTCAGCAACGTCCTGGCCTCCACTGGGCTGATGTTACCATGGTACCACCTGAAGCGCCGATTGCTTATCTATAGTTCTGTCACAGATGATGGACAGTGAACTAGTCCGATTAGAAATAGACATGATTGGAAATAACGAGCCATGAACCAAAGTTGCCCGTAAGATTTCGTTAAGCATACCATCTGGTCATAAGACATAACAACTGTCATATGAAATATCCATTTGTTCAGCCTAGCAAAAATAATTGCACTAGTTTTCTTTCCAGTATATATACTTTCACTTTGGTAACTACAACCTTTTAGAAAAACATTCATATCATTGCAATACATCATTACACAATTTAACAGCATGGGCCAGATGGCAAGGCTGTCTCCAGATGTATCATATTACTGGTTCGCATGATTAAGCTGGGTTAACCAGTTAAAAGCCTGCCAAAGAAACTGTGGCTCGTATTGTTCTCTTTAATGGGAGCGTTTACGTGGTGTTGGTTATAATTCTAACCGTGCTTCTTGTCACAACAACGTGAACGCATTTCGGTCCTTTTGACCAATACATTTAAGCCAGCTGGTACAGTCCGGCTAAATGAGAATCTTAGGCTTTCATTGCAGCAAATAATACAGAGCATCAGCTGTTGTGGAACATAACTTACTCGTGGACCAGCAGACTGCGCGGCTCCGCTATGCGGTTCATGGGGACGAAGCCAGTTTGCTTACTGCTGATGTTTTGCACGTGAGACCATGGCTCTCCGTCCGACCTGTGACAACATTAACGGCTCATGGGAAGATGTGCATGATATACCACAATTAAATAAAGTCATTGATCGTCTGGCATAATTACGGTTCTTTGTTGGCTTATAAATATACCCTTTCCAGGCACGGATCGGGGCCGGCTCGCTAGTTCAGTGGGTTAGAGCGCCTGCCTTGAGTGCTCTGGCCACCTGAAACCCTAACGGCACGTGGGTCGCTGGTTCGCGCCCCGCTGTGGCCATGTCTGTGTGATTCAAGGATACAAATTACATGCTCTTCTTCGTAAAGAGTAGGGGGTTACGCCCGGAGACATGGCTTCACTCTCCCTTCCTTCTCCCATTAACCCGATATGACCACATTTGTTTAAAGGGTCCTGAATATACAACCATCCAGGGGCGGATAGCAAATAGAAAAATGGCTAGGAAAGCGGGAGGGGGACCCAAAGACATATGGAATCTATTAGATAAAAAGGGGGCGGGGGAGACGGTCCGCACTGAAATGGCACCAATACATTTTGCCTGGAAAAGAAAGCACTCTCTCCCCAAACAGGAATAGTGGAGTGTATGTATTTGTATAAACATGCCTTAATATATCAGCTTTATTGATACTTACTGCTGTGTGAGTACCTTGACTCTATCACCTTTCTTTAGACTTAAGTCTTGCGTCACCGTCGCGCAGAAGTCGAATATTGCCACACCTTCCCAAGCATTGGGATCTGCAACACTCGAAGCAGGTGTATAATACATTAGCCGAGTGTCAGTCCGACTGTTATTATTGTGTATTTGGTTAACTGTTGGCGCGGATCCATCGGGGTTTGGGGTTAACACCTCCCCACTCACCCATCCGGGTTTTTCTCTGAGAAAAGTGTTTTTTTGTTTAACGGCAACGGTATTTTGTGCTGGACCCCCAATCATTTCCTGTGAACCGTAGACCAGGTTTGGCAAAAAGAGCGTTTCATGCGGTGGTCAGAGGCTGACATGTCGGTATGATTAGAAAGTTGGCGGGTTGGCACCACTCACCTTTTAACATATCACTGGTCACAGACAGGACATCTTCATCGTCGTTCACTTCCACATAGTGATCACTGTCATCAACACGACCGTAATCTAGAGAAAAACAAAATGTGCTGAGTGAAATATTAACCTGACAAACGACACATAAAGCTCGCAAATTATTGATAAAATTCAAAGGGTACTATGTAAGCTATTTTATTGTTGGCGGTCGGTGTGGCCAACTTGTTGGTGGTGATCGGTTGTTTCGGTTATTAGATCAAAATATATTGCCCAATCACAGCTCTGAGCTCTTCCATATATACATCCAATCGGAGCCGCCGTTCCTTCTCTCTGCTGTGGACTTTGGTGACGCTGGACGTGCGACAACAACTTGGTTTAGCCGGCTTTTATTTGACGAAAATTTTCAATTTTCGTCATATGTCAGTTGGTCGTGTTTGTATATTTGCATGTCTGTTTCACTAAAAAACGGGAAGTCTTCTAGTGACCTAACGGCTGCATACATCGGTTCGCAGTCCTTAGTATCTAATAGCTAGGCTATAGGGCTACACCATACTCGTCACCCACGTTTAAAGGTCAAAGGTCAAGGTCACAGCAATTTTTTTGAAAAAATAATTTAAAACGCTTATATCTCCGTTAATATTGACGCTAGAGATCTCTAGTCAGTTTCACGGTGTGCTAGCATTTAAGGCGCAATTTTCGGGTATTGTTTACTTTTTGATGCGTAATACTCATTTTCGAGTGAAATGAGGTCGTAAGTTTTGCGGAAACGCACTAAATCACCTCTGTCAGTTTTCTCGCTTTTGGGCACATTTGCCATCAAGCTATCGCTATGATGTTCTAATATGCCATAGAAATATGAATTGAGATGAGTTGTGTCGAATCTTAGAGTTTTCTGATGCATCACGTGACGTCACGATGACGTCACTTTTGGTACTTTAAAAAAATCGTCAAAAATCAGAAAAAAATCCCACCAAAAAAGAGAGTAGCATCATATTGTAGGAAAAGTAGTCCCTCGTATAGCTGCAAACTAAAATCCATATGTTCCTATCTTTCTTCCGGTTCCAGGGCCGACGGCATTTCTCTATGGGACTTCCCATGTTAAAGCGCTGTATCTTTAGGCTGGGAAAAACGTTTTGTCGTGTATTTCACAAGTGCCTCCATCAAGCGACACCGGGATTTTTTTCTTAAACATGATATATAGTGGTCTCAGTGCTTATCGCATGCAATTGGAGCAAATAGTGACGTCACAGGATTTTTTTGAAATTTGGCCAATGGTGAAAGATACGGCTTTTTGGTGTTAGCAGAGGCTCCCACGGGCGTTCTATTCAAGCCATCACCAAATGCTTGCATCTATGGATGGATAATGCTAAGCTGAGTCATAATCTGTCAACATGGTTCCATAGCCATATTACTTTTCGGTATATAGTCGAAATCGTTTAACATGGGATCCTATGGGGAAAAATGAACTTGATCAAATATGACCTACTTCCGCTTAAGCTAATTCAGTCTCCTTCGCCACACAGTGAGGTAATATCACCTTAAAGCAAGTTATATGAAAAACACGGCGATTTCTGGATTACTTTTTGTTTCCATGGCAACGAAGCCACTGGCATAATGATAAACACACAGATTCTTGCCATTGAAAGAAAAATCGTCAAAAATCAGATACAAATGCTAAACTTGCAATTCTCGCCAACTAGTTGCCAATAAGAATCTACAGATCACTTAATGCTTCAATCAGGCGCATGTTGCTCAGTTATTGCGCTAGAGCGCTTCGAAGTGGGACGACACTTTGCGGGGCCACCAATGATGAGTGAATAGAGATTGTGTCCATCTTTAAAACAACGTCAAAATTAAGAAAAACATGCCAGAGCTGTGATCTTTACGCCAAATGGTAGGGGCCATTGATCTTCAAGAGAACTAGTAAAAGAAATAAATGAGTTGCTATATCACTTCGCCTGCAGTGTTGTTTGTTCTTGTCCTAGGTCTCCGTGTCTCCGCAATGATGAACTAATGCAACTTTTGGCCATTTCGTCAAGCCATAGCTCAAGGACTATTCTTTCTATCGCCTAGCTCTTTAATCGAATAAGCTGGGGCAGTAAACCTTGGCGTATTGCCACTTGGACGTTGTCATGCGTCACGTCATAACGTCACTATGACGTCATGACGTCACACTTCTTACGTAAGCTATTACTCAGCTATTATACGGAATGGCGACTTTCGGGTCGCTTGACGTTGCAGGTCGTGTTCAGGGACAGTTTGTGCCGTGTGTAACTTTTTTGGCGCAGGGGATAAGTATGCGTCAAAAGTGACGTCATAGCTAACGTGCTCCTACGAAATGTTGGGTTTGCTTTATTTTCAGCCACTTTTGCAATAGCTGTCATAACCCGAGTTGATAAGTAGGTATATTAAACAAATAGAAGCCATCTTGAGCATTTTCGCGAACGTCAAATGACTTCATGTCACGTCACGATGACGTATAATTAGATAAAAAGTAAAATTCGTAGCGCCATTTATAATGAGTCAAGCAATCGCTCCTGAGAACAAAATTTCCTGTTCACTTAAACACGTCGTCTTCAGAGACACCTATGGCGAGGGGGCTAAGTGTGCGTCAACGTCATAGCTTACGTGCTCCTACGAAAGTTTGGGCCTGCTTGATGTTCAGCTAATTTGGCAATAGCTGCCATCACCCATAAGTTCATGAGTTCATCCATGATTTCGTAAGTAGGTATATTTAGCAAAATAGAAGCCATCGCGAATATTGTCGTCATCGTCAAATGAAGTTCGTGAAGTCACGAAGACATAATAAATAAAAGGTACGAAAGTACCGTTAATATTGCTTCAAGAGAAGCGCTCTTGGCTTCAAACCGGATGTCCATTTAAGCTCCGCCTACAGTGCCACACTGCCTGGCGAAGGCAGCATTTAGCCCAAATTGGCCCTGACGACTCGTAACGTCGCCCTTATTACAGCTTCCAAATGTACTTATGCATCTTCGTCCTCGACCTATGGTCGAATATCTCTTGTGAGTTTATGGTTTGAAACACTGGGTTATATTTGTTTTCACATTAATTTATGTGACAATAACTTACTTTCTTTCTGAGTGTTACTTGTGGTTGCATGACAATGTCTATTTTTTTGTTAATTGGTCATTCCTTCTTGAGCCGGCTGAAGGTTGACTCGGCTCGTGTTGCCTGGTGCAGTGTGACAGTGTTGGTGACACTGACACTAACTGACTGAGTCTAAGACTTCTAAGTGACATGGGTTTGACATTTAACATAGTCTCTCACAGCAGTGGTGATTCACGGCATTGGAGGTGCAACAATTGCACGATAAGGTTTTGAATTTATTAGCATGGCGAATTATAGAACCATTTCAGATATTGGTACAAATGACCTGTCGCCCCAACATATGTATCCAGTAAATGTCACCGACAATGTTCACATTGTGGCATTATTGATTTAGCTATTGAGCTGTCAAATTGCCATCAGGTAAACAGGTGTGGTTGCTGCCAATTATTAGCAGAACAACTTCAGTATGTCAAAACCATAGGTATAAGCAAACAAGATATGAATTTGAAGTTGCTCGTCTTCATATCAATCCCACTTGGTTGTTCTTTATTAACACTGTAACCGCGAAGGCAAAAAGGCATCCTCTTATTTCTGTTTGCCACCGCCGAGGACTTCCTCTTATTAATTACAGATGATTTCCATCTCAATGCTTGAGGGCAAGCCAAAAATATGTGGAGATTATCAGAGGCTTATGGATGTTTGCTTTTTAATATTTTTTTAATAATTCTAGTTCGATGCTCATGCTTTGCTCTTACATGTTGGAAGCATTTTCGTCGAAATGAATAGGGATATCTTTTGGCAGCATAGCATTGTCCATTTGTAGTGTAAGGCTGATACTTAACTAATGTTTCTTATTGAACTTGTATTCAATAGAATACAACTGGACAACTGTTTGCTGTCATACACTAGCTGATGTCAATCATTGCACTCTATTAAGCCAGATTACCCAACTCGGTTGTCCCTTTCTCTGAGGAGGATAAGGTCGATCAGTACAATCTGCAATGTTGCATATTATGAATATGCTGCTTTTTCCGTCTGGAAAGGTCTTATTATATTAATAATTATTAGCTTACCAATTTTAGGTTGTCTAAAATTTACAACCTTGGGTATAATCTAATGCTACATATTTGCTTATTTTATTATAATATAGTTGACTCATATCTGCAAGTGCACCAAAATGGTTTGCAACTTTTATTACATTACTTTATTACATTAATATGACTACATTTATGTCATTTGATTGGCATCTCACTCTTGATCATAATAGTATTGAATATCTGGTTATATCAGTGATGAATATGCTGAATACACCAGTTATTGTTAACCCAATTATAAATATTAAATTGAAGATTAAGTTGTAAGTATATCACTGACTGCTAGATGACTGACCTATCCATGGGGATATAATTTGAGTATTCCTCTCTTCTTTTTTTGCCATATACCCTAAGTTTCAGATCAATGTCTCTGACCTGTAGTCAAGTCGAGGCAGACTTTATTCTTCCGGAGCTACTACCTCCAAGAAAGGAAAAGGACGGTGTCCCAGCTACAGGCGGTTCTACCTTACGATGAAGACGAGAGGAACCAGAAACCCCGGATCCAAATGCAACTTTGGTTGCCAGAATCAAGGAGCAGACGCTGTCATCAATCGTCGCGAGCCAGCAACTGCACAGGCAGTCTACGCAGAAAGCCAGAGCACATGTACTCACTATTCTGAAGGTACAAGTGACCCTGTACAACTGCCTCATGAGATACTAGGTGAATGCCTTATCAACTGTGAAACTGAGGTTACTATTTAATCCTTGGTGAGTGCAGTTTAACCCCATCAGATTATTCTGACATTCCGATGAACAGTCATGTCCCTCATAGAATAAGACATAAGATCTAAGTAAATGAGTGAGTGGACCTGGGAGTTATGCTAGAAAAGAATATTAAAACCTCATCTCAAATTAGCCCCATGTGTTTAAACGAAACCACTGCGGCTACATTTATGTGTTCTAGCAAATCTCAACCAATTTCGATATTGACAATGGACTGATGCATTATGATCTTTATGGACATTTATGTCCAAAACTACCAGACCTTTCTTCACACTTATTAGAGGCAGATCCAGTTCCCAGCCTTTCCGTCCACAGGGCAACGGCTTTTGCTTCAAGTTAAACAGCCAAACCTGTCCCGAAGGGCGCAATTGCCTCTTAATCACCAATGCATCACCTGTAAGGGACCTCACCCTCAAATGCAATGTCGAGCCAAGCAGGGAAGTAATATCGCCTGACCTGTCGCCAGAGCAATGCTTAAAAAGACCCCAATCAGTAAAATATCTAAACAATAAACTGCCGACTCTGGTTGATGACAAGATCATTCCCAACCCAGTCAATGTTAAAAATTACCAGTCGCTTTCCCAAGGTTATATTGTCAAAAACAATCTGAATTTCTCTTACAGGGTTTTTCTGATGGATTTCATATCCCTGTCGTATTGGAACCGTCTACATCAATTATTCCAAATCATCCTCCGTTGTAAAACAACCTATGCTCGAGCCATATTTTGGATGATTTCATGTTTTTTGGTCTTACTCTATCAGACAAAAGTGTGCTTCCTATCTCTCTGCATTTATTTCTATGGCAAGGACATTAGGTATTCATATAAAGTCTTTAAAGACTACACATGCTACTACAACGCTATCATTATATGAAGTGAACACTATCTTGAGCAAAGTCAGACTCCACTTTATAAACTTTCTGAATTAAAAGCAAATATCCGAACTATCAATGGAAAACCCAGCTTGGGTCTTTGAGTTTTTGCTTGCAGGGTGATTGTTCCTGGAAGAGCTTTTTGTCAGAGACTGATAGCATTAGTAAACCTTTTCATCACATTCGTTTGAACAGTGAAGCACGGAAAGATTAAGCGGCTTGGCATGTTTTTCTTCCGTCATTTAATGGTAAATTTATGTATATTGATAAACGCCGGATTTCTTCGTATCGATTCAAACTCTTCACCTATGCTTCCGGTAGTTTGAGGTTTGCAGGAATATTTGGTTGAAAGTGGTTTAGCGGTCTATGGCCAGAGTCTTGGAAAGTCTTTCACATCACTGTCTTGGAGCTCATACTTTGCTAGTAGCGATTGCGCTTTGAGGAAATTTGTTGCAAACAAAGCTGTTTTATTTGTTGTGACAATGAAGCATTGGTTATTTATTAATAATAAGTAATCGTCCCAGCTTGGCCCCTAATGTCATGGTTCTAGTCAGTAAATTTGTTATGCTGTCAGTGGAATTTAATATCCTATTCAGATCGAAGTATATTCCCGGAACAACAAACGTGTCAAATTTCCATGCGGATTCGGCCAGAATGGTGCCTCCTTGGTTGGATTTATCACCGAGTTATTCCACTTGCCCGATCACCCTCAAGCCTAATGTATACTAGAATATCTTATCATAAGGCTTTGGGGAGATTTTTGGAGTTCTGTGGTAACTATTTTCCTGAACTACCACCTTCTACAATTGAACCGGTTCGAATTATGTCTTATATAGCGTTTATGTTCCCAAAAGGTTTCGCTCCAGCAATTATCATAAGCCAGGTATCAGTTATCTCATTTGCCTTTAATCTCTCGTGCAAACCAGATCGTAATGCTAGATTTGCTTTTCAAGAAAGGAAATCTAAAAACTCAACCTGACAAGCGAGAACCTCTTACTCTTTTATGCTACACTCGCTAATTGATAAACTTAAATCTCCGCTCTTCTCACCATATGAGCGGTCTCTCCTCTCAGCTATTTGCTAAGGTATTTGCTAAGGTATTTGCTATTGTTTCGCGCCTTTTAAGGCTAGATGAGTTATTAGTTAATTCAATTTCAACTAAACATGTTTTGCGGCTGGCAGACATTTGTCTCAACTTTGGCAATGGCACTGTCACGCTAAACTGTCATCTGAAATGATTCAAACACTCTAAAGGTAGAAAAGAAACACTTTTGATCAAAGCCATCTTTTCTCCTTACTGCCCAATGCTTGCCATTGGAAATTATTTGAACGCTAGAGGGTCAGCTCCTAGGCCTTTGTTTCTTCTGTCTAATGGGTCTCCGGTCTCCATGACATACTTTGTCGCCAGCTTAAACAAATCACTCAAACTGGCGGGTATTGACCAAACTCTTATTAAGTCCCATTCCTTCAGAATAGGCGCTGCAACTCATGCGGCTGCTTTGGGGGTGTCTTTTTGTAATTTTTTGCTCCTAGGTGCACCTACTTAATAGCGTATTTTTAGTTTTCTCTTCATGTGTATGGACTATCCATTGTTTACACCATGAATGTCAGGATTTAGGATTAAGGCTCACCCTATATGTTTGCGCGTACGCGTCAGGAGTGTTCGTGCTGAATGTGTTGAAGCTGCGTTGTAAATATCCTCGTTAATAAGGGCGGAACCCAATATAAACGGAATGTTTGTTACATCTATCTTATAGCTACCTTTACGGGTGTTAATTCCTGACTGCATTGGGTGTATAGCAGGGGCTTAACCTATGTAATTATTATTCTTGATTGGTTTATATTTTGAATATGAGTTTGTTACTAGCTTGTCACGACGATCGTGTGGTGTTGATACTTAACTGTATAGGGTGTAGAGCAGGGTCTCCCCCTATGTATGATTATTAGTCTTGATGATGGTTTCATATCTAGAATATGTGTATATTACTAGCTTGTCACGACGATCGTGTGGTGTTGATACTTAACTGTATAGGGTGTAGAGCAGGGGCTCCCCCTATGTATGATTATTAGTCTTGATGATTGGTTCATATCTAGGATATGTGTATATTACTAGCCTGTTACGATGGTCGTGTGGTGTTGATACTTAACTGTATAGGGTGTAGAGCAGGGGCTCCCCCTATGTATGATTATTAGTCTTGATGATTGGTTCATATCTAGAATATGTGTATATTACTAGCTTGTCACGACGGTCGTGTGGTGTTGATACTTAACTGTATAGGGTGTAGAGCAGGGGCTCCCCCTATGTATGATTATTAGTCTTGATGATTGGTTCATATCTAGGATATGTGTATATTACTAGCCTGTTACGATGGTCGTGTGGTGTTGATACTTAACTGTATAGGGTGTAGAGCAGGGGCTCCCCCTATGTATGATTATTAGTCTTGATGATTGGTTCATATCTAGAATATGTGTATATTACTAGCTTGTCACGACGGTCGTGTGGTGTTTATACTTAACTGTATAGGGTGTAGAGCAGGGACTCCCCCTATGTATGATTATTAGTCTTGATGATTGATTCATATCTAGAATATGTGTATATTACTAGCTTGTCACGACGGTCGTGTGGTGTTGATACTTAACTGTATAGGGTGTAGAGCAGGGGCTCCCCCTATGTATGATTATTAGTCTTGATGATTGGTTCATATCTAGGATATGTGTATATTACTAGCCTGTTACGATGGTCGTGTGGTGTTGATACTTAACTGTATAGGGTGTAGAGCAGGGGCTCCCCCTATGTATGATTATTAGTCTTGATGATTGGTTCATATCTAGAATATGTGTATATTACTAGCTTGTCACGACGGTCGTGTGGTGTTTATACTTAACTGTATAGGGTGTAGAGCAGGGACTCCCCCTATGTATGATTATTAGTCTTGATGATTGATTCATATCTAGAATATGTGTATATTACTAGCTTGTCACGACGGTCGTGTGGTGTTGATACTTAACTGTATAGGGTGTAGAGCAGGGGCTCCCCCTATGTATGATTATTAGTCTTGATGATTGGTTCATATCTAGAATATGTGTATATTACTAGCTTGTCACGACGGTCGTGTGGTGTTTATACTTAACTGTATAGGGTGTAGAGCAGGGACTCCCCCTATGTATGATTATTAGTCTTGATGATTGATTCATATCTAGAATATGTGTATATTACTAGCTTGTCACGACGGTCGTGTGGTGTTGATACTTAACTGTATAGGGTGTAGAGCAAGGACTCCCCCTATGTATGATTATTAGTCTTGATGATTGGTTCATATCTAGAATATGTGTATATTACTAGCTTGTCACGACGGTCGTGTGGTGTTTATACTTAACTGTATAGGGTGTAGAGCAGGGGCTCCCCCTATGTATGATTATTAGTCTTGATGATTGGTTCATATCTAGAATATGTGTATATTACTAGCTTGTCACGACGGTCGTGTGGTGTTGATACTTAACTGTATAGGGTGTAGAGGAGGGGCTCCCCTTATTAACAGTTATTTTCTTGAGGATACGCTTATATCTAGAATATTTTAAATATTCCTGGCTTGTAACGACGATCGTGTGTTATTGATGGACTCACATAGGGTGTAGAGCAGAGGCTCCCTCTCTGTATATATATATTGGTTTTTTGGGGGTTTTTTTTGTACGAAGTTTCAAGCATGGCCTGGTCATGTTGAGAGCGCTAAGACAATAAATTCAACGGTTACTATGTAAGCTATTTTATTGTTGGCGGTCGGTGTGGCCCACTTGTTGGTGGTGATCGGTTGTTTCGGTTATTATATAAAAATGTATTGTCCAATCACAGCTCTGAGCTCGTCCATATATACATCCAGTGAAGCTGGACGTGCGACAACAACCCGCCCACCTCTCCCTATTCCTTCATTAAAGAGTCTTTGTATTGGTTTGGGCCTTTGGACGCCCTCACAACAGTCATGTCATTGCTTATATTTAAAGCAGGATCAATTAAAGTTATTTGGTATTTACAAGATATAGATTTAATTATATGGCACTGCTAAAAGGCAGACATTTCAATGTGGTCAAGCTTTGCTTGAAGCTTTGTATTTATCATATGCAACCTGCCAATAGGTATTGCTTTCCATCCGTCATATAATAAATGACCTTAATAACAAATCGCTATTACATATGACTTGTATTTAATCCATCCGCTGATCGTTATCACCATGCGAGGGTGGAAAACTTGAAACGATTAATTATGATAGTACCCTAGCAATCTTCCTAATCGAACGATAACTTCGGTGTGCATATTTCAACGATAATAAATATACTTAACGTTTTCGTTGTCTAATGTTGAGAGCGCTAAGACAATAATTAGGTACTGGAATGTAAAGAAGTCCGATTTAAAAAGACTCATCCGTTACGCACTCACAATTACGCACGTCACTATTGATCCAGGCCCCGCCCCCGACCCAACCCTACTCCCGAACAGGTCACTCTTGATCCAGCCCCCGCCCCCACCCCACCCCTACTCCCACACAGGTCACTCTTGATCCAGACCCCGCCCCCACCCCACCAATACTCCCACACAGGTCACTCTTGATCCAGACCCCGCCCCCACCCCACACCTACTCCTACACAGGTCACGCATGATCCAGCCCCCGCCCCCACCCCACCCCTACTCCCACACAAGTCACTCTTGATCCAGCCCCCGGTCCCACCCCAACCCTACTCCCGCACAGGTCACCCTCGATCCAGCCCCCGCCCCCACCCCACTCCTACTCCCGCACAGGTCACTCATGGTCCAACCTCCGCCCCCACCCCACCCCCCTACTCCCACAAAGGTCTCTCTTGATCCAGCCCCCGCCCCCACCCCACCCCTACACCCAAACAGGTCACTCTCGATCCAGTCCCCGCCCCCACAACATCCCTGTTTACAAACAGGTCACTCTTCATCCAGCCCACGTCCCCACCCCACCCCTACTCCCACACTGGTCACTCGCGATCCAGCCCCTGTCCCACCCCACTACTACTCCCGCACAGGTCACTCTGGGTCCAGCCCCCGCCCCCACACCATCCCTACTCCCACGCAGGTCACTCTTGATCCAGTCCCCGCCCTCACCCTGCCCCTACTCCCATACCGAACACTATTGATCCAGCCCCTGCCCCCACCCCATTCCTACTCCCATACAGAACACTCTCGATCCAGTCCCCGCCCCCACCCCACCCCTACTCCCACACAGGTCACTCCATCCAGCCCCCGCCACCACCCCACCCCTAGTCCCACACAGGTCACTCTCGATCCAGTCCCCTCCCCCACCGCACCCCTACCCCCAAACAGGTCACTCGATCCAGCCCCCGCCACCACCCCACCCCAAATCCCACATAGGACAAGCTGGTTCCAGCCCCCACCGCCACACCACCCCTACTTCCACACAGGTCACTCTTGATCCAGCCCCCGCCCCCACCCACCCCTACTCCTACACAGGTCACTCTCGATCCAGCCCCTGTCCCCACCTCACCCCTACCCCCGCACAGGTCACTCTTTATCCAGGCGCTAGCCGCGCCCCATGTCTACTTCCACAGAGGTCACTCTCGATCTAGTCCCCGACGCCACCCCACCCCTACTCGCCCACAGGTCACTCTTTATCCAGCCCCCGTCCCCCACCCCACCCCTACTCCCACACTGGTCCCTCATGATGCAGCTCCCGCCCCCACACCAAAACTACTCCCACACAGGTCACTCTCGATCCAGTCCCCTCCCCCACCGCACCCCTACCCCCAAACAGGTCACTCGATCCAGCCCCCGCCACCACCCCACCCCAAATCCCACATAGGACAAGCTGGTTCCAGCCCCCACCGCCACACCACCCCTACTTCCACACAGGTCACTCTTGATCCAGCCCCCGCCCCCACCCACCCCTACTCCTACACAGGTCACTCTCGATCCAGCCCCTGTCCCCACCTCACCCCTACCCCCGCACAGGTCACTCTTTATCCAGGCGCTAGCCGCGCCCCATGTCTACTTCCACAGAGGTCACTCTCGATCTAGTCCCCGACGCCACCCCACCCCTACTCGCCCACAGGTCACTCTTTATCCAGCCCCCGTCCCCCACCCCACCCCTACTCCCACACTGGTCCCTCATGATCCAGCTCCCGCCCCCACACCAAAACTACTCCCACACAGGTCACTCTTTATCCAGCCCCCGTCCCCATCCCACCCCTACTCCCTCACAGGTAACTCTTGATCCAGCCCCCGCCCCCACCGCGCCCCTACTCCCACAAAGGTAACTCTTGATCCAGCCCCCGCCCCACCCCACCTTTACTCCCACACATATCACTCATGGTCCAACCTCGGCCCCCCCCCCCACTATCACACAAATCACTCTTGATCCAGGCCCCGCCCTCACCTCAACCCTACTCCCACACAGGACACTCTGGATTCAGCCCCCGCCCCCACCCCACCCCTACTCCCACACAGCTCACTCTGGCTCCAGCCCCCGCCCCACCCCACCCCTACTCCCACACAGGTCACTGTGGATCCAGCCTCCGCCCCCACCGGACCCCTACTCCCACACAGGTCACTGTGGATCCAGCCTCCGCCCCCACCCCACCCGTACTCCCGCACAGGTCACTCTTGATCCCGCCCCCGTCCCCACCCACCCCTACACCCACACAGGTCACTCTCGATCCAGCCCCCGCCCCCACCCTACCCCTACTCCCACACAGGTCACTCATGATCCAGCCCCCGCCCTCACCCCATCCCTACTCCCACGCAGGTCACTCTTGATCCAGCCCCCGCCCTCACCCCATCCCTACTCCCACACAGGTCACTATGGGTCCAGCCCCCGCCCCCACCCGACCCCTAATCCAAAACAAGTCATTCTAGATCCAGCCCCCGTCCCCACACACCCCTACTCCAACACAGGTCACTCATGATCCGGCCCCCGCCCCCACCCTACCCTTACTCCCACACAGGTCACTGTCGATCCAGGCCCCGCCCTCACTCCACCCCTACTCCCACACAGGTCACCCTTGATCCAGCCCCCGCCCCCACCCCACCCCTACTCCCACACAGATCACTCATGGTCCAACCTCCGCCCCCACCCCACCCCTACTCCCACACAGGTCACTCATGATCCAGCCCCCGCCCCCACCTTACCCCTAGTCCTACACAGGTCACTGTGGATCCAGCCTCCGCCCTCACCCCACCCGTACTCCCGCACAGGTCACTCTTGATCCAGCCCCCGCCCCCACCCAACCCCTAATCCCACATAGGTCACTCATGATCCCTCCCCCGTCCCCACCCACCCCTACACCCTCACAGGTCACTCTCGATCCAGCCCCCGCCCCCACCCTACCCCTACTCCCACACAGGTCACTCATGATCCAGCCCCCGCCCTCACCCCATCCCTACTCCCACGCAGGTCACTACTGATCCAGCCCCCGCCCTCACCTCATCCCTACTCCCACACAGGTCACTCTGGGTCCAGCCCCCGCCCCCACCCGACCCCTAATCCAAAACAAGTCATTCTAGATCCAGCCCCCGCCCCCACCCACCCCTACTCCAACACAGGTCACTCATGATCCGGCCCCGCCCCCACCCTACCCTTACTCTTACACAGGTCACTGTCTATCCAGGCCCGGCCCTCACTCCACCTCTACTCCCACACAGGTCACCCTTGATCCAGCCCCCGCCCCCACCCGACCCCTAATCCAAAACAAGTCATTCTAGATCCAGCCCCCGCCCCCACCCACCCCTACTCCAACACAGATCACTCCGTCCAGCCCCCACCACCACCCCACCCCTACTCCCGCACAGGTCACTCTCGATCCAGTCCCCTCCCCCACCGCACCCCTACCCCCACACAGGTCACACGATCCAGCCCCCGCCACCACCCCACCCCTACTCCCACACAGGACAAGCTGGTTCCAGCCCCCACCGCCACCCCACCCCTACTTCCACACAGGTCACTATCGATCCAGCCCCTGTCCCCACCTCACCCCTACCCCCGCACAGGTCACTCTTTATCCAGGCGCTACCCCCGCCTCATGTCTACTTCCACAGAGGTCACTCTCGATCCAGTCCCCGACCCCACCCCACCCCTACTCGCCCACAGGTCACTCTTTATCCAGGCCCCGTCCCCCACCCATCCCTACTTCCACACAGGTCACTATCGATCCAGCCCTAACCCCACCCCACCCCTACTCCCACACTGGTCCCTCATGATCCAGCTCCCGCCCCCACACCAACACTACTCCCACACAGGTCACTCTTGATCCAGCCCCCAGCAGCCACCCCACCCCTACTCCCGCACAGGTCACTCTTGATCCAGACCCCGCCCCCACCCACCTCTACTCCCACACAGGTCACTCTCGATCCAGCCCCCCGCCCCCACCCCACCCCTACTCCCACATAGGTCACTCTTGATCCAGCCCCCCGCCCCCACCCCACCCCTACTCCCACACAGGTCACTCTTGA